>OY986437.1:5881759-6274259 GCA_963920525.1 Dichetophora obliterata | reverse complement strand
TATTTCTTTAATATGAAATATTGCCCCACCACATAAAATGGTATTTGGACGATAAAATGGTTTTCCCTTGTACGGAATTTTAAAATCACATTTCGTGTAAGGGAAAATTGTTATATCATGAATAAAAAAAACCATTTGGGCTTTAAACGGAGATGCCCTTTTTCGTTTTATGCCAATATTTCATAGAGCCATAGAAGTTAAATAACTCCAAACAATTCTGAATGAAATAACTCCTAATTAGGACTTATTTCATCAGCATCTTTTTGGGAGTTATTACAAAATGAACAGACACCTAACAGTCAAAGATGAAATAGTTCCTAACATTAGTGAAAGAACACCTAACACTTAGGAGTTCTATCATGTGAAATAACTCCTAACTTTGTATGGGAAATTTTAGGAGTTATTTAATTTTTTTTGTTAGGAGATATTTCGTTAGGAGTTATTTCGCGGAGCCTTTTTTCGTGTATTTTTGTTAAGTTATTTTTAATAAAATTTAAATAACTTCATTAATTCTTATGCGATCCTCACTATCAAGATATCGTTGGAAAGACTTTGAGTGCTGTTGATTTTTGATAAAATAAACACCTGCTGAAAAAATATTTCAAGAAATTAAAAAATAAAATAGAAGTAATGAAGTTATTTGAACTTTGAAAATTTTTGTTTGGAAATAAAATAAGAAACTATTGAAAATATGCATGAAAAACAGCATTATTTTTATTTCGATTGTAAAAATTTTAAAATTTTTTATTCAGATTGAAATAGATTTTTCCTGCATATAATTTCTGGCAGTTTATTTTTTTACAACTATTACACCAGCCAATATAATTACGAAAAACATGATTTTTGGAGGTTTTTTTAAAATGGTTTAGCTCAATCTGTTATTTTTTTTTCAAGAATCTTAGTTATATACGTCATTTTTGGTGATTTTCTTGTTTTCTTTGTTTTTTAGCCATAACTCTTAATCCATACCTCATACAAGGACGATTTAAGCACCAAATTTTAAAATGATCTTACATGTTAATTTCATATGTCCTTTTTTGTGAATTTTTTTTCGTTTTTTCGTCATAAATTCGCCATAAAATCCAAAATACATATCAGACAAGGACGATTCATGCATCAAAATGATCATCATGGAATCTTCCTTAAGGCAGGTTACTTCTTCGTCGAAATGCGTTTTGCTCTTTCTCTTATGGCTTAGGAGTTGTATAACACCTTTTGGAGTATTAGTAGGCCAAAAAAAATGTGTTTTTTTCGTCATAACTCCCAAGCCATACATTCTACTAGGACGATTTATGCTCCAATATATATACACAAGACTGCATTTTTAGAAAATAAATTTTTTTCAATAATCTTATTTTATACGTCATTTTTGGTGATTTTCTAGTTTTTTTTTAGCCATAACTCCTAAGCCATACATCATAAAAAGAAAATTTATGCACCAAAATTTTTGTTAAGCCTCTGCCTACAAGACTGCATCCTTTGAAGAATTTTAAATATTATATTACATGTTAATTTCAAACGTCCTTTCTTGTGAATTTTTTTTCGTTTTTTCGTTTTTTCCTCATAAATTCGCCATAAAATCCAAAATACATATCAGACAAGGACGACTAATGCATCAAAATGATCGTCATGGCATCGTCCTTAAGGCGGGTAAATTGTTTGTCCAAATGCGTTTTGCTCTTTCTCTTATGGTTAAGGAGTTGTAGAGCACCTTTTGTAGTAGTAGTAGGTCAAAAACATGTAGTTTTTTTGTCATAACTCCCAAACTATGACGAAATAAGATTCTTGAAAAACTATGATTACTGGCGCTAATTGTGAAGCCAAAATATTTTAGGAATCGTCATAAAATAGATTAAGATTCATTTTTAGTCGGTGGCATTGACAACTTTTTTCTATGGAGGTCGAGGCACCTTAATATACATGTATTTCAAAATAATATAAGAAAATTAGGTAATATCCATAAACAATAATGTTATGAAATGTTTTAAATCTGCTCTACCATTTTTTTGCGAGCCATACAGAGCCCTGCACTATGGAAGAGTTGGTACAAACTAGAGGGAATAAATTATTTTAATGACGTGTCTAGTGCTTTAGGCATAAAAAGGGCCCAAAAAGGGTTTTTAAGATTTTTGGACAAGTAGGACCATACACCTGGAACACATTTTTCGCAATATCTAAATATCTACAGAAAGTGGTTCACGAATTTTCAGTCTATATCTCTTTAGGGCATTAACATATTTTGATCCTCTTTAAATGTTTTTTAATAGAAAATCTTACACCTTTCACCAATATTTTACCAATATTTTTGATAATATCAGAGATATTTAAAAAAGTACGTTTTTGTTGATTTGTATTAAAAATTGACAAAAAATCTTATGTGGAAAATTTTCTCGTATGGTTGGTGAGTGAACAGTTTTTATTTTACACTAGCTGATATACTCGGTGTTACTCGGGAGTCTTTTATATAAACATTTTAACAAACACTTCTCGATCAAATGTTTTTTAAAATCGGGAATAATGAAAAACATGTTGAATTTTATTTGAATTTTATTTTATTTAATTTTATTTATATTCGCCATATAGCTGAAACTGATTACATGAAAATATTAACTTTAACAGCATTCTTATTCACAGTCATATTTTCGATAAAATTGTGATATATATACAACATTTAAAGTACCATTGATAAAGAACTAATTGACAACGGTGACACAATAGTCAGAAAAAATAGAGCCATCACAACAAAACAAATTTAACAGGAGGGGGGAGGGGGTGGGGAGACAAAATATAAGTAGATCACTATAAAGAAGATTTTATATAATCCAAAATGTTCGTAGTTACTTTAGACACACAACTGCATTCTTAGAGATATATGGGGACGTTCAAACTATATAAAGAATTTTAACAAAACACTAAGTTTTATTAATAGTCTGGTATGAAAAAATAGATTTTCAGCCATAACTTTTGATTGGAAAGAAATATTGGGGTAACTTTTTCACCTAAATTATTGTTGAGGCTTGACTTTTTTGTAAAGAATATAAAAACTACATTTTGGAAAAAATAAATTTCGCGAAAAAAAATCAAAGGGGGTACCCTTGTTGTTTTGATGACAAAAACAGTAAAATAATTTTTGCGCTTAGCTGGAAGAATTTTTGCAAATAAATGCTATGTCATATGAAAGGTAGCCAGATGTGCAATTTTTAATTGATTTCGTTTTTACAACAACAACAATTTTTGAGTCATTTTTTGAGTAAAAAGTCAATTTTTTGAACCTTT
The DNA here is from genome assembly GCA_963920525.1 of Dichetophora obliterata. NCBI lineage: Eukaryota > Metazoa > Arthropoda > Insecta > Diptera > Sciomyzidae > Dichetophora > Dichetophora obliterata. Next base: position 6,270,983 of record OY986437.1, on the reverse strand, counting down.
TTTAACATAATCATAAAACATATATACACTGACTTAACGGTACAGTTCAACCTATTTTTGTGAAGTGATTTTATTGAACTTTTGAACAAAAAAAAATTTGAATGAAATGTATTAATGGACAGCGGAGATATTTGCATCGAAAGACCAAACTTTGATTTTCATGTCGTTTTTTTCTCATTCTTAGGCAACGATGTTTTATGAAAAAGTCGTTATACTGAAAATTTCTCCAATTTTGAAGATATGTGAATGTTTTTGATGTCAAAATAACAAAATTTTTTAAAATTAAATACAAAAAAATCTCCGATACTAAAAAGTTTTATAATAACAAAATTACCGTTAGTTGAAAAATTTCAGAGGGGGCGTGGCAAAAACTAAGTATGTAACATTTTAAGGTGGAATGCACTTAGTATGTATACTTAGTTTGAGCAAAATCCGTTGAGCCGTTTAGATTTGTATAAAGGTCAAACAAACAAACAAACAGAAAATGAGTTTTATTACTATAGAAAAAAACAATAAGAATATAAGATATCAATGCTATGAATTTCGTGTGGTGATGTGTTTTTCTAAATGAAACTCAAAGCAATATTTTGTGTTGATAAGCAATAATAGCTTAAGTCCACTTAAAATAGAACTGAGTTATTGGTGTAGCTGTGTTCCACGCTTATAGCACCTTAAGGGAAGGTTCTCCTGGATTTTTTTGAAAAAATCCATTTTTTTTTTTTTTTTACATAAAATGAAAGTTACATATATGTAGAATGTTTGTGCCAAGGGATATTTCAATACGACGCGTATTTCTTGAGCTAGAGCGTGTCAAACGTACCCATGTCACGCGCGCGTACCAACTTTCTAAAAACTTTAAACGCGTTTTTCTCGGAACCATGTTTTCTAATCTAACGGACAGCACAGGGCTTGTTCTATTGATCCGATTTCCTTCATTCAAAGAATGTTTGAAAGTATATACTTTTTTGTACGCCTGGAACCTAACATTGGCATAAAAAATTGTTTATTTATAATTTTTAAACGAGATCTAAGTAAAAAAAAAGCAAAAAATTTCAATTTTTTTTTTAAAAGTCCATAAAATTGGTTTTTTTTACCAAACTTAATTGAAGTTAGGTTCCAGGCATATGAAATGTTATCAATTTTAATAAATTTTATACATTTCTCATTTCAGTTCACTACCTGAGGCCCCACACTGTCCGCGGGAGGTCGATGTTTTGCGCGCAGAGGTCGACGAGATCCGCCATTTTCAAGCCGCCATTTTGAATTTTTCAAATATCTTTTTTTTTTTTTACTCGTCAATAAACCACGAATCAAAGTTCAAAAGCATAAGTTCGTATGTCTTTTCATTTTCCCACAAACCATTCTCAAATTTTGCTTGTTTTTCGGCCAAATCCAAAAAAATCCAGGAGAAACCTCCCTTAAAGACAGGAGCTTCTAGCATGATCTTAGCCAAAGTTACGAAACAAAAACAAAACACCCTTTCATACATTTTATAAGGCGATTAAGAACTTTGAAGCAAGATTTCTCGAAACTTTGAAATCGAAGCAGAGCTGTAAAATTCATTCAATTTAATTTTATTCACAAAAAAGTGGATCAGTGAATAACGAAACAAGAATGCATTCAATGAATGCAAAATTGATTTACAGCTGCGGTCAAAATAATAGCAGTACCCTTATATTCAGACATGTTTGGATAAATAATACTAGTCTACAAATTTCGGATCCGGTAAGTCCATTTTCATTCCTATATGTACTTTCAACACTCGTTCCAACTCCGTACTCAGTTTCCTCCTATATTGTAAAACTTTCAAGATACAGGGTGTTTTACGGTTTTGGTACGTGTTTAGTATTATTGATCTAGAATCTAAACTCTACTCACCATAAAATAAAAAATAATATTTTGTATTTTAGAAAAAATATCAGATTTTTCATAAGTATATCAATCGATTTCGTGTCATGTGCTGTAGCGGAGAAAAAAATTTGAGATTATCCAACAAAATATCGACAAATTTTCTATCTTTTGTTTTAGCGGAGCTGTTACTGTCCAAAGTTAGAATTTAAAAAAATATTGTTGATTAAGTGTATTTTTACATGAAAAAAAGACATTTTAAATTTGGATGGTTACAGTTCCGCTAAAACAAAAGATACAAAATTTGTTGATATTTCGTTGGATCTCAGAATTTTAGCTTCGCTACAGCACATGACACGATAGTGTTTGATACACTGATGGAAAAGTTGATAATTTTTCAAAAATACAAAATTATACTTTTTATTTTATGGTGAGTAGTTTAGACTCGAGATCAATAATACTAAACACTTGCCAAAAACGTGAAACACCCTGTATCTCGAAAATTTTACAATATAGGAGGAAACTGAGTACGGCGTTGGAACTAGTATAGAAAGTACATATAGGAATGAAAATGGACTTACCGGATCCGAAATTCGTAGACTAGTATTATTAATCCAAACATGTATGAATACAAGTGCGCTGCTATTATTTTGACCGCAACTGTATAAATAAAATTTTTTATTTGCATTAATTTTTAAAAAAATGATTAAATATTCACTTAAATTATTCATTTTCGTTATTCAGAATAATGAATCAATTTTTCTATTCATTTGAATGCTATTCACAAAGAATTTCAGAATAATCAATGATTCTTTTTTTATTCATTATTCATTTGTTATTTATTATTCATGTTTTATTCATTATTCATTTTTTATTCATAATTCATTTCGTATTCGTTATTAATTTTGTATTCATAATTAATTTTTTATTCATTATTCACTTGTTATTCATTACTAATTTTTTATTCATTATTAATTTTTTTATTCAATATTAAGTTTTTATTCATTATTTATTTTTTATTCATTATTCATTGGTTATTCATTATTCATTTTTATTCATTATTAATTTTTTATTCATTTTAGTTCACAAATAAAAAATAAAAAACAAATGAATAAAGTCTAAAAAATTAATAATGAATAACAAATTAATAAAAAATGAATAGTGAATAAAAAATGAATAATGAATAAAAGATTAATAATGAATAAAAAATGAATAATGAACAACAAGTGCATAATTAATAAAAAATTAATAATGAATAAGAAATGAATAATGAATAAGAAATGAATAATGAATAAAAAAATTAATAATGAATAGCAAATGATTAATAAATAGAAAGTGCATAACGAATAATATATGAATAATGAATATAGAAAGAATAATTAAAAATTCTGAAATTCTTTGTGAATTGCATGAATATCATTTTTGTGAATATCATTCAAATGAATAAAAAAATTATTCATTATTCTGAATAACAAAAATTAATTATTGAAATGAATAATTAATAATTTTTTTTTAAATGAATGAATTAAAATTGTATTTATAAATCAATTTTGCATTCATTGAATGCATTCTTATGTCGTTATTCCATTGTACTTAAAATTCTGAATATGAATGCCGATTTCACAGTTATGTGATCAACGCAGATTTCATGATTTTGAAAATATCTCTGAAATCTCAAAGATATCGCTAAAAAATCAATTTTTAATTTAAAATTCCAAGTTTCTTTATCAGATGCAAGAATTTTTGTGAATATACAGAAGAAGCTAAAAAGAAACAGTGTTTCAAAAATGAGTATTAAAACAAAAAATTTTAAAATTATTTTAAAATTTTAAAATTATTTTAAAATTTTTAAAATTTTTTAACATTATTTAACCTTAAAGGATGATATCTTTAAAACTGCAAAATTTAATTTTGTTATATGTGTTAAAACTAGTAAAAAATTTTTATTAATATTTAAAACATATCAAGCTAAAAAAAAACAGTGAAACTATTAGAAAATAACCGTTTTAAAAACTTAAGCTTATATCTTCTAAGCTCGAGCGGGGGGCAAAAAAACGAACACCATAAAAAGCATCCAAAACTAATCTACAGTTGATCTAATAAGTCGTGCAACGTTTTAAAATGCCATTATTTATGTCTGTGTAATAATGTACCTACCATGCACAATGATGGTTATCATGGTAAGTCCCTTGATTAAATGCCACCGATCCATTTTGATGCTTCAAAATTAAATGTTGACTAAATAAATTCAAAAATATGATATTTTCTGGTATGTTTTTTTAAGATGTGGCCACATTTTTTTTAAATATTGCCTGGAAAACAATATTAAAATTACTCAAAAACAATACAACACTTTTTCAAAACTCTTTGCAAAATTGAAAACCGGATTTGAGTGCTTTTCAATACCTCTTATCAAAGAGGTCGCCGAAAAACTAACGCTTCTTGTGACATTATCTGCGCTTATATAGCTGCAGCACAAATTCAAAATAAGGAAAACAAAACAATGTTATCGTAACGTATCTGAGTACGTAAAGTACGTTACAAATTTACGTTCGGCGCACCTGTTGGATTTTGTGCTCTCGTAACACTGCAAAGCAATTGAAATAAAAAAAAAGGATTCATAGCGATAGCTACCACCTGTGAGCCCGCCTATGCTTTGTCATTGATACAAAGGGTAGCGGCTACAAACACAGCGCCTTTCAGCAACTGGTCTGAATGGACATGCGCAGAGGTGCTTCGTAGAAGCAGCATCATTCAAAAGCTAAAAAGTTCATTCATAAATCGGAATGGTAAAAATTTGTCCTTTGAATGACTGTAAACGGGGTGAATTTTGTGTGTGTGTGGGAGTGTGAATCGGTATAAAGTGCTGATGTATTAGTGTTCTGTTCGTAAAAATGGTGCCTTTATGTTTGTTTTGTTTTTATTTCTGCTTACATATGAATTTTTAGTTTCTTTTCATTTGATTTCATGGGAATTTTGGAAACCATTCTGTTGTTATTTATTTAGTCCATCTTCACCTGATGCTTGATTAATTCGACAATGATTTAAATAAAATACGTCATAAAAAATTCTTGCAATGCTTTTTAGGGGAAGCGGCTGGTGTTAATGTTTAGAAAATTTTTTTTTTCAAAATTTGCGCCATTAAACATATAGTCAACATTAGTGAACAATATAAGGTCATGATAGCAACAATGAGGAAAGAAAGCATTCAAAAAAAAGCAGATTTTATACTGAAGATTACAGACTCTTTTAAGATACTTTATGTAATAATAAAATAAGTTTAATACTTTTCACCTACTTTTGCACTTTGAAAATTACATTAAATATATGTGCTTATTTCCTTTGAAACTTTTGCAATATCCCGATAGCGTTGAATTGATTCTGAGTTCATGCTTTTAGCACCTTAATCCAAAGACTAGTGGAAACCAAACACAAAGAGTTAATTAGATTTGGAACACTTTTTGCTGGCAACCTTGCGCGTTAAGTGGTCACTAGAGAAGACAATGTAAAAATCGCATTGTTCAAGGTTGTACCGGAAAGCCTAAAGGCAATCAGCACAAAGAAAATGTATTTGTCCTTTTGAGACAAACGTTTTATACCACGTTTTGTACTACGTGGTCTTGTACCACGTGCTGGGTGCTACGGAAAGCAGTAAAAATTATATGCCTTAGGCTTGCTGCTTATGGATATTTTATCTAAAACGACACTCACTCACCCACGCACTATCACGCCGTTTAAGCCGTTTTGATTGAATACAAGTAAAGCAGAAAATGAAATGAGTCATAGTTTGGGTGAGAGTTAAACATAGAAATAGAGGAACAGAAAGAAAATCTATTTCTAATCCTGTTTCAGCTCTACTTGGAAAAAATACTATATGTGGGCTATTTGACGGTACTCTGCATATTTAGCCGCTGAGTACCGAAACTCAGAGGGACGGTGTATTTTAATATCTAATATCATAATCTGATTGTGTAATTGCATTTTATTTAACGGCTTTAGAATAATTCGTATAGTGTGCTGAAAAATGTACAAAAAATCAGTGGCGTCATTTCATCAAAACCTTAGAGGGGGCGAGAATTTGAATGACATAAGATTTTTTCGTAAAACATAACATTTAATAAAACCACAGTTACACACATTTTTATACACATATATATGAATTTAATACATATAACAATATAGAACATATTAAATCCATGGACTTAAAAATAAAAATGAAATTTTTAATCCATTGACGTGAAAAATATCTATTGGATTTATGTGGATAACGACGTTGACGCTTGAGGGCAAACTCGTTAACGAGATCTTTTGAACTTTTTTACCATTTCATCTCCCATTGTTGTACGAAGATACGACTTCACTCTCTTTAAAGTGGAGAAAAATCTTTCGTTGGATGCGGTAGTTACTGGCAGTGTCAAAACAATATACATTAATTGTATTATTTGTGTGAAAGCTATTGGCATTTTTTCTAAACTCTGTACCAAGGCTCATTTATAAGGTTGTGGCATTTGAGAGGGAAACTGGGGGCGATGGATCAATGTAACATGTCTGACTGTCTCAACCTGGCGAGGCCAGCATAATCTTTGTGAAATCGCCTCAAGTCGACTCAAACCTCCACGTGGTGTTTCCTGGGCAACGTCAAAACTGACAACCGTTAGTTTGGCGGCTAATCTGAGCGGCGGGCCTCCCTAGGCTTAAAATAGGTTGTGCGTCGGGTTTGAAGCCCACCCGTAAAAACCCATTTCAATGAAAACACAAAAGAATAGAAGAAAACTGATCCCCAAATCTGACGACGACTACCGCAAACGAAAAACTGATAATGATTTACGGATATGCACCTGGAATGTCCGAACCCTTAATTGGGAAGGGACAGGGTTGCATTCGGCATGCACCCTGTGATATCTACTACAGCGGCCATGCGGAGAAGCACGAGTTTGGATGCGGATTTGTAGTTGACAAGAGACTACGGCCCCACGTCCTGCGATTCACACCTGTGAACGAACGACTTGCCATAATCCGCATCAAGGTTAGATTTTTCAATATAAGCCTAATATGTGCGCACGCTCCGACAGAAGACAAGGACGATGAGATCAAGGAAATTTTCTACGAGCGCCTTGAAAATGCTTACGAGCGCTGCCCCCGCCACGACGTTAAAATCGTGCTTGGTGACTTCAACGCTAAGGTGGGCAAGGAAAATATTTTTGGTCCAACAGTCGGAAAGTTCAGCCTCCACGACAACACCTCCGATAACGGAATGAGGCTGATTGACTTCGCCGCAGCACGAAACATGGTCGTAAGTAGCACTAGATTCAAGCATCTCAATATTCATAAAGCCACCTGGATGTCCCCTGATCAAAAAACAAAAAATCAAATTGATCACGTTTTGATCGACGGAAGGCACTCTTCCAGTGTATTGGATGTACGCACGATCCGTGGTGCAAACATTGACTCGGATCATTATCTTGTTGCAGCCAAGATCCGTACACGTCTGTGCGCAGCTAAGAATACACGCAATCCTACACAGAGAAAGCTAGACGTCGACAAGCTGCAATCGAAACAGACAGCCGATGCTTTCGCCACTCGACTCTCACTCCTGCTTCAAAGCACTCCTCCAATCGATGATAAATGCGCGCAGTGGACACACATTTCCAACTCCATGCGTGCGGCTGCTGAAGAGGTGATTGGCTACCAACGCCCTCGCCGAAACCAGTGGTACGACCAGGAGTGTCGCGACGCCACTGCAGAGAAAGACGCCGCCTACAAAGCCACCCTGCAGTCGGTTGTAACGCGCGCTGCTAAGGAGCGATACAAAAAAAAGAGGAGGGAAGAGAGACATATTTTCAGGCGGAAAAAAAGAGAGGCAGAAAAGCGCGAGCAGGAGAAGATTGAGATGTATGGTGACAGGAATGAGGCCCGAAAATTTTTCGAAAAAATAAGACGCCTTGCCGATGGTTTTAAAACCGGGGCCTCTTCCTGCAAGGATGAAAACGGGAATCTAGTGACAGATGTCCAGAGTACACTGACGTTATGGAGGGAACACTTCTCTAAACTTCTAAATGGCGACGCTGACAACAATCCCGCCAATAGAGATGATATTCCGGAAACCCCAATTGCGGATGACAGCGTCGAGGTTCCGCTGCCCGACTATGATGAAGTTCTGACAGCTATAGCTCGGCTTAAAAATAACAAAGCCGCGGGAGCTGATGGCTTACCTGCTGAGCTGTTTAAGAACGGAGGCGAAGCTCTACTTAAATGCATTCACGAGCTTCTATGCAAAATATGGTCGGAAGAATGCATTCCGAAATATTGGAATCTCAGTGTGCTCTGCCCAATCCACAAGAAAGGCGATCCCACTATCTGTGCCAATTACCGTGGGATAAGCCTTCTTAATATCGCATATAAGGTCCTGTCGAGCGTTTTATGTGAAAGATTGAAGCCCATTGTAAACGAACTGATCGGACCTTATCAGTGTGGCTTCAGACCTGGAAAGTCCACCATCGACCAGATTTTCACGCTACGACAAATCTTGGAGAAGACTCAAGAAAAACAAGTCGACACCCACCATCTTTTTGTCGACTACAAAGCCGCCTTCGACAGCCCAATAAGGAAGCACCTGTACTCCACCATGTCTGAGTTTGGTATTCCTGCAAAACTAATACGACTTGGCAGGATGACACTGAGCAACACCAACAGCGCAGCTAAAATTGGGAAGGACCTCTCCCCACCATTTGTTACCAAACGAGGTTTCAGACAAGGTGATTCCTTATTGTGCGACTTTTTCAACCTAATGATGGAAAAGATCATCCGAGCTGTTGAGCTTGCATGTGCTGATGACATCGATATCATTGGCCATAATACGCACGAAGTCAATGCAGCATTTTCCAGATTAGAAAGAGAGTCAAGTCGAATGGGTCTGTCAGTGAATGCAGATAAGACGAAATACTTAGTGTCAACAAACAAACAGTCCCAGCGTCTTGGAACCCACGTTACCGTTGACAATACCTCATTCGAGGTTGTGAAGAACTTCGTTTATCTGGGATCCAGCATTAATTCAACCAACGACATCAGCATTGAGATCAAACGAAGAATAACTCTTGCCAACAGGTGTTACTTTGGGCTCCGTAGGCAATTGAGAAGCAGAGCCCTCTCTCGACGAACGAAAATCACGCTCTACAAATCGCTCATCATGCCCGTCCTACTTTACGCATCACAAACCTGGACGCTGAGCAGTTTAGATGAAAAGAATTTAGGAGCATTCGAGAGAAAGATTCTTCGTAAGATCTACGGACCAATCTGCGTCAATGGCGAGTACCGAATACGGTGGAATGATGAACTGTATGAGCTGTACGCTGACATCGACATAGTCAAGCGCATTAAAATCGAGCGGCTTCGCTGGCTTGGTCATGTTCAGCGCATGAAAGACGATGCTCCAGTGAAGAAAACATTCGATTCGGTACCCAGCGGCGGTCAACGCAGAAGAGGACGACCGCATCTTCGTTGGAAAGACCAAGTAGAGGACAACCTGACGAAGCTTGGAATTTCCAACTGGCGCCAGCAAGCGAAAGACAGAAATGGCTGGCGCAAATTCTTAGATGAGGCCAAGACCGACATACGGTTGTAGCGCCAACTAAGTAAGTAAGTAAGTACTCTTTTTTCCGCCTTTGCTTGAACTGTCACTGTTCGTTTCTTTGTTTTATGCATTAATTTTCTTGATTTCTTTTTATCCATTCTGACAGTTCGACCGAGCTCGCTCTCAAGTGCCACAACCTTATAAATGAGCCTTGCTCTCTACCATATCTATAATTGATTTTGTTTTATTTTGTTTCAAATATTCTCTCGCCAAACTCAATTGGCTCGTGAGGCTTTGAAAAAATTGTATTATTGAATCTTCGGACAAAAATGTTTCCGAAGCAGGATCACATGTTTCTAATAAATTCATTAGCTCTGGGTTGTCTTGAATCGCTTTTTATACTCTGATAAAAATGTGCCAACGACTTTAAAGTAGATCTAATGCATATTTTCATCAAATTTCAGTGGCAGTATACTGCGTTGGCCAAGTGTTGGCATTACCAATGATTCCTTTAGCTTTTGAGCTACCTTAGCTACTCTGCTAGTAAAATAAAAAACTGGAATTTGAGAGAACTTCTATTTCATCCAAACACTTCCAAGCAACAGACAAATTATGTGCACGGCCCAATGCAGAAAACAATTTCGACGTATTCAGAAAAGAGGTTTTGAATCTGTGAACTCTCGAGGAACTCTATAATAATAAAATTGTTGGTTTCCTTTGGCTGAGACACGAATGTCTTATAAACAAAACACAATCGTGCTTCTAAAAGCGGTGATGCCACGCAGCTTATAGTATTATTATTATTATTATTATTATTATTATTATTATTATTATTATTATTATTATTATTATTATTATTATTATTATTATTATTATTATTATTATTATTATCAATTTGCTTAAGTGCTAACAAGAATAAACTTATTATGAAGCACCGATTACATATGTAGATATACAAATCAACAGAGTGTTATATTTAAAAAAAAAACATTAAAAGAAAAAAAAAAAGAAGAAAACTATTAATTTTAAACAATAACACTGGTCAACAGTGGTTATGCCACACGAACTTTGATAGCTAATACTGTTTAAGCTATATTCCCACGTTATGAAACTGAATTTTTTTTTTTGTTTGGCCTCAGATTTTATGTGATGTTGGACTTTGTGTTTTTACGACTTTGATCTTGTTTTTATGCTCTGGAATCCAAACAACTTAACGCAAAGCAAAAAAAAGAGCACCATCCTATAGAAAATTAAACAAGCTTTTTAGTGAGTTATTTTTTATTTTTCTGTCATATTTAGTCTGTCAGATTTTCAGGTTCAAAATAAAATTTAGGATTTTTTTGTTAAAAATTTTGACTTTTACAAGTTTTTTTTTTATATTTAGAGCCATATTTACAAAAAAATTTGGTTTTATCGTATATTCTATTTAATTTCCTTAATTCTGATACCAAAAACATAAACATTATCCGAGAGAAAAAAATTAAAATAAAAGAAAATAAGCTTTCTGAACTGTTGGGATCTCGATTACAAGGATGGAATTTGCTACATCATGACACTAAAATAAGCTATTTTCGGAATCGTGATCAAATTTTCCAAACCTACTTTTCTCAAGATGGGGAATTGGTGTACTGCAATAATATAAATGGGATTATGCAGATGTTAGAAATCGATTTTGACCCCTCCGACTGGCGTTTATTCATTGACGCTTCAAAAGCAAGTTTAAAAGCAGTTTTACTGCATAATGGTAATATCCTTCCTTCTGTACCTCTGGCCCATTCTGCGAATATGAAAGAAACGTATGAAAACATGAAGCTTTCACTTGAAAAAATCAGTTACAGCACATATTCTTTCAAGTAAAAATTTCATGTTTTCATACGTTGTTCATGTTCACACGTTGCGATTTAAAAGTTGTTGCCCTATTACTCGGACTTCAGCTGGGTTATACCAAATTTTGCTGTTTTTTATGTGAATGGGACAGTCGAGACAGAACAAACCATTACAGTAAAAAAACTTGGCCAACGCGTGCATCCTTCATTCCTGGACAAAAAAATGTGTAGTATTTACCTCTGGTGGAGCCATCAAAGGTACTTCTGCCTATTAAATTAGGCTTGATGAAAAATTTTGTAATGGCAATGGATGGGGATGGAAGTGGATCTAAATGTCATTTAGATACAAGTGGATTACTAAGAGTGCTTAATGCTTCATGTGACTATATGGCTAGTTCGCTTATTTTATTTTATTTTAATTGTTCCTCTCGGATAATGTTTATGTTTTTGGTATCAGAATTAGGGAAATTAAATATGAAATACGATAAAACCAATTTTTTTGCTAAATATGGCTCTAAATATAAAAAAAGTACTTGTAAAAGTCAAAATTTTTAACAAAAAAATCCTAATTTTTTTTTATGAACCTGAAAATCTGACAGACTAAATATGGCAGAAAAAGAAAAATTCTTCACTAAAAAACTTGTTTAATTTTCTATAGGATGGTGCTTTTTTTTTGCTTTGCTTTAAGTTGTTTGGATTCCAGAGCATAAAAACAGGATCAAAGTCGTAAAAACACAAAGTCCAAAATCACAAAAAATCTGAGGCCAAATAAAAAATAAAAAATTCAGTTTCATAACGTGAGAATATAGCTTAAACAGTATTAGCTATCAAAGTTCGTGTGGCACGAAAAAGTTGCTAAATTGTTGACCAGTGTAATTAATGATAAATAATGATGAAGTTAATAATCAACACTAAATTTTAAAAAATTTGTTTAGTTAAATTAAATTAAATTAAGAAAAAACTATAACGATGGTTGAACTTATACAAAAATGAAGGAAAAATTAAATTAAACTTATGAGCCTAAGAAAAGAAGAAAATGAAGCAAGTAGAGAAATTAATTTTAGAATGAATAAAATATGAAGAGGAACGAAAATAGTTGTGAATTTAGAGAGAAGATAAATAATCAGTGAGCTTGGACTTAAACATTGCTGCGCTGCAAATACGCTGTAAGTCTGCGGACAGAGTAAACGCTGATGCGAGCAGCCAGGCAGGCAGGCGCAGGCAGGTACCTGCTCAGTAAATAAGCCGTGCAGAGTGAATGCGAGCTCTTTTGAAGAGGGTGTGCGATATGTTATGCCACGAGGCCAGCCCAGAATTGCACTGTGAATTTCAAACTAAAATTAGCGTTTCCTTCGGTGGCTAGAAATGTTTCATTGGCCGATTAGATAACTCTCCCTAAATTTTATCCAAACCGAATACAGATAAAGTAAGGCTCATTGCGATTCAATCTCATTACATTGGTATAAAGGGCGAAAATTAGGTGTTTCGTCATTAATACGTGTATTAAAATTCTGTGATTTAATTAAAATGTAATTAAATCATTCTTTACTTTTAATCAATACCAGATTCAAATATCTTTACAACATGTCATCGGTGAGAAAAATCGGATGAAAATTACCAGAGTTGTGATATTTTACTATTCGAAAAAATTCTATTTTCTGGGGGCAATAAAAAAATCGTAAAAATCGAAATTTTAAAAAATTGTAGTGAAATGTTGTTAAACAATTTTCTGAAACAACACTTAATACCAATACAAAAATTGTGTCATTAATTTGAATAACTTGGTCGTTATGGAATTTTTTATTAAAAGCATACCCTTTTAAAAATGTCGAGTTTAAGTACTTTTACGAAAAAAATTCTCAAAAATCCGAAAATGCAAAATATTAACCAATAACAACAAAAATGCTTAAAGCATAGTCTTGAGCTGTTTTGTGCACAAAATTAAAAAAAAAAAAACCAAAATCCTAAGAAAAAAGTTATAGCTGGTAAAACTTATTTTTTTTTTTTCAAAAATCCGCAAAGTGCCTGTTTCTGGCATTTCGAAGACAAAAAACAAATCATAGAAAAATCATAAAAACGTTCTATCTCATATTTACTATTTAATATTATTCGTATTCTCTTCGACAATGCTTCTCTTTCTTACCTTCCTAAGCGCTTATTATTATATGTTCTCTTATTTCCTCCATCTATCTTTTTTCTAAGTTTTCTTTCAAATGCTTTAAGTACAAATTATATTGGTCTACTATGTCAATTGTGAATAGTTCTCTTAGTCATGCCAGCGAAAATCAGAAGACTATGATTGATGTCTTATGTAGCCAACACTCTGGACTTAGGATTGTGCATTTTAATGCAAGAAGTCTTAATAACATTAAGATGGATTCCGTTAAACATGTATTTTCTGAATCAAATGTGGATATTATCTGTGTTTCAGAAACATGGTTTCTTGTGGATGTTAGTGACTTCTTCGTAAATATTAAAAATTATAGGCTTCTTCGAAATGATAGATTGGATTGTAGAGGCGGCGGCGTTGCAATATACTGCAAAGAAAATTTAAATGTTAGAATTTTGGGAAAATCGTGTGGATCGGATGTGGAATATCTAGATGTTGTAATATCAGACTGCAGAACCAAGATTTTTCTGTCATGCGTCTTCAATCCCAATCGAAGCTGTAGCTTAGAGCCACTATTCACAGAACTTTCAAATTGTGCTATAGACTTCCAGCATTATATTCTTTGCGGTGATTTTAACGTAAATCTTTTAGCTCATGACCATTTATCTAATAAATTTCATGATGATTTATATGCAGTGGGACTGAATTTGGTTAATACAACAATGCCAACTCGGTTTGCAAACAATGCCTATCCAAGCTTGTTAGACGTTTTTGTTGTATCGGACCTGTCGTCTATTATGCTGTTTGACCAAATTTCGTTTATTTCTGATCATGACCTCATTTTTTGCACCTTAAACATAAATCTAACAAAACTTGCCACTGAAACTTCATTTCTATATCGTGATTACAGGTCGATTGATTACACACCTTTGTACCACAATTTGACGCGAATAAATTGGTCAGACTGTTGGTTTCTTGAATCAGTCGACGAAAAGTTAACGTTTTTTATAGATAAAATTACAAATCTGTTTGATAATCATGTCCCTCTGCGTACTCGTCACGTAGCCAATAATTCTTGCCCTTGGTTTACACATTCTGTACAATCGCTTCTAAAAAAACGGAACAAAGTCTACACTAAGTGGAAACGAAATCCTACTGCACAAAACTGGCAGCATTATAGGCAAGTTAGGAATGAAGCTACAAACGCCATTAGGATCTCAAAAAAGAGGTTTTTTCATCAAAATTAAATCCTAAACTACCTTCAAAACAGCTCTGGAGCAATTTAAAGGGCTTAGTAATATGCAACAAGGAATCTGAAGCATGCCACATTGATCCGAACATATTAAACGACTTTTTTGTTGCTAATTCTACATCTATAGACACGCCTGATGATGGCGAGCATGTTTCTCATAACTTGCCATTTGAATTTCAGTTTAATACAGTTAGCGAGTTGGATGTAGCGCGCTGCATAAAAAATATTAAATCAAATGCTACTGGTGTTGACGGTATCTCCGTAAAATTTCTGAAATGCATATTGCCTTATGTACTAAGTCCACTTGTACACATAATAAATCACTGCTTTACAACTTCGAGATACCCTGAGATATGGAAAGTGGCGACAGTCATTCCTATTGCAAAAAAATCAAATGCTTCGGAACCATCCGATTTTCGGCCGATTAGCCTATTGTCTTCAGTTTCTAAAGTATGTGAATCTCTCATGGCTGAACAAATTTCTCGTCATATAACTACTTTTGGCCTGATGTCTAAGCTGCAGTCAGGCTTTCGGCCCGGACATAGCTGCTCCTCTGCTTTAGTAAAAATTCTAGATGATATAAGATTGCCATATGATAGGGGTCATCTGAGTTTGCTTTGTCTATTAGACTTTTCTAAAGCGTTTGATACTGTAGACCATACTTTAATCTGTAAAAAACTTTATATTTACTTCGGATTTTCCAATGCTTCAGTTCGGTTTTTGCATAGCTACTTGGATGGCAGGTCTCAAAGAGTCAGGGTAGGGAACAATTTCTCGCTTTACAAAAGAACCACGAGTGGAGTCCCTCAAGGCTGTGTTCTTGGCCCACTTCTTTTCACCATGTTTATAAATGATATCTTCAGTAAATGCAATCATGTAACCATGCATGCGTATGCTGACGACTTACAATTGTATTTGTCTAGGCCACATGGACTAGTTGAAGATTTAATTGAAAAAGTTAATGAAGATTTAAAAATAGTGGCAGAATGGGCGTATCTTAATAAACTGATGCTAAACCCTCTCAAATCGTATGTCCTACCGGTTTCAAAGACTGCATTTGAAAATCTAGATATTTCACCGATTCTCCTTAGTAACGTGCAGCTAAAATTCGTATGTAAGGCCACAAATCTTGGTTATAAAATAAATTCTTCTCTGTCTTGCGATGACCATGTTAACTCCTGCGTCAGTAAAATTTACTATGTCTTAAGAAATCTCCGAGTGACTGCAGATTTTGTACCTGTTGACATCAGAAAAAAACTAGTATTATCGCTATTACTGCCAATTATTACATACGCGGAAGTTGTCTATAGCAAAATGGACTCGAGATCTTTGCAAAAACTACAAGTTGCTTTTAATAACACTGCACGCTACGTTTACGGTATTAAAAGGTCTGATCACATTTCACGCTTTACTTATCAGTTGTTAGGCCGTAGCTTAACCAACTATCTTGAGGCAAGAAACTGCATTTTCCTGCATAGGATCATCCACTCGCGATGCCCAGACTATCTTTTTGAGAAGCTTAAATTTTGTAGATCAAGTCGAAGCATGAACCTAATTATTCCTAAGTTTAATTTTCTTAACTCAAGTAGATTGTTTTTCGTTAGTGCAATAAGACTATGGAACTCACTGCCAAACAGCATTAAAAATGTTTCCAATAGTAGGTACTTTAAGCATTTAATTTTCGAGCACTTCTCTTTACTCTCTTTTTCTATCTGTTTTCTTTAAATTTTCCTTTCAGTTCTTAAATCTTAACTCTGTCTCTCAACAAATTTTTTTTTTCTCAAATTTTATTTTATAAACTGAGAAAGCAATTTAAAATATTTACATTTAATATCTCAATATTTATTTATAATTAATATTTTTCTTGTTCAAAAACTAATGTATGTTAAAATTTGATTTTAATTTGATATTACTATTTGTTTAAATAGTTCTATATTTTTTTTTATAATTCTATGTTTTGTCTTTCTAATGTAAAATTTTCATTTGATATTAATATTTGTTTAAATAATTCTGTATTTTTTTTTTATAATTCTATATTTTTTCTTTTTAATGTAAAATAATTCACAAAATATTTTAATCTTATAAGTTGTTATGTATGCTATAAATGAGGCATGTAAAAGACTAAGTCTTAAATGTCAACATATTGTAACTAAATAAATACAAATAAATTCAAATATGATATGACTTTAAAATTAATACTTTTTAAATATTTTTGATTTTTGTATTACAAAAATTTTGGAATTTGAGGGCTGCCAACATATTAGACTCTGGTTTTAATGTTCAAAATATTGAAAAAAATGCAAAACCAAGCAATTTAATGTTTTATTGTTTTGTTTTATGTGTATTTCTTTTGTTTCTTACATGCCCAACAATTGCCCATTCGATCAATCTATCATTTTCGCGTGCGCAACTTATCACCAACAACAACAACACAATCTTAATCGACGTTCACCAAATTTGTCAATACCCGCCAAAAACCACCCTCACACTTAAATAAACATGTGCGCGGTCGCTGCTGTTGATGTTTTTGTTGTAATTGGTCTTGTATTCTAAAGATAATAAAAACGCAGTTTCCTTGAAAAATTACAAAAAACAACACAAAAAGAACAAATTCAGTTGCGAGAAACCTGCGCCAGCCTGGTTTCTCGCAACAACCTGATCTGATCTGATCTGACCTGCCTGCTTCCACTCTGCACACTTCGAGGAGTTTTATATGAAATCGTATGAAGCGAGTTTTCTCGCCCTGGGAAAAGTTAGCAAACCTGCCTGCCTGCCTGCCTGCTTCAGCGTTTACTCTGTCCGCAGACTTACAGAGCAGCCAGGCTTAGCACAAATCATATTAAAATAATGCAGATAAAATGACAGGCAGGATAAGGCAAAAAAAAAACACTGCACTTAAATGACAAGCAAAAATTTTAACAAATTTTATCAATAAGAATAAAAAGAATAAAAAAATACAAATTAGCATTGTAGCCACCCTGTACTAAAAGTTCCTAAAAGTATACAGCGATTAACAAAAGTATGCAGCAAAAATTTAAAATACAATTGGTATACAACTGCTAATGTAAGAATGAGACAAATAATCAAACGAAGAAGAAAAACAACAGAAACAAGCGAATATGAATGTAAAAAAAAAACTCAAAAACTTAGCTTCCACAGCAGAGAACTGCACAAGCCTACTTGAAGTTCAAGCCTTTTCAAGTACTTGAATTCAAGTATGTATCCAATCTTGAAAAAGCAAGCTGTAGCCAGCTTGCAAAAATACCAAACAGATACAAGCCATATTCATGCTTGCTCGTTGGCTTGGCTCGTTTCGGCTTACTTTGTCGGGCAGAAAGTTGAAAAGCTTAAAACGATCGGCAAAAGCTTGTAAGCTCGCAAGTATCCAAAAAATTCAATGAGCTTCTTTAGAGAGAGCTTAAGCGTAATAGGACTTTTAAGGATTCTGTGTACTCCGTGGTTGGAAACTTTAAAATTTAAGATGGCGGATAGAGTTGCCACCTAGATTTTTTTTATTTTTGCGAATTCTTGTAATTTTGAAATTCTAACAACGAATTTGATTTCGAATATATTGTCACAGTCTTAAAATTTAAGATGGAGGTTAGGGTTGCCACTTAAATTTTTACCACAGTATTGCCACCTAATAAAATGTATTTTTAAAAGTTTTAAACATCATTTATCAGTGTTAAGGGGTCGCTGATTTCGAATCTAAAGTCAGAATTTTAAAATTCAAGATGGTGGATAGGGTTGCCACCTTAATTTTTTTTAGTTTTATGAATTCGGGGCTGGCAAAAAAAATGGTATAACAAAAATGGGTCGCTAAATCTGAATCCATTGTTAGAATTTCAAAATTATAAAATTTTAAAATTCTGACTTTAGATTCGAAATCAGCGACCCATTTTTACACTAATAAATGACGTTTAAAACTCTTGAAAAGATATATTATTGGGTGACAATACTGCGGTCAAAATTAAGGTGGCAACCATTTTGAATTTTAAAATTCTGACTTTAGATTCGAAATCAGCGACCTCTTAACACGAATAAATGACGTTTAAAACTCTTGAAAAGATATATTATAAGGTGGTAACCCTATTATTTCAAAATTTTATAATTTTGAAATTCTGACGACGTATTCGGATTCAGCGACCCATTTTTGGTGTACCATTTTTTTTGCCAGCCCCGAATTCATAAAGCTAAAAAATTAAGGTGGCAACCCTATCCACCATCTTGAATTTAAAAATTCTGACTTTAGATTCAAAATCAGCGACCTCTTAACACTAATAAATGACGTTTAAAACTTTTAAAAATACATATTATTAGGTGGCAATACTGTGTTAAAAATTTAGGTGGCAACCCTAACCTCCATCTTAAATTTTAAAACTGCGACAATATATTCGAAATCAAATCCGATTTCAGAATTTCAAAATTACAAGAATTCGCAAAAATACAAAAACATCTAGGTCGCAACTTTATCCGCCATCTTAAATTTTAAAGTTTGACAGCATCTTCGAAATCATTTACCCTAAAACTTCACACCACGGAGTCCACAGAATCCTTAAAAGTCCTATTACGCTTAAGCTCTCTCTAAAGAAGCTCATTGAATTTTTTGGATACTTGCTTTAATTCAATAATTTGGATACTTGCGAGCTTGCGAGCTTTTGCCGAAGGCATCAAGCTTTCCTTTACTTGAAACTTCGTGCCATTCGCTTGTAAGCTAGAATACTTGCAAGCTGTGCGTGGGCTTATATATATTCAATTACAAGCTATACTTAATTCAACATTATCAAGCTCAAGCTAGCTTGAACTTGTATTTTAAGCAAGTGCTTGAAATAGACTTCAAGCAGGCTTGTGCAGTTCTCTGTTCCACAGCTTATGAAAAAAATTTGTCAGAAACAAATTTTATTTTTCTTCTTTGATAGAATTAAGTGGAAAAATAAACAAAAATTATAAAAATCTGATTGGAAAACGTCCTCAAATGTCCCAAAAAGTACAAGTTTACACAGAAATTAGACTTAAGTATTCAAAAACACTGGATTAACTTAAAAATTTTCGCAGCTAAGTTATCAAACAATCTGTTTAGAATGAGAGTTGATTGAGAACTGATATATAAAATATATAAAAATATAAAAATCTTAATATATAAAAACTATGTTACTGATGATGTCAACTGTAAACTGATAATGTAAAATTAGCATGCAAATTAAAATTTTCTGTCTATATAATATACCTTTTTTTAAAAAACATCTTCTAAAATATGCCTTAATTTCAATCGCTTTTGCCTAAAACCTCCCTTAACAAAGAACTGCATTTGCCCACTGTTGTTCTATAACATTTAAGTCTGGGCTTTGTGCGGCGGTTTTTATGACGTTTGGACAATTATCAACTAACCAATTCTTTACCAAGAGCGACGTATGTTTTGGGTCGTTATCTTGGTGCAGCTCAAAATTGCTACTCTTACACTTAAACAATTTTTTTTTTCAAAGCTCTTCAAACTGTTTAAGCGTGTACACTTTTTCCAAATTGAGTTTTAACATGCCCACTAGTTTAGGTGCAGAAAAAATGGGTATTTTTTATTTCTTGTAAAATATACCACTCATCTTTATTTTAACTTCGGTCGTGTCGAAGATAATTCCTTACTAGTTTTTAACTAAAACTGTTAAAGCTTTTAAAAAGCTCTTTGAATGTTGCTGCAAAAACTTTGACAGACCTTTTTTGCTAAGCCATATTTGTTTAGGCAAATATATTTAAGGGAGAAATAATTTAAAATGACTGGTTTTGTTGCACTGTGTTATTTTTACATAGTAAACAACAGAAATTAAATTCTAGAATGCAAATCTTCAGAAGCAAAATAGCTTCGTCAAAATGTTCTCCATGTCGTATGAGCAACATATAAAATCATCTTAATTTAAGCACATGGTTCTAATCTCGACTTTAACAAAAACTTACTCAACGAAACTTTTGAGCTTTTGAATTAAATGTATGCATCAACGAACGGTGTTCGACACCGCGTTTTTTGGCTGCGCAAGCTCTGAATTGAAACTGGCTAAATGGTCATTAAATGCTTTTCATACGACTCATTCTTCATCGTGCATTTGACGTGTTCAGACGTTCGTTCGCTTACGTTTTACTCATCGGGCTTTGTTCGTTACGTTGTTCGAGAAGCGAAGTGAGGTGTTTGTTCTATGCTGCTGGCTACCAACTTTGGAGTATAACATTAACTTTAAAGAGCGTGCCATTCAGTTGTTCTTGAGCTTTTGACGTTGCAAGTTGTATTAGGGCAGTTCACGATCTTGTTGCATCGTTGCAAATGCAAAATAAACAGCTTTTACAAAAACAAAAAGCATATGTTGCAAAAGCTTTTCAATGCGTTTTGTTTTTGTAAAAGCTGTTTATTTTGCATTTGCATCGATGCAACAAGATCGTGAACTGCCCTATTGTGTTCTAACTAAAGTTGCTGGGTAATTTTTATGTAAAGAAAATTTTGCTAAAGTAACACTCAAAAGTTTTCTATGCAAACTCGTGCAATTCACAAGTCTTAAAATTGACTGCTGCACAAGCTGACACAAGTGTAAAAGCTTATTTAAAAATTTTAAAAAGTTAAATTTTTCTAAAGGGTGCGGTACTTTGACTTAGAAACCAGGCGACACAAATGTTTTAAAAGCAACAAACCGGATACAGCGGCGGTGAAAAAATCGGCTACCCTACTCTCTATCATCCCTTGTGCTCTAAGCTGCTTTTCGAAAACGGGCACTCTCTCGTTAGTTTTGCTCCGCTCTCAGCTTGACTCTCGTCGCATGAGTTACGGTTACGCTACACTTAGATTTCCCGCTAAAAATTCAAAAAAGGTTGACGACCGAAAACATAAATAAATGCAACGTAGTGCTGCTCGCCGGTAACGTATAACTGCCGTTAGTGACGTAACGTTAAATTACTGCTTGTCGTCTATTTTAAAAGCGTAGAACGACTGTAGGGTGGAATTCCTTCGGTGAAAGCCCAGCAGACACAGGTGAGAATTTTTTGCTGTTGTTTTTTTGGAACTTTTGTTCGACGTTATCTAAGCTGTCATTGTTGTCAGCCTATTTTGTGTGTTCCTGCTGTTGTTTGTTGAATAATGTTAAGAAAACACAAAATGGGAGAAGTATGTGTTTGGGTTCTGATAAGAAGTGTTTTCGTGTTAAGAGTTGTTTTAAGTTATAGTGGAAAGGATGTTATACAAAGGACGAATGAAATTTTGTATCAAGAGGAGACAGGTGTATTTATTGGAGAAGAAGAGGGAAAGTGAAAGGGGAAGGAGAGGAGAACTCCTGCGTTTATTGGATGTAGTCAAGGGTTGATAAGTAAAAAGTTATTTTAGGCATCTCATATTGTTAGGCATAAAAGACGTCAGACAATAAAAACCTTATCGTTTTTCTCCAAGCGTGTAAGGTAGTTAAAAGATATTGTGAATTTTACTTTTAAAAAGCTTTGGCATAGCTTTTTCTTAAAAATTGTACGAGTAAAGTTTCTCTTTGTAATAAAAAATAAATTATTACTTTTCTTTTCATATTTTTAAGACGTAACAACTTTTTGCTTAAATGAAAAAGCTTACGCTGTCTAGATCTTTTTGCTTACCCATGTTGTAGATGTCTTCATCAACTTTATTCAGCTGCTCCATGTAGCTATAGCAAATATTTGAAGTGAATAAATTTGTCTTTGTTTTGTGCAAAGATAACGAGCTCCGGAGTGAAACAACAACAATTAGTTGTGTAAACTTGGAACGCATCAAGGCAAAAAAACTTTAAACTTGAGCAAACAATGTAGAAAAAAACAACAATATAGAATAAGAACAAGATACATTGACGACTGAGTACACAGCTCCTCTAAAAAACTAAAAGATAATTGAGAAAAATTAGAATAATTCATGTCAAATACTTAGGAACCAGGGTTTAAAAATGACTTTATCATTTTGGCATACAAATTAAGAAAAAATTGTACTAAATGAAAAAAAAAAGTATGGAATAAATTTCTTACTCTACGCATACTGCGTTAACTTTGTCACTCCGTTTGTGATGCTGATAAGGAGGCGTGGCAGGTATAGAAAAGTATATATATATATCTAATATATAAAATTCTTCTGTCACGGGGTACGTAATCGAACTCCTCCGAAACGGCTCGACCGATTTTCATGAAATTTTGTATGTATATTTTGTAGGTATGAGAATAGGTCGTAAAGTATATTTCAATCTCCTACTAACAGTGGGCGTGGCACCTCCCATACAACCCAAATTTGCGATATCGAATATCTTTGGAGTTATAAGCCGCTTAGCCTCGGTATTCGGTATTCGACAATTTACACGTGCCGCTTCGCAGATAAAATTTTGTGAGAGTTGGACAAGGGGGCGTGGCACCTCCCATACAACCCAAATTTGCGATATCGAATAGCTTTGGAGTTATAGGCCGCACATCCTTGGAATTCGAAATTCGACCACAATTTACACGTGGCGTTTTACTGATAAAATTTTATGGGAGTTGGACAAAGGGGCGTGGCACCTCTTATACAACCCAAATTTGCGATATCGAATAGCTTTTGAGTCAATCAAACAAAGCACACAAAGCCTCGGAATTCAGCATTCGAACTCAATTTACACATGCAGTTTTACTGATAACTTTGTATGGCGTTGTACAAGGGGGCGTGTCACCTCCCATGCAACCAAAATTTGAGAAATTCTACAGCTTTTGAGTTATAGGTCGCACAGCCATGGAATTGAGTATTCGACCACAATTTACATATACAGTTTCACTGATAACATTTTATTCGCGTTTGGCAACGGGGCCGCGGCAGCAACGCGCCGGGTTTAAGCTATCTATATATATAAAATTGAATGTGTGTTTGTTTATTTGTTTGTTTGTACCTTATAGGAGACCAAACCTCTGGACCGATCTTCCTGAAAATTTCACAGCATTTAACTGGGACTCTGGCATGATTAATAGGGTACTTTTTCGACCGCGCCCACTTTTACGCCCACTTTTTTAAAATTATGTAATGGCTCCCATATAGTTTTTAACAGATTTACTTCAAATTGTATACACATTATACTCCAGGCGAGGTAGAAATAAACATTTCTTACGCCACGCCCCCTTTTACGCCCCTTTTCACGCCAAATTTAAGTTTTAAACTTTTTGTTCTCTGTACAAATTTGTTCCTTCCAACGGATTATTTTTTATTTGGTAGTATATTGCTCTTAATACTGTTAACGTCGCCATAATACTATGAACCACGCCCACTTCACCGCCCCCTTTCTTAATTCAGATACTTACTTATACCACTAACAATGTTTGCTATACAAAATACTTTTTTGTAATATGTATTTACCTAAAGTTTTATATAGTTTTTATCTAGATTTTTTATTACCAAATCCCCCTTTTTCGCCCCATTTTACTTTAATTATAATAAATCTGCTTTCAATCTATATATATAAAAATGAATGTCTGTCTGTTTGTTTGTTTGTTTGTGCTTTATAGGAGGCCAAACCCTTGGACCGATCTTCCTGAAACTTTCACAGCATTTTACTATGAATCTGAAAAGAATAAAAAGCTATATGAAGTTTTTATTTGACAAAGGGGCGTGGCACTGCCCATATAACCTAAAAATATAAATCGCCATATTTTGGGCATTTTTTGACCTACGTTGATGCTATTTGGTACATATGGTATTGGCATAGTTAGGAATACGTACCAGGAGAAAAGTGGGTGGGACCACGCCCCTTTTTAGGAAAATTAAAAATCGCAATATAGTCTTAACTACAAGACCGATCATCATTAAATTTTCACAATAAGATATTCTTACGAAATAATAAATTCTTGACTATATAAAGTTGTGAGTGGACGAAGGGGCGTGGCCTCGCCCATATAACCCAAATTTTAAAATCGTCATATCTTGGGCATTTTTTGACCAACGGCGGCAGTATTTGCTATATATAGTATTAGCATGAATAGAAATACGTACCAAAAGAAAAGTGGGCGGAGCACGCCCCTTTGTTTGCGATATATTGGAGGCTGGACCTGATAACCGATCTTAAATTTTCACAGCGTTCAGCTTTGACTCAGGAATACTTATTACATGATAATATTTTTCGACCATGCACACTTCTGCACCTACTTTTTTACTACGTTTATTAACGGCTATACCACAAATCATGTCATTAAAATCATTAAAATACATATTAATTAAAATAGTGGGGTAGCTCAATTCTCTTTCTTCTACCACTGTCTTCAAAACAGCTGATTTTATAAAACGTGTTAATTAAAATAGAGAGTGGGGTAACCCCATTCTCATTCTCCCACAACAGACTGCGAAACAGCTGATTGTGTAATTGCTGCTTTTTGATTGGTCAAAAAATAAAAAGGGGGAGCATGAAGCAAATTACATGCGATTCAGCGCTGAATTCTAATTGGTTTACAACAAGAAAAGAGGCGAAGCATTGCAATAATTAAATTAAATAAATAAATTTTTGTAAATATATAAAAACTTTTAATTTTATTTTAAACGAGGGGGTAGCGAAGCACACCGGGTTCAGCTAGTATATATATATATATTCTTGATCAGCATCACCTTCTGAGCCGATTTCTAAAGGTCAGTCTGCCGACACGATTACAGCCGCAATCTTAAAGCTATCAAATTGAAATTTGGTGTATGTGCTTATATTAAAAAACAAAGATCGAGTTTGAGAGTGAGAGTGAGCCAAATTAGATGAAAACCATGCCGTCTTTATAAAACAATAACATTTCTAAGAACGCCACAAAAATGTTTGCAGTTTGAAGTAAGATCTTTGAAGTAAAAGATTCGTCATATATTTAAAATTTGTTAAAATCGGTTAAAAAAACGCCTACCTCCCATACAACGTTACTTTATCAAATCTTCAAAATATCTAGAAATGAAACAAAAATTACTGTCATGAAGAAAAATTTTCCCATAAAATTTGGCCGCAAAAATTCAAAATATGATGAAAATTTTTCAAATCAAAGAAACGACACAACAACCTCCCATACAATGTGGCTTTAACAAAATTGTAAAATTACTGAAAATGCAACAAAAACTAATGTAATGACTTGAAATTTGGCACATAAGAATTGGATTCAAATATGCACCATATATTTCAAATTTGTCAAAATAGTATGAAAACCACGCCTACCTCCTAAGCATAGTAACATATAGTTAAGTAAACATAAAACGGATTAGTCTCTAAAAATTGCTCAATTGCTCAAAAATTCATTTGATAAATTAAACATTAAATTAAAATTGATATTAAAATTCATTTTGAGTTTGGATTTTGGTAAAATTAATAAAAACTCGACTAATCTCCCATACAAAGTGACGTCATCAAAGTAGCATAACTTTTATCTATTCCACAAAAATGTGTGTATTAACAGCATATTTAACAAATAATCTTCCATAACTTAAACGTGTTCTGCATTTGAGTTTTCACAAAATTGGATGAACAACCACAGCAGTAATCTATACGAAGTGACGTCATCAAACTTTAAAAACATGCAAAACTAAGAATATACTGTTGTGGTATCCAAATTTCGACCCAGTCGAATGTAATTCCTTGCTAGATTTTATTTAAATTAAAGTGAATGTGTTTTTAACAATTCAGTTTATAAACCTTACAAAAAAATTACAAAGGTCTTTATTTATTTTTAATTAATCACAAAGTTTTTTATAAACACAAAAAAGTTTAATTATAATATTTTAAAATCTATAAAAAAAAATCATATAAACATAAAGTTAAGAGGTCTTTTTAAAATAAAAAACAAAAATTTCTACAAACGTGCGAATTTTTTTCGTTACCTTAATATAGAAAGGCCACTAACATTTTTTTAAATCAGCTTCTTCGCAGATGAATTAAGGTCAACCACCCATCTACCCGAAATCTGACACAACCCAGCCGAAAATTGTTTTTTTTTTTAAATGTTAGTCAGGTACTTTCTATGTTAAGATAACGAAAGAAATTAATAGAAAAATCTTTCAGTCAAGCAATTCTTTACTTTCAGTCAAATTTTGGAAATTTTTCCATTCGATATATTACTTCTGATATCAATATTGTGACATTAAGTTCACTACATTTTACTACTTTTTATTAAACTATTCCAATATGTTAAATATTTCTTTAACATTTGCTCTCAAAATATTGAAAAAATTCCTTAAGGATTTCTATATAAATTTGAGAAAAAATGGAAATAATTTTTTATGTATTTTACAGAGTAACAAAATTCAGAATTACATAAATTTTTTAGTTCTTTTAAATCGTTTGCTTACTTAAGAGTTTCAAACTCTGTGTTTATTATAGAGTGAAATAAAATGTACCGAAAACGCTTCGGTAGTAGGAAAGTAGAAAAAATATAAAATTGTACCAAAAAAGTACAATTGCACCGAAAATATCAACCCTGCTAAGAACTACATACTTAGTAATGCCCCCTCCAAAATTTTTCAACAAACGGTAATTTTGTTGTTATAATACTTTTTACGATCGGAGTTTTTTGTGTATTTAATTTTAAAAAATTTCTGTTATTTTGACATCAAAAATACTCACATATATTCAAAATTGTAGAAATTTTCAGTACAACGACTTTTTCATAAAACATCGTTACCTAAGAGAGAGAAAAACGACATGAAAATCAAAGTTTGGTTTTTCGATGCAAATATCTCCGCTGTCTCTTAATATATTTCATTAAAATTTTTTTTGTTCAAAAGTTCAATAAAATCACTTCACAAAAATAGGTTGAACTTTACCGTTTAGTCAGTGCAACTATGTGATATAATTATGTCAAATAAGGTCCAAAATATTGACTTTTTACTCAAAAAATGACTCAAAAATTATTTTTGTTGTAAAAATTAAATCAATTAAAAATTGCACATCTGGCTACCTTTCTACCAGACTATTAATGAAACTGAGTTTGGTTTTAAAATTCTCTATTTAATTTTATAGTCCCCATTTATCTCTAAGAATGCAGTTGTGTGTCAGAGATCTGCATTGAATGCTTCGTCTTTGCTTTAGGTTCGAAAATTCACTGTTCCTGCTATGCTTTCGTTCGTCAGCAAGAAATGTGTGTCATGTTGTGCAGTGTGCGCTCTTGCTAGCTGCATTGATATGCATTGTTATTGAAAAGGCAATATTGCCATTTTAATGACATAATTGTTTCAGGTTTATTTCGTTGAGTTCAACGCTGTTTGCGCTGCTTTTCCTTTATCAACGAGGGTGAGTTCCTCATCAATTCACTACGTATGCAGATTTCAAATTAGAAACTCACTGACACACCTTATGAATAACTGTGAAATTTTAGAAAAACTTAACAGCGGAATATTCAGTTTAGTAAGAAAATTTGAGACATTTGTTTTGTATATAAAGTTTTGTTTCGAAGTAGAGAAAATTGGAAAAAAGCAGCTATTATAATTTTGTGTGTTATATTGAAGTTCTTGCATTTTTTACTTTTATTTTATTTTATTTATTTTTTTATTTGTAATTTTTTAACGTTTATTAGAAGAAAGGGCTTATGATAATAGTCGAGTAAACGAAATTGATGAATGCCATCAAACTAATAGAAAAATGTAATTTAATTAAGTTTTCAAAATAATGCATTTACTAAACATAAAAAGTTAAAATAAACAAAAAATTAAAGTGTCTGGTATATAAACCAACATTTTGTTGGTGTTACATATCTCGCCACCGAATTGAAAAAGTCAAAAAAGTCATGTTTGACATTCTTGTTCTACTTCATCCATTTCTTAAAGTATTCAACAGCCGTGAAAACACCAACTTCAAATTGGTTCTTTTGCAAGGAATAGTAATTTAAACCAATCCAAACTAAATTTTTCACACTTTTATTGGAGAAAATAAAAACGTGTTATACATGACCCTACTTCGCCCTATAAATAAATAACTATATCGGAAATACATATATTAATTTAGAATTGAAATTAAAAATGTAAGTGTATTTATGTTTTTGACCATATGTGTAGTATTTTGTAGGGATTCTGTTTAATAAAATTGATCTGTTTGCAATTTTAAAACGCTAACGCGGAGTCATAAAAAAATTGTTGAAAAGCGGTTCGTTTCTTTTATTGCATTGCAGTAATAAAGAAAAAAACCTCGGCCTACAAAAAATAAGAAAAACACGATCCTTTTGTGTAGCTGCGCAAGCAGTTCCTGTAGTTAGATTTTTTCATGGTTTGTTTGCTTTGCTTTCTTCAATATATTTTAAAGGATTGTGTTCGAAAAATATAATTTGCATCGCACTTTTAGTTTGAAGAGTGTTTTGGGGTTTTCCGCTTGTTGATCCTATGTATATATTTATTGTTTAGTTGTCTACCGCAAATATAAATCACTGAATGATTGACAACGCTGCTAACAAGAAGTTCAAAATTAAGATTTTATGACTCAACTCAAGCCCACGCCAATTGCCTAAAAAGCTAAAACCAAATATTTATAGCTTAAAATCTAATTTTAAATAACTCCTTTATCGTACAGTGAAAACCACATCAAAATCCATCTTTTATTATTTTATATGGACATATAGAAATGAAAATTATATTCAGACAATTATACTCCAGAATACCTTTCCATCGATATAATTTTTATGTAAATGTGTTGCCGGTAAAGCAGTTAAAAGTGTACGACAACATAGCTTGCTCACGCTTGCTCATTGCATCAACTTCAATTCCAATGTTTCGTTGCTTTGTTGATGACACTTACTGTTATTTACACACGACAAGCATCAACATCAACTGAGCGAAATGTGCATTCTTTCGTTTCGTCTGTTTGGTGCGTACTGTTATCTCAGCATACGTTTTTACGTGAATCACAAATAAGTGCAAATGAATGCGTTCATGCAGTTCTCTGTTGTGTGTCTAGAGTAATTACGAACATTTTGGTTTATATGAAATCTTTCTTATAGTAAACTACTTAGTTTTTTGCCTCCCCACCCCCGCCCTCGTCATGTTAAATTTGTTTTGTTGTGATGGCTCTACTTTTTCTCACTATTGTGTCACCGTTGTCACTCAGTTCTTTATCAATGGTGCTTTAAATGTTGTATATATATCACCATTTCATCGAAAAGATGACTGTGAATAAGAATGCTGTAAAAGTTAATATTTTCATATAATCAGTTTCAGCTATATGACGATGTAATAAAACATATGTGCATCTGGTGGCCGTAGCCTAGTGGGTAGAGTGCGTGGCCCCTGAGCTAAAGAATTGCGGTAGCCTGGGTTCAATTCCAGCTCCGTCAGAAAGTTTTATCTGCAGAAATGGAAAAAGTCATCAAAAAAAGTAAAAATTGCCATGTAAAGCTTCTTGAGAACATAAGCCGTTCGGAGTCGGCATAAAATACGTAGGTCCAGTTTTCGGTCATTTGTGATCAAACATTTAAATAACACGCACAATACAATTGATCAATAGAAGCTAGGTCAAAGTCTTTCCAAGGGCTGAAATGGCCAGTTTATTTTATTTTTATTATGCGCATCTGGTTAACACAATTATTTCATTGGTTTTGATCTGTGCTTTAAATTCACAAATAGATGGCGCCGCATTTGCAAGTACTGTGGGTACAAACTATACACCTTGAGGTGAATAGCCGAATGATGTCTACCAAAAGTTTCTTCAAATTGGGATTACAGACAGATGGCGCTATTTGTTGCTTACAGAAGAATATTTGATGTTATTATGTAGGTAGCAGATAAGTTTTGCAAAATTTTTTTGCGAAAATGCCACCAAACTTTTAAAATGTCAAATAATGCAGTACTGCCAGTTTTTTCAGTCACAGCTACTTTTACAGCCTACTTTTACAGTTGCTCCCTCAACACTTAAAAACATAGAATTGGATAAATTTAAATGTCCAGCTCACTTGCTGGATCATTTGTTGTTTTTGCTTTGCTTGCAAATGCGATGATATGATCCTGATCTCCCATGAAAAAAGCGCAGCTAATATATATTTTAGTACAATCATTTTTAGAACAACGAATTTTTCATAAAACATTGATAGCTAATTAATGAGAAAAAAAGTTATATGAAAATCAAAGTTTTTACTTTTAATGCCAATATCTCTGCTGTTTTTAATATATTTCATTAAAATTTTTTTTTGTTAAAAAGTTCAATATATTTTTTAATGTAAATTTTTATTTAGATGTGAAAATGTAAATATCTCAAAGATACATTGAGTCCCACCATAATTTTTGTATTGTTGAAAAGGTAATTTTGCTGGCTTTAAGATTAAGTTAATATTTAAACTATTTTTAATTTTAATAATATGTTTTTCGTACCCTTCTTTGAATTCAATTAGCTCACCGCAAGAGATGGAACCACCAACAACAAAAATTTTACAAAACAATTTTGGATTAAAGTTCGTTCAATTACCTTTCTAACGGTAGCTTAAACATAAAATTCAACATGTTTTTCATTATTCTAGGATTTAAAAATCTTTAATCGAAAAGTGTAAATTAAAATGTTTATATAAATGACTCTCGAGTAACACCGGGTATATCAACTAGTCATATATAAATGACAGTAACAGCTACCTAAAGCTAATCTTCAGTTTTATTGCAGCTTTTTCAAACTTGTAAACAATTGATATGGCTTACAAGTGCATACTTCATTGAATTAAAAACGATTTTTGTCGCTCATTAGTTGGCTTCTTAAGAAAATTCCTATAATATTTTTACTCACTTATGCCTGGGTCAAATCCGTGTCTTCCTTTATTTAATAGTATTTTATTTTTTGTTTTATCACACTAAGAATAACGTGCTTTCTGTAAAATTTTTATATATAGCTTATCTGATTTCACAGATTTTGCTACAATTTTATAAATTTCCGTCACCGATAGCGATAAAACACATTTCATTGAAAGCGTTTTATGCGAAACAACCAACAACAATAATTATCATACTATATCTTAGTTCCATTATTGTATTGGTTGTTATTGTTAACAGCGTTAAAAATGAGAAGCAGAAAAGTATGTATTTTCACTTTGCACAGCTTTTCCATTGTTTGTTCGAACACACAGCTGTTGATAGGAATAACATTTTTTTTCATCGCTATTATTAGGTGCTAACGAGCCATTAAACATATGGTGCAGCTTTTGGCAAACTCTACTTCAAGAGCATCCCAAATACCTATTCACTCAAGCTTTATGTAGCTGATAGCTACCTACTTCCGCAAAGCTGCTTTACAGCAAGACCATACTAAGAATATGAATATGAGACAAGATTCTTATTCTAAATAGAATCTAGATGCTGCAAAAAAACTTGTTTTCGGACTTAAGTACTAAGCAAAAAGAAACCAAACCCATTTTGCCTTCGCAAAAGCAGCAGTGATCAGCGAGAAACAAGCGTGACACTGTGCAAGTTTATGAATTAAACATGATGAAGCAGCGAACACAAAAAAGTTGCATACAATTATTTTTAATGATTTTTTTTTTGCAGCTTAATAGTTATAACAATAATATAGATATTAAGTAGCTGCTTTTGCAGTTAGTATCTTAGCGTGTTGTGTCTCTATTAAATGTTAGGCACGTTTTTTTTATTACTTCTTCGATTTAATAACTTTCCCTGCTCATGCTCAAGGATGCTGCAATTTCAATCAAGACCTCATAAAGATTCGCTTTCATTTGTATTTCAAGTTGAATGTTCCATGCAATGAGCATGATCAAGGTCAGCAGCAACTGTATGTGAGGTACGGTATATATCTCAATCGTTGGCTTATGAAGCGCCGGAAGCGCTAATAGTTTCAATAAAAACTTAATCTTTGCATTAAAAACATCTGCATTAACGAAGTGTGTCAGTATGTTGTTAAAATAATAAAGAAAATATTTAATTATTTTCAATTATCCACTGCTTTTAATTAACGATCCATTATTTCCTGGAAATTGTCACAAAAAAAATAATTGCTTCACATACGATTATTATATTCCAAATTACATATAACTATATGGTAATATATGTAGTTATTTGGTGACAAATTCTTGTTCAGCAGAGACTACGCTTCTTTGAATTTATAAATTTTGAAGGGTGTTTTTTGTAGAGTGATACAAGTTTAAATCATAATAAAACATAGTAATATATTTTTAATATCAATGAAATGGACTTTATTTGGTAGAAAATTTCATGACATTAATGCTTTAATATAACCTTGGCCACGTGACTGCCACGTCTGGTGCGTACAAGACGCAATCTGGAGCATCAATTTTCACAAACTTTTGCTGCATTTGCGACCGTATCTCGCCGATAACTCTTCGAATGTTGATTTCCAGGTGTTCAATTGTTTGTGGTTTATCGACGTAGACAAGTGACTTTACATAACCCCGAAGAAAATAATCCAATGGGGTTAAATCACACGATCTTGGGGTCCAATTAATTGGGCCAATTAATTGGAGTAAATCAATTGTAGCGCCCGCTGTGTGGCATGTGGCTTCGTCCTGTTGGAACCACATATCAGCAAGATTAATGCCAGCTAATTGAGGTACGAAAAAACTTCGAATCATGTTCCTATACCGTTCACCATTGACAGTAACATTCTGACCATCATCGTTTTTGAAGACATATGGGCCAATGACTCCGGCAGCCCATAAAGCGCACCAAAGTGTTTCGACAAAAGCTTGTGGATTTTCCTCACTCCAAATACGACAATTCTGTTTATTTACGTACCCATTCAACCAAAAATGGGCTTCAACGGAAAATAAAATTTTTCATGGAAATTCAAAATCAATATCGATTTGCACTTCAGCCCATTCGCCGAATTGGCGATGCATACGATGGTCGTTTGGCTTTAAATCCTGCACAAGTTGAATCTTGAAAGGTTTTAAGCCAAGATCTTTTCGTAAAATCTTCCATAAAGTGGAAGGACACAACCCCAGTTGCTGAGAACGGCGACGAATTGATTGATTAGGATCATCTTCAATGCTTTCCTGCAGTTGAAATTTTATAGCTCGAAATTCGGCCAACTTTTTGAAATTTCAAACGATTTTCTCATTCTGAGCCATTGACCTTGCCTTAAGAAAATGTGTTGTACTGAAAAAATCTTAAGATTTGAGAGAAAGCAACAGTTTTCGAGATATCGTCATAAATTTTATATCAAAATTTTTCAGAATTTATTATTTGTAAAATAAAAAAATGTACTATGAAAAATGCTTATTGTAGGGTGCCCGTAAGAGATAGCGAAAAATGTTTTTCCTACATTGTATTGATATCTAAAATTTCCTCCTACGCCATGTTCTTCCATTTCTTATAGTTTAGATTTTACTTCAGAAATATTCTTTCAATGGTCATATTTCAGGTCAAAGTTCACATAACTATTCGGTGAACTTCTGCTCCCTACTCTTATTTATTTAAAAAATTATCAAAATCGGTTCAGAAAAACAGAAAAACTGTTTCTCCTACTCCTATTTTTATATATAGTATCGCCTGTGGCCGAAATTTGTCCAACCTTCTGAAATTTCAATCGTTTTTTTTTTTAGTTCTGAGACATGACCGTGCCTAATGAGGTAATGACACATAAAAACTTTCGTACATCGTTATTTTTCACAACCAGGGCTTTTCATATAAAAACACGTTGTACTGAGATAAGCTATAGTGTTCAATATATTGCCATAACTTTGATGTCAAAATAAAGGAAATTTTTCAAAATTTACTATTTATAAGAAATTTCACCATCACAATATATAATCACACATGTTACATACAAAAATGCTTATTGTAGGGTATTCGTAAGAGATAGCGAAAAATGTTGTTTGTACATTGTATTAATGCCCAAAAATTTCCTCTTACACCATTTTCTTCCATTTTTTATAGTTTAGGTTTTACTTCAGAAATATTCTTTCAATGCTCATATTTCAGGTCGAAGGTCACACAACTATTCGGTGAACTTCTTCTCCCTATTCTAATTTATTTAAAAAAATGATCAAAATAGGTTCAGAAATTCGGAAGAACTGTTTCTACTAGGCCTATTTTTATCTATAACGAAATGGCTTAAAATACAGATTTGTGTATATAACTTTGGAGTGGTTTGAAATATTTGAAAAATTTTTTCACAGAAATTAATTTTTAAGCTGGAGAGCTTTGTAGAAAATATAAAAACAACGTTTTGAAAAATTTAATTTTCATCAATAAAATCATGATTTTCGATGATAGAAACTGTTGTTGGCATTATGTGTCAAAATTAAGCAATTTGTGCTAATAAATGATATGTCATATGAAAGAGTGTGAAAAAAGAAAATTTTATAAGAAAAAAAATTTACAACAACAATAACGTTTGGCCAATTTTTAGAGCAAAAACTGAATATTTTAAAGGTATTTTTAAAACCATATAAAACATTGAATTGGTGAGATAACGGTAAATCTTTTCCTATTTCTCCAAAGTTAATTAATTTATCTTTAAGCCAAAGAAAATTTTATGAAAATCGATTAAAAAATGGCTGAGATATTTGCTTGCAAAATCAAAGCTTGATATTTCAATCGTTTTTTTCTCATTCTGAGGCGATGACCCTGCTTCAACGAAACACGTTGTACTGAGAAAATCTACATTTTCCGAGATATCTCAATAGTTTTGATGTCATTATAACGGGAATTTCGTTAGCATGTTCTCCAAAAAAAATATTACCAAAAAATCTTTCGTATACCGTTATATTTCTGAACCAACTTCGTTTCATACAAAAATACTTTGTACTAAAAACATGTACAGTTTTCGAGATATCACAATAATTTTCATGTCAAAATAACGGAAATTTTTCATAATTTGCTATTTGTAAGAAATTTTACCATCACAATATATATTCACACTTTTAACATAAAAAAAATGCTTATTGTAGGGTATCCGTAAGAGATGGCGCAATATGTTGGAAGTATTTTTTGCACACCTTATCAATGTTTAAAATTTCCTCTTACATTATATTCTTCCATCTGTTACAGCTTAGTTTTTATATTTAATAAATATTCTTAAAAGATGCAGGTCAAAGGTCACCAATATAAAATGTAATCATACTGTGCAGCCAGATCTTTCATTTGATACCTCATTCACCATTTTACCTCTTCCTAGCACTGAGACTCCTTATTAAAAATAATTAAAATTTTCAACGTTAATATTTCGGGTCAGAGGTCATAATTTTAAAATCTAAAATGATTCTGCACATATGGGGCGCAGTACCTTTCGAATGATATAAGTTTCATTGCCCTTATTCTAAAATTAATATCGAAAAAGTGTACGACAACATTTGATGTTTGCCTATTAACATATTAGATAATAAATACTCGTATAATACAAAGTTTGATTATATTTTTTTCAGTTTTCGATTGAAACGGTCCTGAATTACACTTTACATGTTTTTCTAGTTCGATTAAATAAATAAAACTATAAAATACTAGCTGAAACACGGCGCGTTACTGCCACGCTTCCTTGCATGTGTAAATTGAGAGCGAATACTGAATTTTAATGCTGTGCGACCTTTAAATCCAAAGCTGCTAGATATCCCAAATTTGGGTTGTATCGGAGGTGCAACGCCCACTTGAACAACGCCCATTATATGTGATCAATGAAACTGAATGTGTAAATTAAGGTCGAATATGGAATTGCGACGCTGTGCGACCTATAACTCCAAAGCAATTCGATATCGCAAATTTGGTTCAAATAAGAGGTCCCTTGGCAAACGCCCATAAAATTTAATCAATGAAATGGCATGTGTACATTTAGGTCGTATACTGAGTTCCGACGCTGTGCGACAGATAACTCAAAAGCTATTCGATATCGCAAATTTGGGTTGTATGGGAGGTGTCACTCTCCCATGTCCAACGCCCAAAAAATATTACCAATGAAAGTGCATGTGCAAATTCCAAAGCTATTCGATAGCCCAAATCTGGGTTGTATGGAAGAAACCAGTCCCCCTTTTCCTACCCCCATAAAATGTTATTAATGAAAGTGCATGTATGAATTGATGTCAATACTGAATTGCGATGCTGTGTTACCTGTAACTCCAAAACTATTCGATATCGCAAGTTTTGGTGGTATCGGAGGTTCCACTCCCCCTTGTTTTATTCCCATTAAATGTCATCAGTGGAACGGCACGTGTGGTTTTTCAATTGTGGTTGAATATCGAATTTCGAGGCTGTACTACCCATAACTCCAAAGCAATTTGATATCGCGAATTTTTTATATATTTGTGGGCGGTAATAGAGGGTGTGGCAATTTTTCTTAAGCCGTCTCGTACTCGAAACAAATCCATTGCCAAAATTTCAGCTCGATCGGACCAGTAATTTTGAAGTCTCTTTATCTTTTCTTAAAAGTAGGCGTAGCTATAGTGGGACCACGCCCATTTTAAGTATAGTTACCGATAGTTATCAAACTTAATTACCAAATTTTAGTTTAATACGACAAAAACTGTCTTAAATATAGCATTTTTATTGATTTGTGGGCGGTAAAAGGGGTGTGGCAAATTTTAAATATGCCTATATTGTTCGTGTAAGTGCAAGCAATAAGTTGACAAAGTTTAATCGTAATCGAATGAACGGTATTGCAGCGCATAGGGAACGAACAAACAAACATTCATTTTTATGTATTAGATTTACACTTCTTTGAAGAAAAAAATTTCTCACATAACGAATATACTAGGGTTTGTATAAAAATAATTGAAAAAGATTTTTCAACGAAACAATTATGAATATGTAGCAATATAATTGCAGGTTATATTGAAAAACTTTCATAAAAAAACTCGTGCACTCTTCGCAGATTTTTTCGTTAATATTAATGCAGGTAAAAACCACTTCTATTTTATGTCACGTAACGTATCATTTTTGGTGGGTTCTATCTGAGAGCCGAAATTTTGACAACTCTTAGCTTTTACACCTTGTATAAAGCGCTTAGTAAACTATTGAAAATAATAAGAAAACTGTAAGTTTAATTTTTCTTTATTTTTCTACTCATTAAAGTCGTACGACTGTCACGTGCGTAGCTACGGAAATGCCCATATATATAAATAAATTATCAAATTTGACCAAGAATTATTGTGAAAAGTAATTTAAAATTATTTTTTACTTTGTAGTGGTTTTGAAGTTGTTTTTTTTTTTTTGTTAAGAAGTTTTTATTTCTTTCTTTTTACAGATTATGATCACAATTTTGCCCGTTCTTGTAACAAATTTTGGTACCATAGTGTCAACATTAACTGAGAAACAGAATTTTATATTGCCATGCCTTTTTGTCCAACAACGCCCACTTTCTTCACCGTAAATTTTCATAAATATGCCTACCTTTGTACCTAATTTCAGTACCCTAGTGTCAATACTATTCGAGTTACAGCGTTTTTCTAATATTTCTACGCCCTTTATCGAATAACGCCCACTTCTTTTAACATAATTTTTAATAATTGTGCCTACCAGAGAACTGCACAAGCCTGCTTGAAGTCTATTTCAAGCGCTTGCTTAAAATACAAGTTCAAGCTAGCTTGAGCTTGATAATTTTGAATCAAGTATAGCTTGTAATTGAATATAAGTAAGCCCACGCACAGCTTGCACGTATTCTAGCTTACAAGCGAACGGCACGAAGTTTCAAGTAAAGGAAAGCTTGATGCCTTCGGCAAAAGCTTGTAAGCTCGCAAGTATCCAAATTATTGAATTAAAGCAAGTATCCAAAAAATTCAATGAGCTTCTTTAGAGAGAGCTTAAGCGTAATAAGATTTTTAAGGATTCTGTGGACTGCGTGGTGTGAAGTTTTAGAGTAAAGGATTCAGATTCAGCGACCCATTTTAGGTGTACCATTTTTTTTTTGTCAGCCCCGAATTCATAAAACTACAAAAAATAAAGGTGGCAACCCTATCCACCATCTTGAATTTTAAAATTCTGACTTTAGATTCAAAATCAGCGACCCCTTAACACTGATAAATGATGTTTAAAACTTTTAAAAATACATATTACTAGGCGGCAATACTGTGGTAAAAATTTAAGTGGCAACCCTTACCTTCATTTTAAATTTTAAAACTGTGTCAATATATTCGAAATTAAATCCGTTGTCAGAATTTAAAAATTACAAGAATTCGCAAAAATAAAAAAATCTAGGTGGCAACTCTATCCGCCATTTTAAATTTTAAAGTTTGACAGCATCTTCGAAATCATTTACCCTTAAACTTCACACCACGGAGTCCACAGAACCCTTAAAAGTCCTATTATGCTTAAGCTCTCTCTAAAGAAGCTCATTAAATTTTTTGGATACTTGCTTTAATTCAATAATTTGGAAACTTGCGAGCTTACAAGCTTTTGCCGATCGTTTTAAGCTTTTCAACTTTCTGCCCGACAAAGTAAGCCGAAACAAGCCAAGCCAACGAGCAAGCATGAATATGGCTTGTATCTGTTTGGTATTTTTGCAAGCTGGCTAAAGCTTGCTTTTTCAAGATTGGATACATACTTGACTTCAAGTACTTGAAAAAGCTTGAAGCTCAAGTAGGCTTGTGCAGTTCTCTGGTGCCTACCCTTGTACTAAATTTCAGTATTCTAGTGTTAATATTATTAGAAAAACAGAGTTTTTCTTATATTGCCACGACCCTGTGTCGAATACCACCCACTTTTTTAGAAGGGCACCTCCGCGTCTAATGTCTCTATCTGTTGACAAAAAATTTCGGCAATCGGGCAAGTACTTTAGGAGTTATCAATGTACATACATTTAAAAAAAAAACCAACCAACTTGAGAGAGAACCTCCTCCTTTTTGAAGTCGGTTAAAAAGTAATGTAGGCACTATTTGTAGAGACTTATATTAGCTTTAACTTGATATACCACTGGTTTGATTATTCTAGTTGGCTCTGGAGATATATACTATTAAGTGGAACCAGCTTTTTTTTTTAAAACAACTACAGTGGGCAATATCTCGAAAACGAAATGACAAAAAAAATTACTTTTTCGGAAACACCCTACAACTTTACATTAGAAATTAATAGTAATATTCTTTGTACATTCTGGCTGTAAGCCAGTGTAATTGATGCTTCAATCAAAATATTGCCGTCCTCACGTCCCACCCTAGCTACGCCCTGGGTTCAGGCAAACATTTATTGTTTCATCGTAATTTTCGGCCGCACTTCAAAGCTAGTCTCATAAATTTAATGCGAATTTTTTTTGCCGAATGAATATTTAAACACGTGCTTAACTTGTTTCGCGTGTTACGCTGGTTACCACGCAAACAGCTAACTTGAACTCCAAAGCACGTTGGACCGAAGCCGGTGCCGCTGTTAATTTTTTTTTTTGCCATATTTATTAGATATAATATTTTAGGCACTACTTGGGTCACAGACAGTGCTAAATTTTATGTATTATTCAAATATTTATGCAGAGATAGCTAGAAATTTAGTCGAGGCAGCCGGTTTTGCTTTTTATCTCTACATTGACAATATATATGTAGGTACAACTAGCAACAGTTGGAAACTTTAACACACAAACTGTATTTTTGGGGCATACAAACAGACGTCATACATAAATAAATAAAATAATTCAAATAAAAAAATACTAGAGCATTGTAGCATCTAGCTTCGTACAAAATTTTTAATTAACATTTTACGACTTTTTATTTTTGTTTTTTTTCATATGTATAAAATAAAAGTGAGCCATGTCAAAAATAATACAACTTGTTTTGGGGTTCTTCACTAGAGTAGCCAGCATGTGCATTCATGGCAGAAAATAAAAAAAAATTATTTTATTTAAGCACTTTCAGTGGCGCCAAAGGCATCTTCTCAAGAGTTTGGTTGGCTTAAATTCATGAAATTTTTTGGGAGATGCCAAGCCGCCAGCTGAAACAGAAGACCAAGCATAGTTATTCTGTTGGTTTTATGAATATAATTTTGGCTATAACTTTCCGTGTGCGTCAGAAATGAAATGAAACTGCTCAATAATAATCAACATCAAAATGGAGAGTCATTGAAGGACATGTTGTCTCACCCACGCATATTTTATGAGCCATTGCTATGTTGTGAAATCCTGTGGCACACTTCAACATAATATAACAACGTCCTCTACTTGTTTGCACTTAGCTTGAGTGACCACAACAAACGGAAATGACAGGGCAGCCATGGGAAGGAAGTGCTCGCATTTCCAGCGATATCAAAGTATATGGATAAAAGCCTCGTTAGGTTCGTTAATTTCAAGTTGGGTCAAATTATAACCAACATGAAAGTGGAATTGTTTCTATATTGAAATATCTGTGTCGATAAACAAAAACAACACAGTTCGACACAAAACAAAAAAACCCCTCAGTGAATGCTGCCCTGAGTTTCTCTGCTGTTTATTATAATTACGTATAGATACACAATTTCCGAAACTTTTCACTCGTGGTAGGATAGAAAATTCCGAGTTAAAGAAAATTTATATCAAAGTTTTCTATATAACCTTGTTATTTATTATGTTGATTTTCTCAACAGGTCAGGTTAGAACAAGCAATAAATTGTATCAATAAACGCTCAATAAACGATTTTAAACTATCAAACAACTAGAATTTGTATTTAAAATCAAGAACGATTTGAACTATCAAACATTTAGAATTTGTATTTAAATCATAGAAAACCAAGAAAATTTATATCAGTTGAAATGGAATTGTCATTTTTGCTGTGCCAAATGGGAATAAAAAGTTTATTCAGAAATTTTGACGTCTTCTTAGCGAATAAACCCTCAGTTGCCTAAATATCATACTTTTTCACAATATGAGATTTCTTAAGACCCATTTGACTACTACGTTTTCCACTACTTATTTTGTTATTAAAAACTATAGTATGGATTTTACAAAATGTAATTGTTTTGCGTGAAATAATATTATAAAAACGAAATTTTTATTCTACTTATAAAATATACTGAAGTAAAATCAGTATCAGTGTAAAAGCTTTCTTCTCAAACCTTAATCATGCGCTCGGAAAAAATCGGACTATGCCTAAACGTTGCTGTACCCGAAAAACACTTATTGCCAAGCTCAATCGATTGTTATACGAAATAAAATATTGACTCATACTCAGTCGATCAATTAGCCAACCATAAAATATCCTTGAAAACGAATTAACCCTTTTAATAGCCTTATTTCTAAATGTTCGAAAAGTATATTTAAGGCATTAGTGGGTTAAGTTTTCTAATAAAAAAACCTAGTTTGCAGCGTATTTTTTCTTAAACAGTTTAAAATTAGAAGGTTAACATTCAAATACACTTTTAACTCTTCAGCACCATACATAAAAAATGCCAGAATTTATGTTCAATGCATTACTTTTGCAAGGTAATATCAGTAAAGAAAAACTTAATGCATTGCTTATGTCAGAAGTAATGAACTTCCCTTAAGGTCCTAAAACTTGGATAATTTTTCAAAATCCTGAAAATGATTTGAAGTAATTTTTATTGACACTTAAATACATTAAATATAATATCAATATCATAAGGTCTTAAGCCTAGTACTCTGTTCGTTTACGTGAAATTTCGCTGGCAACATCTATTTATTTGTTGCGTGAAATTTCTGACTTAAATTTTGTTGCGAGGAATTCCTATGGCAACGACTCAGAAAATAAGTTGGAAGATTTCATATGATATCTCTCTTTTCACTTCAAAATAAATAGGCAGTACAATTAAATTGTTGTGGAAAAATGTTGCTCAGAAACATGTTGCGATAATTTCACGCTGCGGAACAGAGTACTGCTCTGACAAAAATGCTGTGAAAATTTCCACGCTTGTTTTGCAGCTGTCATATTTTGTATAGAGATTTGAGTGGAATTTCACATGAAACTGAACAGAGTGCTATGCTTTAGAGATAAAAAAAGACTGGAGTGACTCCATGCTTATTAATTGTTCTAAAGCCTTGCATTTTCAGCTTTTAAAACTTATTATTTTCTCAATATAGAAAGTGAAGGAAAATTAGTATTTTTTAGTTTATTTGTATACGGAGACATAGACAAAACTGCTTTTCCAGAAAAAAATACAAAACAAAACACTGATACTAACATTTTTATAAGGGTAACACACAACCCTATTGCTTTAGTCTAAAATTCTCTTGCCGGTTATCAAAATTTCTCATAGAACCTGGGGCTACATGCCTTTTTGACAATCATTCCCACCTCATTGATGTCAAAAATTCTTTTTCCGACTGTCAAAAATTCATCATCCGAACGAAAAGTTTCCGAATGGCATATATATATATAGTCTTAAATAGCTCCCGGATTGGCTCTGGTTTTCGAGATATGCATAAAAATATGAATTAGTTGAGTTTTGAGTGGTATACCGAAGCATAATGCTAAATAAAACTTTTTTTTTGTTGCACAAAAACATTTTATTTAATTTATCGTCGTTAAAATAGAGATAAACCAACATTTTTGAGTCATCAATCACTACAATTGACTTTACTTAGATCCCTACGGCCAATACCATTGAAAGGAAATTCCATTTTGTAAAATGTTTGATTATTTTAACCTTCAAAATGCTAGAAATGAAAAAAACCTGTAAAATAGAGGAATATATTTGTTTATTTATATGCTCATAAGCTTTACTACTTAAGTTTTGAGATATTGCCTATTTCGATTGGTCCGATTTTACCTTAAAAATTCAAAATTTACTTAAACAGCGTAAAAAACATTTTTATATGTAATTACTGAATCGATCTGTCCATATCGTATCGTATTGATTTTAATAATGCTTTTATCTAAACAATGAAATTGAAATTCTAAGAATAAAAACCACGCCTACCTGTCACACACAATAGGTAAATTTTTTTAAATTCCACCATAATTAATCTAATGGGGTTTTTTTTATAACTTCATCAAAATAGCAAATTGTTTATAAAAATGTTGAAATCTTTTCACATCTTTACGAAAGATTTATCTAT
Source organism: Dichetophora obliterata (assembly GCA_963920525.1). Lineage (NCBI taxonomy): Eukaryota > Metazoa > Arthropoda > Insecta > Diptera > Sciomyzidae > Dichetophora > Dichetophora obliterata. The sequence continues at coordinate 6,227,538 of OY986437.1, read as the reverse complement.
TTAATTAAAAAGGGTTATTTTTTTTGCTATTTGTTTTTCAGTGTACATTTTTTGACACCTCCCTCGTGGTTCGTAACTGTGGGTTTAGACCGCCTGAACGAACGAAAGAAATCTCGTTCTTTCGCTCGGTTTAAACATTTTGCCCGAACGAACAGTGTTCGATATAAATTTATCGCGAACGATGTTTGCCCGGTGTAAACAGTAAATTAGGGCGAACGAACGAAGATTCCTTTGTTCGCTCTGATCGAACAACCTTCGATCTTTTTGGGCGAATCCAGTGTTGCGCTGTATTTAAAAACAGAAAAGTAGCAAAGAGGAGTGAGTAGCTTAAGAGAATAAATTATGAAAAGTACCAAAATATGTAGTAATTTATGTTTTATGTTTTTAAAGTGTTCTGTTAATTTTCGCTACAATATAATTGGGTTGTGTAGAGGGCCAATTAAAGTTTTTTAAGCGAAAAAACCCCATTTTTAAAGTTTCATGTTATAGCTACTGTTTATTTAGAGTAATTTTTTTATGTAATAACTTTATAACTTTTAATGAAAATTTTTGAGCTTATGGATAGCAAATATTATTTAATATAGCAGAAATCCGCAATAGAGCTGGTTCAACTAAAATAAAAAATATTTTAGTTTCTGCTGAAAATTTTTGAGTTTTTAATCGAAGATTTTAGAAAAATGTGGATGTTAACTAAAATGGAAGTTGAAAATTCAATTTGTGACTAAAAGCAATTCTTTAAAGTTATAAAATAAAAAGTATTTCTATAAAATTAAAATTCAATGATTTAAAGTAAAAATGGTATTTGCTTAACAAGTGTGTCGAAGTTTGAAGCCTTAACTGCTCGATAAAGCAGTCAAAATTAACATTATATAATTTATTGTTTTCACTCAGTATCTTGTTAAAGTACGGTATCTGTCATTTGGATTAGTAAGAGTCTTTCTTTATATGTTTGGTTATGCCGTATCTGTTATTTCGTATTAGTAGAATATGTTTTATAATTATTATTGATGTTAATGTATTCGTATTTTAAATTTGGCTGTTAGAAATTTTCTAAATCTTGTTAAAGTCTTTTAAGTCCAGCAGCCAAGGAATCAAGTAAGAGTCTTAACACTATATTGTTATTATACTATATTCTATATTATGTCATTATTTCTTTAACTAATTTATAAGAGAATTAACTTTCATCAGTCGAACTTTGTAAACTCACTGTGTTTTACTGCCACTTGCACTAGATTTTGAATTCAGCCTACAAGGAAAAGTTTATTCACGGCCGTTGGGCACAAAAGCCAACAAAGTGCATACAATTTGCTATCGATCCTTGGCTAGTTTTCGAGTAATCGGTTTCAAACAGCACTTTTTGAGAAAAAAGTGTTTAAAAATTTTACATGTATAGTTTTCATTGCTTTTTCTTAAGTTTATGATTTTTTTTATTGACTTTAAATATACAAAATTTATTGACACACGAAAAATGTGAAAAATTTTGATTTTTGTTCGTCGAAAAAAACTTAAATGGGCCCTTAAGTTAAGCACAAGTCTTTTATATAATAACTAATACTAGTAATATATTGTTATGGAGTGGCAAATCCTTTATTGTGGAGAAACGTAGTATAAGTTTTAGTACTAATATAAAAGTAAGGAGTTATCAACCCTGCATTTATTGATATTCGGCCAAATGCACAAATTGCTGTTTACACCGCCTGAACACACAAGATGGCGGCCAATGTTTGTTCGCGATTGATGTTCGTGCGGTCTAAACAGTACTCCAAACGAAGAATTTATTGCAATAAATTGTTCACGATGAATTTTTCGTTCGTTCAGGCGGTCTAAGCCAAAAGTAGCATGTGTCAACGTCATAAAAAGTCAGTTTGACTTGCCATTTCATCATGAATAGACTAATGCTTGGTCTTCACTATGTCCTTTTTATGACGACACAATAGCTTATCCTAGCTCTATGCATAGATCCATTTACCAATTTATTTGTTTTTAATTTTCCACGATTGCCAAAGTTAGAAAAAATGTCAGCATGTTGTTATTTTCAATTTGATTGACAACAACTCTCCCGTGCAAGCACAAAACATAGTAAACGCCATTTTTATGATTTTCATTTTATGATGAATCTTAAATAAACATTGTTTGCTTTATCTTAAACAGTCACCCTCTTGTCTTTACGGTGTATAGTTTTTGAGATATTGGACTGTCTAAATATAGTATGCACCATGATTCAATTACTGTAGGTTGTCCATTCATTTAACGTTTACTCACAAGAGTGAAGATAGACTCCCGTAAAATTGAAGAGGAGAGCAAAAGAGTAATTTTTTAATGCCATCAAAGTAATCGGTTGCAGGAATATCATACTTTTTCGCAGTACTAAATACCTAAGGATACATTTCACTGCTGCTTTTTATACTACGTTCTGCACTGCTTGTTTGTTTTGATAGAAAATTTAAATGAGTTTTTAAAAAACTATTTTCAATATTTTGTTGTGCAAATCTATTCACACCGCTGACGGCTTATTGGATATACTGGCACATTATATTTTTTAATTTCATCACCAAAATAAACTGTTTTGCCAATACCGCACGTTGAAGTTTATTTGGATAATTACAACTTAATAGTCGCGATTTATATATAAATTGAAAAAAAAAAAACGGCTCGCAACAAAATTTGAAAACAATTTTCAATAATAATTATCAAAACAATAATTATTATAAGCGCAATGCACACTATTCTTTTTGCTGTTAACAGCAAAATATAGAATAACTACTTTTTTAAAAAAAAATACGCAACAAAACACTGAAACATAACTTTTTTTATAGAAGACCACAAAACCCTGGTTGTCATTTATATTTGAGAGAGAATATATTTTTTTTTACAAATTTACGGGTGTTGTCAAACGAATGGACAACCTGTAATAATTGAATCATGGTATGCACATACTATTTTTAGATTTTGTTAATTTGTTTTTGCTTACATTTTCAAAAAGGTTTAAACAAAGTTAGTAATTTGATACTATAACACAATATTTTGCAATAGTTTTAAGGGTGATTCCCGAATTTAGATTATTTTTGATACTTATTAGCATTCTAAGTATATTGGCTTTCAAAGGGCTAAGGCAAAAAATACAAAAACTCAGTTTTCTCAAAACTATGAAAATTGAGATACGATGTTTTGTCGTTGTACGGGAAAACTGACCACTGAAAATGACATAGTAAAAACCAAGCATTACGCCCGAACAACGTTTGCAAATTATTTTCCATTTTATGGTCGTCATAATCAACCCACTGAACAGGCTATTCAAGCTATTGTTACCAAATATCGCACCAGTTTCACTTTATTGGATATTAATCCACCAACCCGTGGTGAATATTTCTGCTGTATCGGCCCAGATGGTCACAGCAAGCCTTTCAATACTCATTTCTCGAATGTTAATTTGCTTATAGCTTTTTGTGGTTTTGAATTGCTCAACAGTATCGCTTTTCAAAAATTCATTGCGGTTTCCTTAGAATGCTTTCATCTGCGACCTTGCCAGGGGTTGATAAATGAATCAGCTACGTTTTTCCATTTTAAACCAGCAATTTATCACTGTCCAGAATGTATTCAGAATTAAGTCCTTCGTTTGGTTGAGTTAAAATGGTGAAAGTTTACTATTTGCCTTTTCTTTCAAGTAATTTACACTTAATAGTTTCGCTAACTGACATTATATAAAAGAGTTATTGACACAGTTGTTGTTGTTGTTATTGTGTATTTCTATACTGATGACATTATTCCTAAGCATGACAGCATAACTATTTCTGTGTAGTTACTTGTTTCACTATTCCAAATTGGCCATTTGACAGTCGTTTGACACCAATTAACAAATTAAAATCTTTTTTGTTCTCATGTCATCTCTTGATTCTGCTTAATGAAAATGTAATTAATTTTGTAAGCAACGCATAAGTTGTCTTAATTAATATTTTTGGTTTAATTAAGCAAATGAAACACAAATAAGCGTTCAAGAACTTCCAAAAATATGTTTAAAACTTGATAGTTACTTAAAATTTAATTCATACTTGACTTATTTTCTTATGCAAAAATCTTAAATTTCTGGCGATTGAAAAATTCATTACATCGTTCATGCTAAAATATCCGTTAGGTTGCTTAAGCAAAAAAATATCTGAGTTAAGACATAATCTGACCGCAAAAACAGTTGCAACACCATAGAAAATATTCAACGTCAAGTTAAGCAAAGCAAATGGTGCTGCATGGATTATGGATGAGCGTGCATGATATGCTTAGAAACTGACTGCAATAAAGAAAAACGTGGCTATCAATTTTGAGCGCAGACCGTGGTTTTTCTCCACAATCAGGTAACCTTGGCTTGCGTCTGTAGTTACGTGTAGCTTAGTTAAGCTTGCTGTTAAAAAAAACCTTTTTAAGCGGGCTTGTGTAAAATTTTCATATTATTCTGATTATGGTAATAAATAGAAACAAAAAACGAAAATAAGTAATGGTCCAATTATGTTCACGTAACGCAATGCAAGGTGGCCGTAGCAAATGTCACGTGAGTTTCTGTTGCATGGGCTTTGTGTGCTTCTGGATATGCATCACGTAACAAAGCTTAAAACAATATAGAACTTTATCTCACAACCTTTAAATAAACGTATCAGGGTTGATATTTTCGGTACAATTGTACTTTTTTTGGTACAATTTTATATTTTTCGTACTTTCCTACTACCAAAGCGTTTTTGGTACATTTTATTTCACTCTATAATAAACACAGAACTCAGAACTCTAAGTAGGCAAATGATTTAAAAGATTTACCTAGTTCTGCATTTTCGTACTCTGTAAAATACATAAAAAATGATTTTAAAGAGTTGTTTTTCTCCAATTTATATAAAATTGCTAAAAGAATTCTTTCAATTTCTCATTCGACAGCAAATGTTAAAAGAATATTTTATTTTCAAAGTTTAATAAAAACAAATTACAGAAACAGACTGCAGATTGCAACAATTTATTTAATTTCATTTAAGCAAAATATTTTTTTAAGTCCAGTGGTGCGTTTATGTAACCATTCTCTACCACTTTTTTCTCAACTAGTTGAGATTGTGACGTCACTATGACGACATTCTCAACTAGAGTGTACATATAAGTGTGGTGAATTGAGAAGAGTATTTTCTACTAGTCGAGAAGTTCTCGCCAACATTATAATAGTTAAGTTTGTAATTTTGCGATTGGGAATAGGTAGTGTAAGTTTGATTTTTTTATAATTAGATAAAACTGTTATATTTATATAGATAATTAATATAGAAAATCAATGATATGGAAAAAATACATTTTTAGCCACAACTTTTCATTGGAAAGATATATTAGGGTAATTTTTCACATAAACTATTTTCAACATATAGACTTGACTTTTTTGTAAAAATATAAAAATAAAATTTTTGAAAAAATAAATTTCGGGAAAAAATCATAGGGTACCCTTGGTGTTTTGATGACAAAAAAAATAAAACAATTTTTGCGCAAGACTGGAAGAATTTTTGCTAATGAATGAATGCTATACCATATGAAAGGAAGTCAAAAATTAAATGTTTACTTGTTTTAATTTTTACAACAAAAACAACTTTTGAGTTAGTTTTTGACTCAACAGTCAATATTTTGAACTTTTTTTGGAAAAAAGATTAAAAATATATACACTAACCTAACATTAATAGCTTTTATTGAACTTTTGAACAAAAATAATTTTAATGAAATATATATAAAAACAGTGGAAATATTTGCATAAGAAGTTAAAACATTGATATTCATGCAGTTTTTTTCGCATTCGGTAACGATGTTTTGTGAAAAAATTTTTATACCAAAAATTTCTATAAATAAATTTTCGTGCCACCGTCTTGATAATACTGGCTCTTCATGAACTCGTTAGCTTGGCTATTCTCACGTTTCATCATATGTTCAGTATACAAGGTAGCATCATAGGTACTACCACCGAGTCCCAGGTCCAGTTAATGGCACAATTACCCAGGTAGACTTATTAGGATGACAGCAAATTTTCATACCCATATGCTCTCAAAATCAGGGATAGAAAATAACGATTATTTCCAAAAATTAAATTAAAAAAAATCAACATGTTCCCATTGTCGGAGCACATTTTGGATAACTTCATTATGCTGCTTAATGCATCCTCTATCGAAATAAGATATGATTTTTATTTCTTGAGTTTTACCAATAAAAATTGAATTTAATTATTATTCACTGATTTCTATAATTTTCATCAAAAATAAGAGTTATTTTTTGATTTTTATTTTTCTGTTCAAGAATAAGACTTATTTTTGAGTTTTATTATTTTGCTCAAGAATAAAAATTGTTCCTCAATTTTTATTTTTTTCGCTCAGAAATAAAAGTTATAACTCAATTTTTATTTCTATGCCCAGAAATAAAAATTATTTGTTGAGTTTTATTTTTTCGCTCAAAAATAAAAATCATGTGTCGAGTTTTACTTTTTTTCCTCAAACATAAAACTCAAAACACCACACAGCTTTGTTGTTGCTGGCGCATGCTCGCCTTGAGTGTGCCTTGTGTGCGTACGTAAAAAGTGTGTTTGGGGGGTTTCAACATATGGCACGATTACGATTACGAATTTTAAAGAGATTTTTTTGTTAAAAACCACAAACAAATTAATTTGGTCGAACAAAAATTTGATAGCTTAATTAGTTATCGAGTTATCGATTTTTAAATTTTTTCCCTTGGTAAAAGGGAAAAATTTTAAAGGAAAAAAATTTTTTCCTCCCCCAGACAAAATATTCGACAGGAAAACGGCATTATATCAGCATAATTGTGGCAAATGAGCAGAGTTCTGGCAGTATGTTGAAATGTGGTGGCAGCCAGTTTACTTTTTATCAAAAAAGGCTGCCAGAAAGTAGCAGCTTGAAGGCATGGAAAAGTCAGTAGAAGGCAGTATGTCGAAATTCGGCATTGTATTGGACAGCAACTGAAATGTTCAAGCAGCTCAAACATTTTTGTTTTTTCAGCAGCAGCCTTCCTACGCACTATAACGGCAGGCATATGAACTCTGTTGAATGAAATCATTATTTTGGCATTGAACTGAAATATTTAGGCAGGCTTAAAAGTTTTATTTTCTACAGAACAGAATGCTTTCGCCCTATACTGGCAGGCACATGAACTCTGTTAAAAATAAGCATTGCATTGGCATCCAAATGAAATGGTATTGCAGCTTAAAAATTTTTTGCTTTCTAGACAACAGAATTATCTCGTCTTATACTGGAAGACGCTTTTATTCTGTCTAACTCTTCTGAGCTCTAACTTTTTACTGGCTATAACTTGAAATTTTGAAAACCTTTTCACATGTAACATGTGAACTTGACAGTTTTTTTTTCAGGTCTGTAACAGTTGTTGCAATGCGCCGTACACATAGCGGAATTTATTTTTATTAAATATTTTTTAAAAACATAAGAGGAGATGGGCGTTTCAGGGCATATGAATGGAATCAATCAATTCCAACAAACTGCATAATGCAGAACTGCTTAGTTTGTGTCGTAAAACGTATGCTAGAATTGAGGTGAAGACTTCAGATGTTGATAACGGAGATCCTAGAACAAATCTATCTTTTCCAGCAATCGGATCTTCACTATACCTGTCTGATGAACAATTTTTTGTTTCTGGGAAGGATGAGTAACCAGCGAATTCATCATCTCAATTAAAAACTTTAACTGATTATATGGTACAAACATTTCTCTGTCAAATTCCGTTAAGGAAATCTGCTTATTTTTTGCGTGTTGGACTATGTTTTTATAGTGCAATAATTTTAAAACTCACCATTCGTTTCAATAAAACTGTTCGCACACGTAGTCTCTGGTATTGTTAGTGGCATTGCTATTATACCCACAGGAGTGAATTTCCTTCTTTGTTTGGGTTTGTTTATACCTGATATACTTAAGATAAACTTAAAAAAAAAAACGTAGAAATTTACGTTTGAAAAATCTGAAAAAAAAGTTTAAAAGAACTTCAACAAAAAAACCATTATATCTCCTTCAAACAAAGCGTGTAAAGAAACAGTTGTGAAAACTTGAACAAAATGGCTTTTGTTCCACTTTTGGTTAATTTGGCACGTGAACTCGAAACCGAGTACAGCCCACTATCAGGCGATTTGGATCATCTTTTGGACGATGACTTCGGCTTTGGCATCCATCCTATGGAGATTTTCCGTTCATCGCGACCATCCATGCTACTGCATCCACGTCGTCGCCATTTGCCGTATGACCGCCACCATCATGCTTTGGCTCGTCGTGCTGCCATTCGTCATGGTGGAGGCAAAGACGAAGCCTCTTCTATGCAGCTGTTGCCCACTGTTGACAATGAAGGTTTTCAAGTGTGCATGGATGTTTCCAAATTCAAGCCGAATGAATTGACCGTAAAGACCTTGGACAAAACAATTGTAGTTGAAGGTAAGCACGAGGAACGCGAAGACGACCATGGTTTGATTCAGCGTCACTTTGTGCGCAAGTATACGCTGCCAAAGGATTATGATCCCTAGCATGTAATCTCCACAATTTCATCAGATGGAATACTCACTGTAAAGGCACCACCGCCACCAAGCAAAGCAATCAAACAAAATGAGCGCATCGTTCAGATTCAACAGACTGGTCCGGCTCATCTGAGCGTTAAAGCATCTGAGCAGTCACAACAACAGGATGGCGGCAAGTCTGTTGATCAGGCTCATAATGGCGCTGGTGAACAGAATAAGATGGAAACAGGCAATAAATTTAACTAAGACTACAGCATTTAAATAAATCTCGTCACATATTTAATTTCTTTTTGTGAATTGTATTGTAATTTAATCGTTAATTCATTGAATTGTATTTGTATCACTTAAGACTTGCATTTCCTAAACGTTTGAATAAAATTTTTGTACCAATTTTTATTTTTTGTACCAATCTCACTCAAAATTGTGTGTCACAGCATCAAAGCCGTTCAAAATTTAAGTGAATCGAAAAAAATCGACAAACCCAAGGACCAAAAACTGTTAGTTGAACAAAAAAAGTTCAAATATATAAAATAACCTAAAATATATAAAAGAAACCAATATTTTGCATTCAATGCCCCATCCAATTGCCTGCCACTACCTGCATGTATTCTGCTCTGTACATTCCCTGCCAAGTTGCTTCCACTGAACGCCACTTGCATGCTCTCTTATACATTTTTGAGCCTCTGTTAGCCAGTCTGCTGTTCTGTACAGTGGCAGTCAACTGGCTGGTTTTGGTACAATTCCCGCCCTGCCCTGCCAAAATTGGGTCAAAATAATTTCATTTATATTCCAATAAACAGACTACCTGTCTGCCGTTTTAAGTTCATTTTCCGGCCAAAAATTTTGTCTGGGGTCTGTTCAATAAAATATCTATATCTTTTCCAATTTTTAAAAAATATAGAAAACTAGCTGAAACCCGGCGCGTTGCTGCCACTCTCCCTATTCAAACGCCCATAAAATGTTATCAGTTAAACAGCATGTCTAAACTGAGGTCAAAAACTGAATTCCGAGACTGTGCGACCTATATACACAAAGCTATTCGATATAACAATTTTGGGCTGTATAGGAAGTGCCACGCCCTCTTGATCACCCCTCATAGAATGTAATCAATTAAACTGCATGTGTACATGGAGGTCGAATACCGAATACCAAAACTGTGCGACATATAACTCCAAATACATTCGATAACACAAATTTGGGTTGCATGGGAGGTGCCACTCCCCTTTTCCCTACGCCCATAAAATTTTACCAATGAAACTGCATGCGTAAATTTTGGTCAAATACTGAATTCCGATGCTGTGCGACCTATAACTCCAAAGCTATTTGATAGCACAAAGTTGGATTGTATGGGAAGTGTCACTCCCCTTTTTCCTACGCCCATAAAATGTAAGAAATGAAAGTGCATGTATAAATTTAGGTCGAATACTGATTTCTTACGCTGTCAACCTATAACTTCAAAGCAATTCGATATTGCAAATTTGGGATGTAAGGGAGATGTCAGGCCTCCCTGTCCAACGCCCATAAAAAAAAATCATTGAAACTGCATGTGTAAATTGAGGTCAAAAACTGAATTCCAAAGCTGAATTCCTATAAATTCAAAGCTATTCGATATCACCAATTTGGGTTGTATGAGAGGTGCCCCTCCCCCTTGTCCAACTCCCATAAAATTTCATCACTGAAACGGTACGTCTAAATTGTGGTCGAATACCGAATTTCTAAGCTGTGCAACCCATAACGCTATTCGATAACACAAATTGTTTTTATATTAATGGGAGGTAAAAGAAGGTGTGGCATTTCTTCTTAAACCAGCACCACCAACTCGTACTCAAAGCAAAGCCACTTACAAAATTTGAGCTCAATCGGACCAATAGTTTCGGAGTATTGTGATATTTCCAAAAGTAGGCGTAGATGAAGTGTGACAACGCCCGTTTTTATTAAAGTTAGTGACAGTCATCATAAGAACTTATTTACCAAATTTTAATTTAATACGACCAAAACCTTCTTAAATATAGCATATTTATTGATTTGTGGGCGATAAAAGGTGTACGGCATTACTTTTTTCCTAAACCTTTGCGTAGCAGTTACGAACAAACCAGTAGAAGGAAGTATCCTATTTGGTCTAGTCGTTTTCAAGTTTTAAGCATCCGAACAAATCACGATTCATTTTTATATGTACAGATATTGATTTGTGAGCGGTAAAACTGGGCGTGAAAACATTTATGTATCGTGACTGCCTCTTGTAGCACCTACACAGCAAGTTTCAGTATAAAAATGTATAAAACTCCGGAATTGCCATGATTTCGAAAAAGTGGGCGTATATATATTGCGATGAAAAAGTGATTTTTGTACAGTTACTGACAGTTACCATCTGAACAAAATGATAATATATTAGTTTTTACGATCGAAACCGTCTGATATATATCCCTTATTTGGTTTGTGGTCGATAGCGCAAATTTGGCTTGTATGGGAGGTACCACGCCCCCTCGTCCAAACGTTACCAAACCTCACAGGTACAATCTATCTCCTCGGCAAACGTTGTTCTGCCACAGACCGCCTTACTGCCATACACGAAAATGTCAAGAAATGTCAAATATATTCACCATTTTCAGTACAGCTGCCGAAAGTAGCCATGTGCACTAAATAACCACATTTTAGTCTAATACGATCAAAACCGTGCGAAATATAGCATTTTTGTTGTTTTGCAAGCTGTAAAAAGGGGTGCGGTAAAATATTTCCCTTGAGCCATCTCGTAATCGAAACAAATCGACTGCCCAAATTTCAGCTCAATTTAGGTTAAGCCTGGCGCACTTTACTTCACTGGACGCTAACTCCCCGAAAAGTGAGTTTAACTAAAGTAGGGCAGGCCTATTTTTAGTGCACTTGCCGAGAGTAACCATATGTACTGAATTACAAAATTTTTGTCTAATACGACCCAAACCGTTGAAATAAAACGTTTTCATTGGTTTTTGGGCGGTAAAAAGGGGGCGTGGAGACCAATTTTTAGTACAGTTGCTAACAGTAACCGTACAAACTAAGCCAATATTTTAGCTCAATCGACCCAGTAGTCAATTTTGATGGTTTCTTAAAAAGTGGGTGTGGCTATATAGCGATGACGCCCTTTTTTAGTACAATTGCCGAAAGTAACCATACAAACTTAAGTATCATATGTTAGTCTCATACGGCCAAAACTGCATGAAATATAGCATTTTCACTGATTTATGGGCGCAAAAGGGGGTGTGGAAACCAATTTTTCGTACAGTTACTGTCAGTAACTTCACAAACCAAAGTACCAAATTTAAGTCTTATACGACCAAAACCGTCTGAAATAAACCATTTTCATTTATTTGTGGGCGGTAAAAGGGGGCGTGGAAACCCATTTTTAGGACAGTTGTCGACAGTAACCGTACATACTAAATTACAAAATTTTAGCCATATACGATCCAAACCGACTGAAATATAACATTTTTATTGATTTGGGGGCGGTAAAAGGGGGGTGTGGCAAATTTTTTTCCTCAACGATCTCGTACCTGAAACAAATCGACTGCCAAAATTTCAGGTCAATCGGTTCAGTAGTTTTGGAGTCTATAGACATCACACAGCCAGACACACATCGTTTTGCTTTAAATATATATAGATATTGATTTGTGGGCGTTAAAAGTGGGCGTGAAAACATTTATAAATTGTGTTCGTCTCTTGGAGCACCTAAACAGCAAGTTTCACTGTAAAAATGTGCAGAACTCCGGAATTGCCATGATTTCGAAAAAGTGGGCGTATTTATATAACGACCACGCCCATGTTTTGTACAGTTACCGACAGTAACCATCTGAACAAAATCACCAAATCTTAGTTTTTTACGATTGAAACCGTGAGATATTTTTCTTTTTTTTGTTTGTGATCGATGGAGCAAATTTGGCTTGTATGGGAGGTACCACGCCCCCTTCTCCAATCGTTACGAAACCTCACAGGAACACTCTCAAGATGTGGCTTTATTTTCCCTGAAAATTTCGTAAAGATCGGTTCAGCGGTTTTGGAGTCTATACGTGATATAGCCACATACCCACATACCCACATTCCCACATACCCACATACCCACATACCCACATACATACATCCATTTTTATATATATAGATTAACATGTCATATGAAAGATAATTTAATAGTCTATTCGAAAAAATACACATCAAAAACTTTTAGCAATAAATTGAATTTTATGAGTAGTTTTATATTATGGTTGCTTTTCAGTTGTGACAAAACCGTTTTTTTTTTCAAAAATTTCCATTATTAATATGCAAAAAATACATTAGATATTTAAAGACTAAAGTTTTATCTCTAATAAATCAATCAAATTTCAAAATCAATATTAGTTTTTCGAATTAACTGTAAGTTAAATATGTTTGTTGCAAGGATAAACTATTTGATTTAATAAAATAAAAGCTGTTGACCAAAAGTGATCAGCTAAAAGTTTAATATTTTTTCACTGGCTAGAAATATTAATTCATATAAATATTACAGCTTCAATTTTGCCTTAAAATAAAATATAAAAAATAAATATGCTTGAAAAAACAACATACAAATTAAATCACTCTTAAATGGTATACACCAAAGATAATTTTTCAAGCTTAAATAATTCAAAAACTATACTAATAACGGTAGTTTTTGAGTTTACATATACATACAAATAGCTATGAAATGTGAAATACTCAGTGGATTTTATTGACTTAACATTTTTGTAAAAGCTTATTTAATTATCTTTAAAAAGATTCCTTAACCAATATAGCAAGAAAACAAATAGAAAGTTTCCTTAGGGGATCAATGAACACAAATATTGTATTAAACAAATCGATAACTCTTACACAAATAGATAAACCCATTTGTCCTTCTCTCCCATTTCAATCCACTGAAATTGAACTTTTTAATTTAATGTAATATTTAGTTTTTCTACTTAAATCCAGCTATACTCCTTCTTCAAGTTAGCTGAAAACTGTTTTATAATTAGTTTTAGTTGGTATGATATTAGATTACGGGAGGGTAAAACCCCTTTAATCCCCTCTTCGTAATAAAGCGCAGGCCAAATAGTTAATAATTCTGAGAAGCATACACATGCGCTCAAGAATTATCACATAGAAAGTTGCCAGATCTTATTCCCACAAAAATTATCTTTTTCCCACAGCAATTCAAAAAAATTCCCACGTGGGAGATTTTTACTAAAAAATTCCAACCAAAAACCCTAAAGCCATAAAAATCACACCAAAAATCCTACAGTTATAAAAATACCACAATAATCCCACAAACCATAAAGAATAAATAATTCAATTCAATTCAGAAAATTAAGCAGTTATAAAATACTATTAGGGTGTTCACAGTTCCGTATTATCTGCTCTGTTAACTTTGCCGTCTATTAACTTTAAAACATTTTAGCATGTGTTAACTATTATTGTTTTTGTTTTACGTACAAAGTCGAGATACCACTAGTTGCTAAAGTTATCTCACTTCTGCTCATGTCTTTCTTTTGTGTTAAGGTGGCAAAATTTAAGTTTCCTATCTCTTTATCCCGGTTAATTCGTAATAAATCCCAAACCATACATCCTAGAAGGATGAAGAATTTTAAAATTCAAGATGGTGGATAGGGTTGCCACCTTCTTTTTCTGTAGTTTTGAGAATTCGGGGCTGGCAAAAAAAAATCGTACACAAAATATGGGTCGCTGAATCCGAATCCGTCGTCAGAATTTCAAAATTATAAAATTTCGAAATAATAGGGTTGCCACCTAATAATATGTCTTTTTAAGAATTTTAAACGTCATTTATTAGTGTTTAGGGGTCGCTGATTTCGAATCTGAAGTCAGAATTTTAAAATTCAAGATGGTGGATAGGGTTGCCACCTTCTTTTTCTGTAGTTTTGAGAATTCGGGGCTGGCAAAAAAAAAATCTTACACAAAATATGGGTCGCTGAATCCGAATCCGTCGTCAGAATTTCAAAATTATAAAATTTCGAAATAATAGGGTTGCCACCTAATAATATGTCTTTTTAAGAATTTTAAACGTCATTTATTAGTGTTTAGGGGTCGCTGATTTCGAATCTGAAGTCAGAATTTTAAAATTCAAGATGGTGGATAGGGTTGCCACCTTCTTTTTCTGTAGTTTTGAGAATTCGGGGCTGGCAAAAAAAAAATCGTACACAAAATATGGGTCGCTGAATCCGAATCCGTCGTCAGAATTTCAAAATTATAAAATTTCGAAATAATAGGGTTGCCACCTAATAATATGTCTTTTTAAGAGTTTTAAACGTCATTTATTAGTGTTTAGGGGTCGCTGATTGAATTGATTGAACTTTTCTTCTCAGGTGAAGCAGAAGCGATTGCAAAATGTGAATTTTAGAATTAATATGTAAAGGGGTGCTCACACTTTTAATAAGTTATCTTTCTAAAGTTACCACATATTAACTTTAGAAGGAAACTGTGAATACCCTATATGTTTCCATGGCGAATTAAGCCGGTGTTAACTCTCATGAAATAGCAAGTTGAGTTAAATTTCGAAAAATCTCCGAAACTCTACGAAACTTGTTGATTTATGTGGCTTCTGTAAAGAGTGATTTAATTTGTATGTTGTTTTTTCAAGCATATTTATTTTTTATATTTTATTTTAAGGCAAAATTGAAGCTGTAATATTTATATGAATTAATATTTCTAGCCAGTGAAAAAATATTAAACTTTTAGCTGATCACTTTTGGTCAACAGCTTTTATTTTATTAAATCAAATAGTTTATCCTTGCAACAAACATATTTAACTTACAGTTAATTCGAAAAACTAATATTGATTTTGAAATTTGATTGATTTATGAGAGATAAAACTTTAGTCTTTAAATATCTAATGTATTTTTTGCATATTAATAATAGAAATTTTTGAAAAAAAAAACGGTTTTGTCACAACTGAAAAGCAACCATAATATAAAACTACTCATAAAATTCAATTTATTGCTAAAAGTTTTTGATGTGTATTTTTTCGAATAGACTATTAAATTATCTTTCATATGACATGTTAATTTTCTATATTTTTTAAAAATTGGAAAAGATATAGATATTTTATTGAACAGATCTTTTACCAAGGGAAAAAATTTAAAAATCGATAACTCGATAACTAGTTAAGCTATCGAATTTTTGTTCGACCAAATTAATTTGTTTGTGGTTTTTAACAAAAAAATCTCTTTAAAATTCGTAATCGTAATCGTGCCATATGTTGAAACCCCCCAAACACACTTTTTACGTACGCGCACAAGGCACACTCAAGGCGAGCATGCGCCAGCAACAACAAAGCTGTGTGGTGTTTTGAGTTTTATGTTTGAGGAAAAAAGTAAAACTCGACACATGATTTTTATTTTTGAGCGAAAAAATAAAACTCAACAAATAATTTTTATTTCTGGGCATAGAAATAAAAATTGAGTTATAACTTTTATTTCTGAGCGAAAAAAATAAAAATTGAGGAACAATTTTTATTCTTGAGCAAAATAATAAAACTCAAAAATAAGTCTTATTCTTGAACAGAAAAATAAAAATCAAAAAATAACTCTTATTTTTAATGAAAAAAATATTAATCGAAACATAATTCTTATTTTTGAGCAATACAATAAAAAATCGAAAAATAATAATTAATCTTTGAGTTTTTGGATATCTCTTATAATAATTACGATCCCTGCTCAAAATATAATGCTGCCATATCTTGAAGTAACAATCCATAAGTTTTACACTATGTATATTAATATTATATTATGTATAAATAGGTCCTTATTTGCAAACAGCAAAGTTAAGGCATTTGTTCTCATAGAAACGTTTTATTCATTTTATAAAAATTTTAAAATATTGTCTTTAACGTTAAAGCAAATTCGCCAAATCTAATAATATTGCAATTCCACGTCATTTAAATATTTAAATTTATCAGTTATTAACCATAAACAAAAAGCTAAGGTATATCTTAATATTATTTTATTTTCATCCGATTTCATCATTTGTCCGATTAAAAAAGTCAAAAAATTTTTGTCCCACAAAATTATTCAATTTATAAGGTGGCTGTATTGACCCTGAGTTTGACACTTTATGGGTAAGGGTTTCTAGGAACTTAACTCTAATAAGTTTACCTGGGTAATTTTACCACGGCCCAGTCTTACCTTATATATTTATCAATCAAATGAAATTCTCAATCACATATGTCAAATTGTCAACTCACCACGAAGATCTCAATTGGTGAGTTTCATGACATACATAAACATTTGTTTTCTACCGGTAGAGTTTAGCAGAGTGGTTGAGTCTGACGTCACGACCAGTAGAGAATTTCTCAACTGAGTTACATAAACGCACCACAGTGAACTACATGCCACAATACTGATATGATAAGCAATATATAAAATGAAAAAATTTCTAAGATTTGACTGAAAGTGAAGAACTGCTAGACTGAAACATTTTCCCATTAATTTTTTCGTTACCTTCATAAAAATTCACTGACTTGCATTAAAAAAACAAATTTCGGCTAGATTTTGTCAGATTTCGGGTGGATGGGTGGGTGGTTGAATTGAAGGCATCAACGAAGAACCTGGTTTAAAAAATGTGGCCTTTCTTTATTAAGGTAACGAAAGAAATTCGCACGTTAATAGAAATTTTAGTTTTTAAATTATAAAAAGACCCCTAAAAATTTTTATATGATTTTTTTTGTATAGATTTGATTGATCTTACTTTATGAATATTATAAGACCACTTGTGTTCCTTTTTGTGGTTATAAAAAACCTTGTGATTAGTTAAAAATAAATAAAAACCTTTGTAATTTTTTTTATAGACTTATGAACGGAATTGTTAAAAACACATTCACTTTAATGTAAACAAAAACAAGCAAGGAATAATCTTCGACTAGGTCGAAGTTTAGGTACCCCAACAGTATATTCTTAGTTATGCATGTTTTGAAAGTTTGATGACGTCACTTCGTATAGATTACTGCTGTGAATGTTCATCCAATTTGCGAAAACTCAAGTGCAGAACACGTTTAAGATATAGAAGATAATGTGTTAAATATGCTGTTAATACACACATTTTTGTGGAATTTATAAAAGTTATGCTACTTTGATGACGTCACTTTGCATGGGAGATTGGTCGAGTTTTTATCAATTTTGCAAAATTCCAAACTCAAAGTGAATTTTAATATTCTTAGCATATGTTCATAATTTTAATACTTAAGACTTTAAGATTTAACCGTTTTCATAAAGTTACTTTGCTTAGGAGGTAGGCGTGCTTTTTATACTAAGGCTTCTCATCTAAGTATGTAACTGTCCCGTAAACATTGTAAGCCTTGTGAACTTACATGCGCATAAACTATCTGTCAAAATTTGTATGGGCGTGAGTTTACATCATATCTGAGCCTATTTTGTAGTGTAAATTAGTGTAAATCTACGTGTGTTATTAAGGGTTGCCTTTGTTGCTAATCATTTTATATTTAGAGTAGTTGAAGTAAATATGAACACAATTTATTTATTTTTCTATGTTAATGAAGGTTTTTAAAAGGTTTAAAATTTAAAAAAGTCATAATCTTGTAGCAGCCGCAGCCGCCATTTTGTCGACATTTACGCTGTTTACACTTTATCGCTCATCAAAAGTTTAAATACTTTTTATTTATTTAGTACAATTTTTTCTAAATTTGTGTACCAAAATGAAAAAGTCCTTTGCCAACCCTGATGGAGCATCACTGATGAAAATAAAAACCTTAATTTAGAGAAAAAAAGATTGGCATAATTTTTTGCGGAGTTACAGGATGCACAAAATCGACAAAAATTGGCAAAAACGTCAAAAATAGCTTTTGTAATCTGATGTTTGGATTTGAAAAAGCTTTTTTGTCACTAGGGTGAACCCCAAAAAGGTATCTTTTATTTTATTATTTTTGCTTATGAGCTGGCATATTAAGGTAAAAAATTTTTAGCCACTAGGTTGGACCCTAACTATGTGTTTTTATTTTTGTACCCTTTAAAAAAATTTTCAATAGGTTGAACCCTAAAAATGGATTTTGTTTATACTCCTTTTACATGTGCTAGTAGTATAAGGTGTCGCTGATTTTGAACCTGATGTGAAAATTTCAAAAAGTTTTTTGACACTAGGGTGGACCTTGAAAATGTGTTTTTTTTTCCTTGTTTTAAACTCTTTATGTATGTGATGGCAGCATTAGACGTCGCTAATTTAGAATTTGATGTAAGAATTTCAAAAAGTTTTTTGACACTAGGGTGGACCCTAAAAATTTGTTGTTTTTTTATACTCTTTATGTATATGCTAGCAGTATTGAGGGGACTGATTTCGAATCTTATCTTAAAATTTAAAAAAATTTTTAGACATTAGGGTTGACCCTAAAATGTGTTTTTTTGGGTCGTTGGTCGTTGCTTCCTAATTTGTTGTAAGAATTTCAAAATGTTTTTTGGCTCTAGGGTGAACCCTAAAAATGTGTTTTCTTATATTATTCTCTTAAATAAGTCCAATTTTCAATCAATTCAAGCTCCAGACGAGGAACATGATGAATATTCAATGATCAACGCTTTGTTGCGTCACGAAAGAAACGGTGGGAAGACATTTGGAACGTTTGGAACGGACATAATGTCCATGGACCTTATGTCCGTGGACGTTATGACATCTCACCGAAAGAAACATCGCTGGCATTGGTAACTGCCAATTTTCATCTCTCATAAGAATTTTACATCTTAATTTTCAATAAATAAATATTTTTTCCTAAACTATTATATCATACATTTTGATTTTATTGTTCATGACTTGAAAAAAATTATATAAAATAAAATATAATGAAATAAATAAGAATACGGAGCTTTCCATAGTGACCGGCGGGACAGTCTACCCCAGAATCCCAAATGTTTAGACCTGTAACTTTGTATTTTGATGTAATATAATGATCAAATAGATATTTTACAATAGATTATGAACCGACTTATAAAAAATAACTGAATAACTTTACCGAAAAAATAACTGAAAGTTTTCTTTATGACCTTGTTATTTATTATGTTGATTTTCTATGATTTAAATACAAAATCAAACATTTAAAATTTGTATTTAAATCATAGAAAATCAACATAATAAATAACAAGGTCATATAGAAAACTTTCAATTATAATCAAATGGTAGAGTCAGACCAAAAAAACACTGAAACAGACCGAAGATTTTTCAGCAAATCTAAAAAGAACTTCAGTAACAATGCTTGTTAGTGACGAAATCCAACTGTTGGACTACATAATAATAACATAAGCATAAACCAAAGTAAAGTAAAAAAGAACAACAACAAGAAATATAAAAGGTAGAAAAACTGAGAAATCGACACAAAATCTCATCGGCCCAGGTTCGATTCCCGGCGGTGGCATCACAAAGATTTGTGATGAAGCCTGTAGCAGGGCCGAAATTGCAATAAAATCAGCTAGTGATGTTTTCCTTTCCATATTGAAGAATGTTGTTATTGTTGTTTCTTTGGAAAAAATTCGTTAGAGCAATTAAGTGTTCTTACCTGACCTAAAGCTCAATAAACGATTTTAAACTATCAAACAAGTAGAATTTGTATTTAAAATCAAGAATGATTTAAACTATCAAACATTTAGAATTTGTATTTAAAATCATAGAAAAGCAAAAAATAACTTGTATAAATATGTTGGTGATATTTCATTGGTTAAAGGAGTGTGACTGGTGGGACAGTCAAAAATACCTCACCTCCGCCTTCTGTACTGTCAATCGAGATCTTAGCCTAAATACTATACATAGCCAGACGCCTTTTACTATGCTATGAAATGATTAAATAGACTTCAACAGAAACTAAAAAGGAGCACCAAGTTTAGTTTCTACAAGAAAATATAGATAGTAGAAATTGTGACTGGTGGGACATCATATTGCACTACTAGTAAAAAATCGTACGATTCGTTCACAATAAACAAAATCTTGTCATAGTGGAAAAAATACTTAATCTTGTTTTTCTAAATAAGTTTTACAGATCATGCAAATTTAACTATTATACATTGCGTTAAGAAAAAATTGGTTATAGAGTGATTCCATTGCTTTTCGACAAAAAATATTAAAGTCTCAACCTGACCCTCCGCAATTTGGTTTAAACTTTGTGTACACGTAGTGGTGGCTACAATTTACAAAATCCATTTGTAATTTTTATTTTTTTCGAGTGGTTACTGAGTAACGGGTGTTCAAAAATTGAAAAAAGTCGGTTTTTTCTCTTGAGGACTATTTTTCATTTGATCATAACTTCGGCTAAGTTTGAGATAGAGCAATGATTTTAGATTCATATTATAGATATTTTTCTAAAAGGTATAATAAAACTGTAAAATTTCTTAAATATTTACTTTATTTTTTTTTTTGCATAAAAGTTAAAAAAGAAATATTTTGATGAAAGTCAATTTTAAAAATTTTGGAAAAAATATATATTAATAAATGATAGTTTATTTAAGTTCTCTCAAAATTTTAGCCTGGGACGACAATGGGAACACTATTAAAATAAATTTCAAAGTAAACTTACCTTAAAATTTATGCTCAACACAGCAGCTTGCGAGAAAGCAACAAGAACTGAACACACTAAAGAAGACCATATGTATGTGCATGTGCACAGTGCGACATCGGTGCTTCGGTCTAAGCTAAGCGGAGTTGATAAAATTCTTCGAAATTTGATTTTCTAAATTGTAGCCAACACTACGTGTATACAAAGTTTAAACCAAATCGGAGAGGGTCAGGTTGAGAGTGTTGTTGAAAAGCAATCACCCTATAATCATATCGATTTAAGAAAATAACTCATTTTCCCATTTCCCGTGGAATGCCCCACATACAAATTTTATTTCGAATTACATTTCATGTTAAAAAAAATCGTAAGGAACTTCGGCACCCCGACCGCACTACTTTTTTTAAATTTTATTACTCTATTAAGGAACAGTGTAAAACTCTCAGTAAAATAATTTTTTTTATATATTATTAGTTTACACCTCAAAGAATATGTATCTCAAGTTTCAAAGTATCTCAGATGCTGTCATGCTATTCGAGCGCTCTTAGCGCTTCCAAAACTTCAAACGCCGTTTACTCAAAATCACTTTTTTTGACCTGGTTAACAGCATAACTAAGACAGTTTTCATACGATCGACTTGATTCAGAATGGGTTTTGTTGAGAAAATGTGCCTCTTCAACCTGACGTAGCCTTTTTTTTAACTTAAAATTTTTTTTATAAACAATTTTCCATTGAAAATCACGTGAAAATTTAGATTTTTTTTCAAATAGTCGCCATTAAACAATAGTTTGAAAATCCCATACGTCCGGCTATAGCGAATAATATATACTAGAAATCGCCAGTGGTCAAAATTTGACCTTTTCTCTGTGACCTTTGGACTTACATTGTGATATGAAATTGCTAACGTTTTCATATGAGCGTAAAAAGAGATAATAAACTACTGTATTTCTAAACGCTCAAAAATACGCTGTACTGAGAAAACCTACAGTTTTCGAAATATCGTCTTAATTTTTATGCCAAAATAACGGGAATATTTCAAAATTTACTGTTTGTAAGAAATTTAACATTCCCAATATATATTCGCACATGTTTCATAAAAAAATGCTTATTGTAGGGTATCCGTAAGAGATAGCGAGAAATGTACATCTCAGCAATGTCTAAAATTTTCTCTTACACCGTGTTCTTCCATCTCTTATAGCTTAGCTTTTATTTAAGAAATTCGGATTTGAACACTCATATTTCAGGTCAAAGGTCACAAAAAGTATTCGGTGCACTCCTTCTCCCTACTATAATTCATTTAAATGAAAAATTATCCAAATCGGTGTAGAAACACGGGAGAATTTTTCATTTAAATGAATTATAGTAGGGAGAAGGAGTGCACCGAATACTTTTTGTGACCTTTGACCTGAAATATGAGTGTTCAAATCCGAATTTCTTAAATAAAAGCTAAGCTATAAGAGATGGAAGAACACGGTGTAAGAGAAAATTTTAGACATTGCTGAGATGTACATTTCTCGCTATCTCTTACGGATACCCTACAATAAGCATTTTTTTATGAAACATGTGCGAATATATATTGGGAATGTTAAATTTCTTACAAACAGTAAATTTTGAAATATTCCCGTTATTTTGGCATAAAAATTAAGACGATATTTCGAAAACTGTAGGTTTTCTCAGTACAGCGTATTTTTGAGCGTTTAGAAATACAGTAGTTTATTATCTCTTTTTACGCTCATATGAAAACGTTAGCAATTTCATATCACAATGTAAGTCCAAAGGTCACAGAGAAAAGGTCAAATTTTGACCACTGGCGATTTCTAGTATATATTATTCGCTATAGCCGGACGTATGGGATTTTCAAACTATTGTTTAATGGCGACTATTTGAAAAAAAATCTAAATTTTCACGTGATTTTCAATGGAAAATTGTTTATAAAAAAAATTTTAAGTTAAAAAAAAGGCTACGTCAGGTTGAAGAGGCACATTTTCTCAACAAAACCCATTCTGAATCAAGTCGATCGTATGAAAACTGTCTTAGTTATGCTGTTAACCAGGTCAAAAAAAGTGATTTTGAGTAAACGGCGTTTGAAGTTTTGGAAGCGCTAAGAGCGCTCGAATAGCATGACAGCATCTGAGATACTTTGAAACTTGAGATACATATTCTTTGAGGTGTAAACTAATAATATATAAAAAAAATTATTTTACTGAGAGTTTTACACTGTTCCTTAATAGAGTAATAAAATTTAAAAAAAGTAGTGCGGTCGGGGTGCCGAAGTTCCTTACGATTTTTTTTAACATGAAATGTAATTCGAAATAAAATTTGTATGTGGGGCATTCCACGGGAAATGGGAAAATGAGTTATTTTCTTAAATCGATATGATTATAGGGTGATTGCTTTTCAACAACACTCTCAACCTGACCCTCTCCGATTTGGTTTAAACTTTGTATACACGTAGTGTTGGCTACAATTTAGAAAATCAAATTTCGAAGAATTTTATCAACTCCGCTTAGCTTAGACCGAAGCACCGATGTCGCACTGTGCACATGCACATACATATGGTCTTCTTTAGTGTGTTCAGTTCTTGTTGCTTTCTCGCAAGCTGCTGTGTTGAGCATAAATTTTAAGGTAAGTTTACTTTGAAATTTATTTTAATAGTGTTCCCATTGTCGTCCCAGGCTAAAATTTTGAGAGAACTTAAATAAACTATCATTTATTAATATATATTTTTTCCAAAATTTTTAAAATTGACTTTCATCAAAATATTTCTTTTTTAACTTTTATGCAAAAAAAAAATAAAGTAAATATTTAAGAAATTTTACAGTTTTATTATACCTTTTAGAAAAATATCTATAATATGAATCTAAAATCATTGCTCTATCTCAAACTTAGCCGAAGTTATGATCAAATGAAAAATAGTCCTCAAGAGAAAAAACCGACTTTTTTCAATTTTTGAACACCCGTTACTCAGTAACCACTCGAAAAAAATAAAAATTACAAATGGATTTTGTAAATTGTAGCCACCACTACGTGTACACAAAGTTTAAACCAAATTGCGGAGGGTCAGGTTGAGACTTTAATATTTTTTGTCGAAAAGCAATGGAATCACTCTATAACCAATTTTTTCTTAACGCAATGTATAATAGTTAAATTTGCATGATCTGTAAAACTTATTTAGAAAAACAAGATTAAGTATTTTTTCCACTATGACAAGATTTTGTTTATTGTGAACGAATCGTACGATTTTTTACTAGTAGTGCAATATGATGTCCCACCAGTCACAATTTCTACTATCTATATTTTCTTGTAGAAACTAAACTTGGTGCTCCTTTTTAGTTTCTGTTGAAGTCTATTTAATCATTTTAGAGCATAGTAAAAGGCGTCTGGCTATGTATAATATTTAGGCTAAGATCTCGATTGACAGTACAGAAGGCGGAGGTGAGGTATTTTTGACTGTCCCACCAGTCACACTCCTTTAACCAATGAAATATCACCAACATATTTATACAAGTTATTTTTTGCTTTTCTATGATTTTAAATACAAATTCTAAATGTTTGATAGTTTAAATCATTCTTGATTTTAAATACAAATTCTACTTGTTTGATAGTTTAAAATCGTTTATTGAGCTTTAGGTCAGGTTAGAACACTTAATTGCTCTAACGAATTTTTTCCAAAGAAACAACAATAACAACATTCTTCAATATGGAAAGGAAAACATCACTAGCTGATTTTATTGCAATTTCGGCCCTGCTACAGGCTTCATCACAAATCTTTGTGATGCCACCGCCGGGAATCGAACCTGGGCCGATGAGATTTTGTGTCGATTTCTCAGTTTTTCTACCTTTTATATTTCTTGTTGTTGTTCTTTTTTACTTTACTTTGGTTTATGCTTATGTTATTATTATGTAGTCCAACAGTTGGATTTCGTCACTAACAAGCATTGTTACTGAAGTTCTTTTTAGATTTGCTGAAAAATCTTCGGTCTGTTTCAGTGTTTTTTTGGTCTGACTCTACCATTTGATTATAATTGAAAGTTTTCTATATGACCTTGTTATTTATTATGTTGATTTTCTATGATTTAAATACAAATTTTAAATGTTTGATTTTGTATTTAAATCATAGAAAATCAACATAATAAATAACAAGGTCATAAAGAAAACTTTCAGTTATTTTTTCGGTAAAGTTATTCAGTATTTTTTATAAGTCGGTTCATAATCTATTGTAAAATATCTATTTGATCATTATATTACATCAAAATACAAAGTTACAGGTCTAAACATTTGGGATTCTGGGGTAGACTGTCCCGCCGGTCACTATGGAAAGCTCCGTATTCTTATTTATTTCATTATATTTTATTTTATATAATTTTTTTCAAGTCATGAACAATAAAATCAAAATATATGATATAATAGTTTAGGAAAAAATATTTATTTATTGAAAATTAAGATGTAAAATTCTTATGAGAGATGAAAATTGGCAGTTACCAATGCCAGCGATGTTTCTTTCGGTGAGATGTCATAACGTCCACGGACATAAGGTCCATGGACATTATGTCCGTTCCAAACGTTCCAAATGTCTTCCCACCGTTTCTTTCGTGACGCAACAAAGCGTTGATCATTGAATATTCATCATGTTCCTCGTCTGGAGCTGGAATTGATTGAAAATTGGACTTATTTAAGAGAATAATATAAGAAAACACATTTTTAGGGTTCACCCTAGAGCCAAAAAACATTTTGAAATTCTTACAACAAATTAGGAAGCAACGACCCAAAAAAACACATTTTAGGGTCAACCCTAATGTCTAAAAATTTTTTTAAATTTTAAGATAAGATTCGAAATCAGTCCCCTCAATACTGCTAGCATATACATAAAGAGTATAAAAAAACAACAAATTTTTAGGGTCCACCCTAGTGTCAAAAAACTTTTTGAAATTCTTACATCAAATTCTAAATTAGCGACGTCTAATGCTGCCATCACATACATAAAGAGTTTAAAACAAGGAAAAAAAAACACATTTTCAAGGTCCACCCTAGTGTCAAAAAACTTTTTGAAATTTTCACATCAGGTTCAAAATCAGCGACACCTTATACTACTAGCACATGTAAAAGGAGTATAAACAAAATCCATTTTTAGGGTTCAACCTATTGAAAATTTTTTTAAAGGGTACAAAAATAAAAACACATAGTTAGGGTCCAACCTAGTGGCTAAAAATTTTTTACCTTAATATGCCAGCTCATAAGCAAAAATAATAAAATAAAAGATACCTTTTTGGGGTTCACCCTAGTGACAAAAAAGCTTTTTCAAATCCAAACATCAGATTACAAAAGCTATTTTTGACGTTTTTGCCAATTTTTGTCGATTTTGTGCATCCTGTAACTCCGCAAAAAATTATGCCAATCTTTTTTTCTCTAAATTAAGGTTTTTATTTTCATCAGTGATGCTCCATCAGGGTTGGCAAAGGACTTTTTCATTTTGGTACACAAATTTAGAAAAAATTGTACTAAATAAATAAAAAGTATGGAATAAATACTTTACTTACTCCACGCATACTCCATTGTCACTCCATTTGTAATGCTGATAAGGAGGTAGAAGGCAGGTACAGAAAAGTATATATATTCTTGATCAACATTACCTCCTGAGCCGATTTCGCTAGGTCAGTCTGTCGGCACAATTACAGCCGCAATTTTAAAGCTATCGTATTGAAATTTGGCGTAAGTGCTTATATTAAAAAAACAATGGTCACGATTGAGAATGAGCAAAATCGTCTTAATTTTGATGCCAAAATAACGGGAATATTTCAAAATTTACTGTTTGTAAGAAATTTAACATTCCCAATATATATTCGCACATGTTTCATAAAAAAATGCTTATTGTAGGGTATCCGTAAGAGATAGCGAGAAATGTACATCTCAGCAATGTCTAAAATTTCCTCTTACACCGTGTTCTTCCATCTCTTATAGCTTAGCTTTTATTTAAGAAATTCGGATTTGAACACTCATATTTCAGGTCAAAGGTCACAAAAAGTATTCGGTGCACTCCTTCTCCCTACTATAATTCATTTAAATGAAAAATTATCCAAATCGGTGTAGAAACACGGGAGAATATGGTACCGAACTGTTTTGCCTACGCCTCTATTTCGTTTTTTATCCTCAGTTGATCCATGTTAATAAATTGCTGTCAACGCCACTGAAGCCGGATTCAAGATATACCATTTTCAAAAGACCATTTTCATCATGCAAAAATTTACCATTTAAAAACAAAGAATTACATTTTTATAAAATAAACAACAAAACACCTAAAATTCAGACGTTTACACTGTTAATAATATTATTTTTATATATTACATATTATTTGTTGATTATGTTTAATATTTGTTGTACTATAAAAGATGTTACTTAATCTTTTTGTACTAACAAGTGTCAAATAAATAAATACGAAATACGAAATAACCCTTAACAGACTTCGAAATACCCAAATCCTTTGAAATTTTTTTTAAACTTCGGAGTTTTCCATCTAATACTAATACAAATTCCTGCCAAAAATTTCAATTACTAAACTCAACGGAAATACAACGGGAGTATCAGCGAACCTTAAGAGTGCCAGCTCATAAACAAAAAGTGTAAAATAAAAGACACATTTTTGGGGTCTAAAAATTTTTTCAAAAAATTTTCAACGGGAGTACAGTAACTTAACTTTAACTTGATTAAGGTGCCCCCAGACTATATGTTTCATACAGATAACATGTCAAAACAATTACATATCGCATTTCATCTGTGTGTCAAAATTAATTTTTTGTCAGACAGCTTTTTTCTTTTGTCTCCACACTATCTGGCACGTCATTTGAAAATAAAAAGCAGCTTTTGACATTTTTGTGTACCGTAAAGCTCTAAAGTGTCCTCCTTTGGCCATTCAAACTAAGAATAAATTCATTATAAATCAATTTATTGAATAAATATCTTAAAATTTACCTATTCTCCTATTTTCACAAAAAAAAAATTATCAAACTGACATTTTGTACAGATGGAAAAACATACCAAATTAGAGACGGTTCTTATTCAAAAATTTACAGACGCAAATACAAACGACATTTCAAAACCACAGTTTCATATGTTCCACACTATCTGTAGCTAAAAACCATTTGTAATTTTTGACTTGTCATATGTATGAAACATATAGTGTAGAGGTACTTTTAATAGTTAACGTGCCTTATTTTTTTATGACAAAAAACTATACCATACTTTTAAAAATATGTACCCATAATATTTTTACAATTTATGTCTTAGTTTATTGCACCCGTTGAACATTTCATTTAAAAATTTAAAGTTATTGACTTGGCTCACACCGGATATGGAAATTATTGTCAACAGAATGAACACAGTTTTTTTACACCCAGCAACAGCTACAAATACGAATAACAGCAGTTGACAAAAGCAAACCTGTGAATTGAATTTGTTTATTATTGCTTAAAAATAAACAGAAACAATAAATGTACAGTATTTACTCGTTTCTACTGATAAGCCGCATTCGTACTGTACAGCGTACACTGCAGTTAATTTCTGCAAATTTTGCAAAAAAGCACAAATGTTATTGTTATTGTAGTTGTTGTTGATGTTGTTTCGATGTTGATAGCAGTTGCGCTGATGTATAGATTTTTTGTTATAAAGCAAAGTGAAATTGCCATACATGAAAACGTGCTTAACGGCTGTGCGGTTACCGTTCCCGCCAAACAACAACAACAACAACAACAATAATATAGTAAATGTGGTACATATTAGCAATCACAAAATTAGAAAAATAATAAAATTAGCGAAAGAAGAGTCAGACACACATGTGCACAGCAAATTTATAAAATAAGTAAAACAATAAAATGCATATAAAAAGCGAATTAAAATAAATTATTTTGCAGTTTTTTTTTTCAATTTATGTCAATTTTTATGTTAGAACATTACTTTTTCGACGTTTAAAAAACTACTTTAACCCATGATTGATTATTTCAACTCACTACAATACTTGACAGAAAGTGGCACACATTTTCTTTACAACCACCCGAATCAAAATCGTGTCAGACCTAATTTCACTAAAATCATAAAAGTGCACATATAACTTTAATTTAACCCAAGCATGATTTTAACTGCGCTTGGAATTAATTTGCTGTTACGCTTGTCCCAATGAATAGATTCGTGGTTGTTTTAGTTTTAAGCTGACTGCCTCATAAATGATGGAGGAAATATAGTAATGTTGAAAAAACAAAAACAAAAAAAAAAATAAATTCACTGCCGGTCAGCGTTAAGTTCTTATTGTTGTTGCTGGTTCTTGCCATAAAGGTGGTGATTTTGGACTACACAGAGTTGCTAAATGGAGCGCGTTTTCA
The DNA here is from genome assembly GCA_963920525.1 of Dichetophora obliterata. Taxonomy (NCBI): domain Eukaryota; kingdom Metazoa; phylum Arthropoda; class Insecta; order Diptera; family Sciomyzidae; genus Dichetophora; species Dichetophora obliterata. Next base: position 6,198,134 of record OY986437.1, on the reverse strand, counting down.
TTTTGGCCCCTCCATAATCACAGCTTAAATGTTAACAACCCGCAAGCAGCGACCGCATCAAACAACATGTTGCCACTGAAAATGTTTCCACAATATTGACTGAGAGGCACGGCTGAAAGTTGTGCGAGTCAGTAAATTTTTTTTTTATTTTTTCACAGTTACGAGTACAAGTAGAAAAGAGGTTATCACGATTTAGGCGACTAAATTTCTTTTGTTTGCTTAGTAGCGGTAATTAAAGCATAAACACTAATGCAGATGTGACCAGCAGTGGAACAAATTCACACATCGAATACGATATTTCATGGTGAAGCTTTTACATTTTCCTAGATTGTTCTACACATTTCCTGGCCTCTAGTGTTACCTGTCGAAAATTCAGCTGAAGAAAGAAAGTGACAGCCGACATAAATACATATTTCGCATTTCATTATCTTCCAGTCTACTGACTCCGCATTGACTTTTTTTTACATGTCTCCAGGCACAGAAACAAATGTTGGCTCCATTCACGGCTTTAAAGTACTTGAAATTTAGTTCAATAGCATTACTTTGATGTGTTTCATCATTTTATTGATTTTATTTTTTGTTAAAACTTTCTTAATACCACAGCTAAGTTAAGGGGGAAACCTCATGTAAATGAACGACTTTTTAATACTGCTTTACAAAGACATGTGAGAATTTCTTAAATCTTGACAAAAGACATCATAAAAATTAAAATAAAATCAGTAAGAAAAATGTGTATGGTTGGTAAATTCAAAATGTGGGCGCTGCTGCTGCTCGAACTTAACTCCTTTAACTTACACCGAGGAACGCACAGGGCCTTGCGATTGAAAAAATCACTGAAACAAATTTTTTTGATTAAAATTAGTCCTTACGCTTCGAATGAACTTAAATTAACACAAGAATAAGTGGTGCGGTCGGGAGAGTTCCTTACGAAGCTCCTTACGATTTTCCTTCCACTCTGACTGTAATTCGAAATAAAATCTGTATTTTTTTATTTGGTTTTTATTTTTTATTTTATATAATTTATTGCAAGGCAGGAACAATCACATCAAAAAGGATATTTTACTATTTTTAGAAAAAAGATTTATTTATTGAGATGCAAAAATGTTACTATAGATGAAACTAGAGATAAAATAAGTAACCGTTGCCAGCGATGTTTGTTTCATGACGCAAAAAGGCGTTGGGCATTGAACATTCATCATTCTAGCATCACATTCGACAGCAGCGATCAGCAGCGATCAGCGCATCTACAAAGAGTACAAAGCCACAAACAAACATTTTTAGGGTCCACCCTAATGTAAAAAGTATCTGAAGTTTTAGCATCAGATTCGAAATCAACGACCAGCGCATCTACAAAGAGTATAAAGCCAAAAAACACATTTTAGGGTCCTTACTAGTTTCAAAAAACTTTTTGAAATTCTTACTTCAGGTTCGAAATCAGCGACAGTGACCCCTTAACACTGCCAGCACATATATGTTCAAATATTATAAAACAAAAAAGCAGATTTTCAAGGTCTACCCTATTGTCAAAAATACTTTTGAAATTTTAACCTCAGGTTCGAAATCAGCGAAACCTTATACTGATAGCTCATACACTAAGAGTATAAAGTAAAAAACACATTTTAGGGTCCACCCTAATGTAAAAAGTATCCGAAATTCTAACATCAGATTCGAAATTAGCGACCAGCGCATCTACAAAGAATATAAAGCCAAAAAACACATTTTTAGGGTCCTCCCTAGTGTCAGAAATACTTTTTGCAATTCTTACATCAGGTTCGAAATCAGCGACTTCTTTATACTGCCAGCACATACATAAAGATTGTAAAACAAAAAATCACATTTTGAGGGTCAACCGTAGTGTAATTTTTTTTTTAAAATTTTATCGTAAGATTCGAAATCAACGATCAGCACATCTACAAAAAGTATAAAACAATAAACATATATTTAGGGTGTTACGCAATAGTGGAAAAAAAATTAACTTGAATTCTTACATCAAATTTGAAATCAGCGACCTCTTAATACTGTCAGAACATATAAATCTATATATATAAAAGAAAGTGTCCGAATGCGATGTAATCCCATAACTCGAGATCGGCCGAACCGATTTTGATGATTTATACTTTGTTGGAAAGGTATTTTTTCAGTTCGGGTTTTAAAAAAAAAAGAAAAAAAAATCGAAAAAAGTGTAAAAAAATCAAAATTTCAAAATCTATATATATATTGTAAAAAGAAGTGTACGTTTGGTTGAAATCGCATCACTTCAGAACGGCTGGACCGATTTGGATAATTTTTTTTTTAAATGTTCGTTTTAGTCCAAGTTAGGTTTTTAAGGAAAGAAAAATTGACCACGCCCACTTTTGTGCCCACTTTATTTGATTTATCTAAAATCGGAAAACGGCTGGACCGATTTGGATAATTTTTTTTTCAAATGTTCGTAGTAATCCAATTTAAGTGTTTACTGAAAGAAAATCTGACCACGCCCAATTTTGCGCCCACTGTTTTGATATCTATATATATAAAATTAAGTGGCAAAACTTCCTGTTCGCATACTCCTCCTAGACGGCTTGCCCGATTTCAATGAAATTTTCAGGGGTGATTGGGGTCTGTGTGGAAGGTGCACATAAGAAATTGCATGTGTGTATCTTTGCACGTTTTGTGCCACACCCCCTTTTGTCGCCCACAAATCAATAAAAATGCTGTATTTAAGACGGTTTTGGTCGTATTAAATTAAAATTTGGTAAATAAGTTCGTATGATAACTATAACTAACTTTGAAAAAAATGGGCTTGGTCACACTTCATCTACGCCTACTTTTAAGAAAATATCAAAATACTTCGAAACCATTGGTCCGATTGAGCTCAAATTTTGTAAGTACGCTTTGCTTTGAGTACGAGATGGTTTAAGGGGCAATGCCACACCCCCTTTTACCTCCCACATATAAATAAAAAATTGTTGTTATCGAATAGCTTTAGAGTTATGGGTCGCACAGCTTAGAAATTCGGTATTCGACCACAATATAGACGTACCGTTTCTGTAATGAAATTTTATGGGAGTGGACAAGGGGGAGGCGCACCTCCCATACAACCCAAATTTGTGATATCGAATAGCTTTGAAGTTATAGGAATTCATCTTTGGAATTCAGTTTTTGACCTCAATTTACACATGCAGTTTCAATGGTTTTATTTTATGGGCGTTGGACAGGGAGGCGTGACATCTCCCTTACAACCCAAATTTGCGATATCGTATTGCTTTGAAGTTATAGGTTGACAGCGTAAGAATTCGGTATTCGACCTAAATTTATACATGCATTTTCAATACTTACATTTTGTCGTCGTAGGGCAAAGGGGAGTGGCACTTCCCATACAACCCAACTTTGTGCTATCAAATAGTTTTAGAGTTATAAGTCATACAACGCCGAAATTCAGTATTCGACCTCAATATACACATGCAGTTTCATTGATTCAATGTATGTTCATTGGTAAGAGGGGCGTGGCACCTCCCATTTAACGTAAATTTGCGATATTGAATATCAGCGTCAGAATTCAGTATTCGGCCCCAATTTATACATGCAGTTTCATTAATTACATTTTATGGGCGTACGACAAGGGGGCGTGAAACCTCCTATTTAACCCAAATTAGAGATATCAAATAGCATTGGGGTTATAGGTCTCACAGCATTGGAATTCAGTATTGGACCTCAATGTTGATTACATTGATTACATGACCTCATTGATTACATTTTATGAGCGTTGATCCAGGGGGAGTGGCACCTCCCATACAACGAAAATTTGTGATATCGAATAGCTTTGGAGTTCAAGGTCGCACAGCGTCGGAACTCAGTATTCGACCAAAATTTACGCTTGCAGATTTACTGATAAAATTTTTTAGAGTTTGTCGGGGGGGCGTGACACCTCCAATTTAACCCAAATTTGCGATATCAAATAGATTTGGAGTTATAGGTAACTCAGCCTCAAAATTTAGTATTCGACCTCAATGTACTCATGCAGTTTCATTGCTAAAATTTTATGGGCGTAGGGAAAAGGAGTGTGGCACCTCCCATACAATCAAAATTTGTGCTATCGAATAGTTTTGGAGTTATATGTCGCACAGTTTTGGAATTCGGTATTCGACCTCCATGTAGACATCCAGTTTAATTGATTACATTCTATTAGCGGTGAAGAAGAGGGAGTGGCACTTCCTATACAACCCAAATTTGTTATATCGAATAGCTTTGTGGATATAGGTCGCGCAGTCTCAGAATTCAGTATTTGACCTCAATTTAGTCATGCTGTTTAACTGATAACATTTTATGGGCGTTTGAATAGGGAAAGTGGCAGCAACGCGCCGGGTTTCAGCTAGTAGAGTATAAAACAAAAACCACATTTTAAAATCCACCCTAGTGTCAAAAAGACTTTTTTAAATTCTTACATAAGATTTGAAATCAGCTACCCTTTAATACTACCAGCACAAATACAAAGAGTATAAAGAAAAAAACACAATTTTAGGGTCCACCCTAGTGTAAACATTTTTTTGAAATTCTATCAAATTTGAAATAAGCGGCCAGCGCATCTACAAAGTGTATATAGCTAAAAAACACATTTTTAGGGCCCACCCTGGTGTCAAGAAACTTGTTAAAATTCTTACATCAGGTAAGAAATCAGCGACAGCGACCCCTTTATACTGCCAGCACATATACAAATAGTATAAAACAGAAAACATTTTTTAAAGGTCCACCCTAGTGTCAAAAATACTTTTGAAATTTTAACATCAGTTTCGAAATCAGCGACCTCTTATACTGATAGCTCATATACAAAGAGTATAAAACAAGAAAACACATTTTAAGGGTCAACCCTAGTATAAAAATAAATTTTAAGAATTCTAACATAAAATTCGAAATCAGCGACAGTGCATCTACAAAGAGTAAAAAGCGAAAATAACATATGTATATTTAGGGTCCACCCTAGTGGCAAAACAACATTATTGAAATTCTAGCATCAGGTTCGAAGTCATCGACCCCTTATACTGCTAGCACTAATACAAAGAGTATAAAATAAAAAATAACATTTATTTACTAGGGGTCCACCCTAGTGTTAAAAAATTCTTTGAAATTCTTACATCAGATTACACTGTATAACACACATTTGCTGTAGTTTCCATTTCTTAAAACTAAGTTGCAATAAAGATTCTCAAGTCTGATTTAAAACAAACACACAAATAAAAATAACAAAAGCGTTTTAACAAAATTTCTACGTGTCAGAAACAGAGAGAGAGGAAGAGAGAGTTGCGTACTCGCCACGGTTGCCACCTTTGTAGGAAAAACCACATTTGTGGTTATTTTTAATTGCCGTGGAAAATGGGAATTCCCATGGGATTTTTAATTGAGTGTGGTTTTTTAATTCACGTGGGATTTTTTTGTTTTGAAGGATTTATTTTTATTTTTCAGTTAAAATATGTACAAATATATATACATAAAAGTATATTTTTTTCACATTTTGTTCATTGTTAAAATTGTCTCAATCCATCTATATGATTTTCGCAACGAATTCGTTAAGATTTCGGTTACTTTGGTTTGGTGGGAAGTTCTTTCACTTTTGGCATAATCACATGCATTGCGAAAATAAGTTTCAGTGAATTGTTTTTCTTTTTTTATCAATATACAAAATTGGTATATCTTAAAAATGATTTGTGATTGGCCCTTATTACGAGTTGCTTTCGACGTAATCTTTGCTGGTTATCAAACAACGAGTATCGAGCGTCAAACCCTGTCGAAATGTTCGTTGTTCATCGAATTTTCAGTCGAATAGAATTTTGCTTTTGATGTGGTGCGTGTTGAGTAATAATTTTTAAAAAGATAAGAATTTCGTGATTGTGTTTTGCTCTCTAAAGACTAAAAACTAATTTGGAACTCTTTTTGTAAACTTTATACAGGTTTAAGGTGGATTAAACAAATATTTTTTAGAATATTATTACTAAAAGACTAATTAAAACAGAGACGACGAAATATACTAGTTTTTTTTTTTGATTTGTTGTTTCTTTTTTGACAATTTGTTATGTCTGTATTATTTGCTGTAGTAATTATAACGTACAATTACGTCTTACAGCGTGGTTTGTATGGGGATCATTTTAACATATTTTTTCAAGCATATTTAAGGATCATAGTTGACACTTTGGGATATACCTACAGCCTTTTTATTTTTTATTATCTGATCTGAATTAATAGTATACAGCAATTCATGTCAACCAACTTCTAATGTTAATTGCTTTCCTCCAGCGTGGAACCACGCAGAGTCCTACAATTGGTACAATCATCATTACGATTAAGTGGCCAAAACCTAAAAAAGCTATGTCGAAATTGCTTAACGGAATTCTCAACGGTCCAGATTCTGCACTAAAATAAGTGCGACGAGACTGCCTTTAATATTCATCTTCATACGATACTATCAAAACTGTATCTTTTTTAATAGAAGAGAGATTTTTTGTGGTTTTTTTTAATACAAATGGGATCTATCGTGTTTTTTTTTTATATACAAATGGGATTTTCATGTTTTTTTTATTTGCTTGGATTTTTTTTTTATATTAAATGTCCGTGGGATTTTTGTGTTTTTTTAATTGCGATGAATTTTTTTTTTCAATTTTATACCATGGAATTTTCGTGGTTATTAATTTTTGCTATTGTGGGAAAAAGGTTTTTTTCGTGGGATTTTGAGGTGGCAACCGTGGTACTCGCCTACTCGTTTGTTAGGGCGCATTTGTAGTGACAACTTGTTGCTTTGCCGAGCCGAACCGAGAGGGAAAGCTGAAAAACGCTGCACATACAATCATATGAAATAAGCTCAAAGTGCGTATAGTGCCAGCCGAACAAACAGCTTAAAGTGACTTGTGCGCTGGTATTCAGAGTGCCGATAGTTGCTTTCCCATTCGCTCGCACGGTTTGCATGTGTTAAGTTTTATTTTACACGATGCTTACTTATTATTTTCATTAAATAACATAATAACATAATAACATAAAAAACTTATTATTTTCATTAAATAACATAAACAAGGAAAACTTCAGTAAAATACATACATTTAATGTATGTATAAAATAAGAATAGAGAGATAGAAAGAGTTTGAATACATCAGAGTTTAGAAACTAAATAAAAATAGTTTAAGCGAGGGCATTGGCGTTTCTAGTTCTGGTGCCTATTTACAGTCCATTGTAGATACGGTTAACGGAATCCTGCTCAAGTATCCTTTTTTTTTTTTTGTTATTTCTGCCTTTCCTTTGTTTTTTCTTGGGATTAACAGCAAGTGGGTGAAAAAATTAAAATTAGCAATTAGAAGCTTTTGTTTTTGTCTAAATTTTCTCATTTGTTACGCAAAAATCAATCATTTGACATCAATTGTTATATGTGTATGCAAAATCTTAATATATATAAGGCAAGCACCCTGCTCCGTGTCCAATATCTCTCAAACTGTTCAGCCGGAAAGTATGCACATCTTAATACATTAAAGGCAAGCATACTGCTCCGCACACAGTATTTCTCAAATTGTTATTATTTTTAGACATTAAAGTAATGTTGATTTTATATGATTTAAATACAAATTCTAAATGTTTGATAGCTTAAATAATACTTGATTTTAAATACAAATTGTAGTTGTTTGATAGTTTAAAATCGTTTATTGAGCTTCAGGTCAAAGTTAGAATAATCAATTGTTCTAATGAATCTTTCCAAAGAAACAACAACAACAAAAAGTTTTTTCAATATGAAAAGGAAAAAATCACTAGCTGATTTTATTGCAATTTCGGCCGTGCCAAAGGCTTCATCAGAAATCTTTGTGATACCCGTATTGTGAATTTGTATATAAAATCAAGTATGATTTAAGCTATCAAACATTTAGAATTTGTGTTTTGTATTTAAATCATATTAAATCAACATTTAAATCATTTTAAATAATATTAAATCAACATAATAAATAACAAGGTCATTTAGAAAAAACTTTTAACATTAAAGTTATTTTACAAGACACACTGCTCTCAAAACTGTTCAGCCTGAAAGTATGCACAGAAAATATATTTGATATTTATCAGTCACAATATTGGGTTTTACAATAGTACGTTCTTGATATAATTACCTCTTTTTTCATCCTTTTTTAAAAAAGTTATTACGAATTTAATGAAATTCTTTTGAGTCGATTTGAGCCAATTGTACCAAAAAATATAATTGTATCAGCTGCAAAACGACACCTGAGGTGCTACTTATATGAAGGTTGCAAGGCCAGTTCGTAACTTATAAATGAAGTCATCAATGACCCACTGGCGAACGGCTGTATACGTCTTCGAAGACGTCTTTCAAGTCAGCACTCAGTCTTCGAGGACAGATCGCTCAAATCCTATAGCTGTGCTCAAAGACCATTTTAAACAAATAACCCAAACGACTTACAAGACTATTCTTCGCCATGTCTTTGACGACGGATGTGATCCACGTACTGCCCAATGTACGCGTTCGCTTAAAACCAGTACACCTCTGCTTACGTTTGCCCCATCGCGCTCTCTTGCTTTATGCTTCTCACTCTCCCAGTCTTTTCACTCTCCCTCATTCCCTTCATGGACCGATCCGTCTTTGAAGCCAGATTTTCTGTTTTTAAAGTGAAAATATATTTTCCAAAAATTTTATTTGACAAAAATTTCAGACGATTTATTTTGCTCCTGAATTTATGAGCAAAAATGGTCAGCAAAAAATTCGTATTGTTACTCTGTTGTCTTCAACGACGGCTTCAAAGACAACGTCTTCAAAGTCTACTTTCGCCACTGGGGAGTATGCGTAATGCATATAAACAAATATATACTAACACATATAAATGATTGGTGTCCAATGATGGACTGTGTAAGGTCCGATTGATTTTACCCCACTATTTTTTATTGTTGTTATTTTTCCTGTTCTGTCTAAAAAATCAATTCGAAATAAAAAAGGCAACAACAAGGCAACCAAAAACAGCACAAAAAAAGGAGAAACAAGCTAGAACTACAAGTGACTTCAAGCGACTTACAGTGGCTTAAAGTGTGTTTTAGCATTGTTTTTCGCATTTTCGTCTCTTGACTTGTTGTCCGCTGATTTGAGGAAAGTAAGATGCAGACACGAAATCACGGGACTTGTTTGATGCTTCGATTGCAAAAAAAAAATTTAACGTAATATATACAAACAAACCTAAAGTATTCAAAAACCATCTCCAACAAGTCAGCGGCGGTAAGCGCGCACTATACGCACTACCAGCTGTTTTTGGCTTGACGCGCTTTCAGCTCGGCTCGGCAAAGCAACAAGTCGCCTTTATAAACGCGCCCTTAGTCTGCTCGATTCTCAATGCTCGCACGCACAGAAACAGCACACTCGCGCTGCAAGTTTGCAGTCTGATCGATAGTAGCACGCATACACACACAACAATCTCACTATTACATGACAGTTTCTACCAAATCACACTACCCACAAGCGGCTTAAGGAACCTTCGCTCCAAAATTTCGTTCCAATAACAATTTGAGGACACTTTTGAAAGTAATATATTTAATTTTTTGTTTTATTTTTAAATGCTTTTTATTCATAAATTACAATACTTTTTATACCAATTCGTATGTATATTTCAGTTTATTAGGCCAGTTAGTTAAAGAATATCTGTACAAAAATTGAAGTCGATCGGTTGATTAGTTTAATGAAATCAAGGTTAAAAAATAAACATTTCTTCAGAGTAAATTATATAAGCGATTTCTTTGAAAGTTTCGGGGTATAATAAGGCATGAATAAAATTTTGCATACAAATAATTACGTTTTTATTAAACATCAGTTCTGCAACTGTAGAGATTTTTGTGCAAATAATTTGTGGCGTCATTTGGGGAGGGGAGTTTCGTAAATTTTTTGTAGTCTCTTTTTTCTTTTGCGTCATAATCAGCATACCGTCATGTACTATGTAAGGTAGATGTCATCAATGTTTTAGCGGTCATGTCCAAAAAAAAGTAATAAAGACTTTTAAAATTGTTTAGGCCTTGCAGCTCTAAAGTTTATAAGAAATAAAGGTTTTTTAATGTTTTCATTTCCCACTGGGAAATGTACGAAAAAATTAATATTTTGTGAAACGTTTAAAGCTTCTTATCTACTCTCCGTATCTTTAGAGTGCATCACTTTGATAACTTCTTAGGTGTCTTTTTGAACTTTATTTTGGGTCTTAAGCTTTGCAAATACGTATCTACACTCTTCAAATAAAAACAATTTCAAAAATATTTCAATTTTCATGAGGCACTCCCCTAAAACGCCAAACTTGATTGTTTATATTCTTTTTTCTCTTTATGTTTCTTTGAAAGCACTTTGATGAGTCATTTTCGAAGAGGGCGGTCCAAATGGGCGCACTTTTGTAACTTCTTACAAATAAAAGGAACAAAAAAAAAAAAAAGAACGAACACTAAGTAGAAAAGTAGAAAGAAATTTCATCAACTGCCGAGAAGTTTTTTCTTACCTTAAAAATTAAGTAATTTGTACAGTCGACTCATAAAAAAAGATACGTCGACTCATAAAAGTAAGCTAAAAAACTGGTTCAATTGTTTGAGAACCATGTACATATAGTATATAGACGTATTAAAGTAAAATGAAGTTACAATTTGTGTTCAATGTTACAATCAATGTACCACAATGTTACAATGTTTTGTGATACAAAAAGGTATATTTATTTTCCTGGTCACATCAATTTAATATTAAAGTAAGCTTCTTGCTATTTTCTAAAGAGTTAAATACATCTTATTTTCAATACTAACGAGGAGAGTAAAATTAATTGGTATAATATGAAGTGCTTTTTTTTAATATAGGTAGATATGAGGGCGTTTTCGTTTTTTTTTTTTCGTACTATAATCATTGGTTTTCTTATTGATTTTCGCGAGCATATGGTTACGGTGAATTTTCAGTCATATTTCTTTTAAAGAACTTAATTTTATAAGAAGTGCAGCGTGACGTATGAGTGTCACTTTATTTTAGGAATTTGACGACAAAATTACAAGCCGATTGAAATAGAATTTTGACAGTAAATATGTTTTGAGTACGAAATCTAGGTTAAGAAGTCATGAAAGTTAGAACTTAAATACGGGTTGGGGCGTGGCACCTCCCATGCAAATACGATACCTTCAATGCGATATTTTGCCACTTATGAAAATTAAAACCTTAAAATTGTTAAGTAAGAAATAAAACAGATTTATTTATTGTTCGTGTTTTCATAGTTTTAAGAAAAATGGTCAAACTTTGCTTATTTTTTTGTAACGTTGATAAGAACATCCCCTTAAACGAAATTTTGCTGGTTTTAATTTGATTTTATATTAAAATGCACCGTGACGTATGAGTGCCATTGAATTTAATTTCACCATGTAATTTATTTGAAATCAGTTAATGAAAGTCGTTGAATTTTAAGAATTCTTTCAAACTTTTTATCTAGTTTGAATCATGCTAAAACTTTTTATTTTGATACTTTTTTTAATTATTTTAATATTTAAACTCTCCTGCGCAAGTCTGAAATTATATGATAATTTAAGGTTTTTAAGAACAATTTTGTAAAACAGTTATAGAATTACAGATAAAAAAATCCAAAAATGTATAGTAATAGAGGTATACATTTTTTCTAAAGGTGTAGAAGCGATTGCATATGCATCTTATGATTAAAGTGCCACCAGAAAGCCGTTCAAAGGTCTAACGTACATAAAATCCTCTGTCTAAAAGTTATAGTCCATTGAAAACTAACAATAAAATATTAAGTTTATAAAATCTTTTTCAAGTCCCGCTAGATACCTTTTGGTAAGACTAATTTTTTTAAATTTTTTTCACTTGACATAAGCTCTGACAGAACACAACAATGAGCAAAACAGCGTTTTCATTAAAGTGCATTTAAGTAGTAGTTGTTGTTGTTGTTGTTTTACTTGTTCTGATTGCTTACGCATGAGTTTCATGCCTGTTTTTTTCCTTCAACCCTCTCTGTTAGTCGTGACAGCTCTATTTTTACGTTCCTTTTATTTCCTTACTTTGATGCCGTGGAGAAAACAAAAGTAGGTTTATGTTGTTGTTCTATTTTGTTGCTATTATTGCTATTGTTGTTGATGTTGTTGCTGGCATTGTTACTACTTTGAAATAACAAAAAACTGAAAAACAAAATGCTATAAAATGCTGATAGCTAACACAAAACAAGTCAACTTTTTTTTAATATGACTGCAAGGACTTGCTTATGCTTTCCTTTGTAACCTCAATTTGGTTAACATATTAAGCTTGATTTCAGCCAGTTGCACCCACAATACAGCAAAAAAAAATACAAATACATATCCTTAGCCCGAATTACCCTACGTAAGTTTTCTTTTTTTTAATTTTAGAAAAGGCCTGTTAACAGCAAATACATTATGGCTTAAACTAAAAACAGAAAATTTTAAGTGTTCACATTTGCAACGACAGGATAATTTGGGTTAACACACTCTAACAAAAAGCATTAAAGGTCCTTAGCGGCTTGGCTTTGTGTGCAAAACACACACACACACACACATTTGAGGATATTAAGCGATTTTCATTGTTAACCTACTTTTTGGTGTAATTGTATGTGTAACACTTGCAGCAAGAAATGCGTTTACATGCTTGCTTGGAATTCGGTTTGGGTTTTTGTGCTTTTTTTCAAACTAAGGTTCGTTTCTATTATAAATGCTTAATGTGTATAAACATATTTTAACGTTTAATAGCACTTTTATCGTTTCAAAGGGATAATTTTGCAATAAATGAATTAATATGCAAAAGCCTTCAATACTTTCATGCTCCTTAAAGTTTGCTTGATCACAACAAACATATTAAAGCTTATTCAATATGCAGATGTGTGAGTGTAAGACACATTTTACGTCTTCATCCCGACAACTCCAGTGAGGCTTGTGAACGAATGTAGTTGACCCAGATGCAGTGGCGCATACATGATGAAGATTTTTGGGCTTAGATGCTTTTATTTTATTAAGAAAAAATACAGAGATTCTACTGTTATGACACAATAAAAATATTTTCACATCACATGTGGAGAAAACTTTTACAACATTGCACCATAATGCAGTTGAATGCTTTGTAAAGACTGCCAAAATTTTTGTTTGAACAAATAAATAAAAATAATGCAGATTTCTTTGACATACTTGGTAAATATAAGAAGCAGCCTGTTGCGATATAAGGTCAAATATAGGGAGGACTCTACTGAACCTTAGTCAACTTAGGGTTTTTCACATTAGAATAATAGCAATGACCTTTTGAGTTATGTTTTACGGTTCAGGGAAATAACGCCCAATGATATAATGCCCAATGATATAACGCCCAATGATATAACGCCCAAAATAAAAAATGAAATAAAGCCCAAAAATTTACCATACAAATTTGGGCTTTATTTCATTGAAATTGGGCTTTATTTCATTTTTCATTTTTGGTCGTCATTATGAAAGCCCAAAAATTGTCCATACAAAATGTTGGGCGTTATTTCATTGCATTTGGGCTTTATTTGATTTTTCTATTTGGTATCAAAATGTAAGAAGAATTTCAAATTCAATTCAGAAGTACTGTAGTCAGCGAAGCCGGTGTTGGACTTGGCACCACGAAATAGACCCCAATTGAAATAAGCCCCAAAAAAAATGAAGTAACCCCCAAAAAAATTCATACAATTTGGATATTACTTCATATAAAATAACTCCCCATTTTTGAGGGCTATTTCATAAATTTTGGGAAATATTTCATTTTTTTTCTTGGCTCTTATTTCATTATGAAACCAATCACACGGTAGAAGTGGGTAGATTTAAAACTTTAATAAAAGCTTTTTCGCATTTTGTATATTTGATCATTTTTGGCATAGTTTTTTTCTGTGAAAGGTGCATATTAAAAAATAATTTGCCCTTGTACGAAATGCTATCACCATTCCGTATAAGGTCAAATTAAATTTTTGTGGTGTTTTTTATGATAAAATTATTTTCCCTTGTACGGATTATTTCAGGCATATTTACCTTAGTTGATCTGCTTTCTTTACAAAGCCGATTACGGCTTACGACCAGCAAGTTTTTTTGTCTTATTATCTTTTTGAAACTGGCCATAACCCATAGAAGATTTGGGTCTTATTTTATTTTCGGTTTGGGCGTTATTTCATTTTTTTTTTTTTTTGCTTTAATTCCTTTTTATTTTGGGCGCTATTTCATATTTTTAAGCCCAAAATATTTTGGGTCTTATTTCATTTTCTGTTTGGGCGTTATTTAATTTTCTTGGGCTTTATTTAATTTTTTATTTTGGGAGTTATTTCATTGGGCGTTATTTCACTGAACCATGTTTTACCGTGTATAATCGATAGTTGAGACACATTTTAGGGATAATAAAGTATGCTGTAATTTAAGATTTTTTTAATATTTCATTTCAAGTGTACTTGAATTTGATGATTTTAATAAATGTTGTTAGCTTAAAAAATTTTATTTTTGTTATCAATTTTTTGAAAATTTCTACTTACTAAATAAATTACTATGGTTACACAGAGGGAAAAACTTATGGACTCACTATATAAATTTATGTACTCATGACATAAATTTCTGCACTCATAAATTTGGTGATTTTCTTGTAGTAAGTACATGTTGAAATCTGTATTGACTACATAAAGCTTTTAACCGCCGTTAATGTGATGGGGTATGACATACCCCAGAGACCTTATTTTCTTAATTATCTTGTAAGTAGTATTTGTAGTATTTTTAATAAAACTTTTTTTCGTTTAAATTGCAACGCTTTTAAAAATATTATTTTTTTATATAATAATTCAATCAAGAAATCAGAATCGATCTGAACTGTTTTGATAAATTTTGTTGTAGTATTTATACGACTATTACTTTTGGGGTATGCCATACCCTACTACACTAGTGGCGTGACTTTTTTCCACCCCAATAACGGCGGGTTAAGCAGTCCTGCACATAAAGAAAGTCAATAAAGAATATTATGTACTTATCACATCATTATGTGTCGTGAATGCATAGATGTATGTGGTGAATACATACGCACCAGAGAACTGCACAAGCCTACTTGAAGTCTATTTCAAGTACTTGCTTAAAATACAAGTTCAAGCTAGCTTGAAGCACACTCAGAGATGTACTTAGATGGTCAAATTCAGTCGGTCTTAGTATTAACGCAGAGAAAATGGATCTGGTTCTGTTCCCGAAAAGGTACAAGATACCACAGTGGATACCACCGAAATTGAACGATATACGTCTCATACCGAAAACTCACACAAAATACCTAGGAGTCGTCCTGGACAGCAAGCTGTCATGGAAAACCAACGTGGAAGAAATCCACCATTGCACTATACACATCCAAAAAGATGCTAGGCAGTACCTGGGGTCTCTCACCCTTTCTGATGCACTGGATCTATGTAACGGTAGTGCGTCCAATTCTGCTCTATGGGATTATTGTGTGGTGGCCGGCTGTGAACAAATCAACATTCCTCAGGCACTTGGAGAAAACTCAGCGGCAGGCAGCGCTATGCATCACGGGGGCACTGAAGTCAACTCCAACTAAAGCGCTTGAAACCATTCTAAGTATGGACCCCCTGGACATACACGCAAAACTAATAGCCGGAAAAACGACACAACGCCTTACGGCAGCAGGCAACATGCACATTAAAAATTTTGGACATTGTACAATCGGAAAGGATCTACTTAGTAGCACGGACTACATGGTGCCTCGCACGATAGTCAATTCCAAAGCACGAACTCTTCTGGGACCAAAGGACTGGTGCAAAGGTATAGAACAAGCACAGCAGGCGGTCAACATATTTACCGATGGCTCCAAAATGCCTACGGGGGTAGGTGTGGCGGTGTATTGCGCAGAGCCTAATATAAGGCAGCTATATAAACTGCCGAACCACTCCAGTATCTTCCAGGCGGAAGTATTTGCCATAAGGAAGGCTGCTGAGATAGCCCTCAGCATGGACACACAACACTCTAACATCAACATTTTCGTTGACAGTCAAGCGGTGATGAAATCCATGCGCTTCGCTGGCATCAAGTCCAAAAGTGTCTTGGCTGGCAGAGATGCACTATGCGCTTCGAAAAGAGTGCGCATCTACTGGGTCCCTAGCCACCAGGGCATTGAGGGAAACGAGATGGCAGATGGTTTAGCAAAGGAAGGCGCCAGGCTGGAATCAGAACTCGCAGAACATGTACTTACTCCGCTACAAGAGTTGTGCAGGAACCTCGAAAGAAGAGCCACAATAGCAGTGAATCGTAGATGGAGAGATACGACATCGTGCAAAATCTCGAAAATCATGTGCAATGCACAATGCTAAAAACGAACTCTGTTCATCTTGGCACGCCCGCGCAAAGATTGCAGGACACTAGTGGGCATGATCACTGGTCACTGCATGACGGCAGCCCACGCGAGGAAGCTTGGCATCACCAAAGATGACAACTGCAAGAAGTGCAAGGAACCGGGCACAGTGGAGACCCTGGAGACCCTACTTAGATCGAGACTAAAATACCTAGGCTCATCGACATTCCCGTCACTTAAAGATGTAGCCAGGGTGTCGCTAGAAGCCCTCCTAAGGTTGTCGAACTCAACGCAAATCTTTAAAGACTTTAAAAACAAACACAAAGGTTCCTTTTGTTCGCTACCGGTACCACTAAGGACCTGAATTGGTCTATGTGAGCCTTCACGAAGACATCCGGTTTAACCTAACCTAACTTGAGTTGAATTTTTACAACAGTATTGCCAGCTAAAAAATTTTTTTAGAATTTTAAACATCATTTAACAGTGTTAGGGAGTCACTGGTTTCGAATCTGAAGTTAGAATTTTAAAATTCGAGATGTTGGATAGGGCTTCCACCTTAATATTTTGTATTTTTATGAATTCGGGGCTAGCAATTGTATGCCAAAAATGGGTCGCTGAATCCGAATCCGTTGTAAGAATTTTAAAATGATAAAATTTTATAATAATAGAGTTGCCAGCTAATAATATGTATTTTCAAAATAAAAGCAACCCTTTTATTTCAAAACTTTATAATTTTGAAATTCTGACCACGGATTCAGATTCAGCAACCCATTTTTGGCATATTATTTTTTTGCCAGCCCCAAATTCATAAAAATATAAAAAAATTAATATGGCAACCCTATCCACCATCTTGAATTTTAAAATTCTGCCCTCAGATTCGAAATCAGTGACTCCCTAACACTGTTGTATGATGTTAAAAATTCTTAAAAATGCATATTATTAGGTGGCAACCCTATTATTTCAAAATTTTATAATTTTGAAATTCTGACAGCGGATTCGGATTTAGCGACCCAATTTAACTCTTTAGTTCGCGCCAGCCCAGAATTCGTAAAAATAGAAAAATGAAGGTGGCAACCCTTACTTCCATCTTAAATTTTAAAACTGTGACATTATATTCGAAATCAAATCCGTTGTCAAAATTTCAATATTACGAAAATTCGCAAAAATACAAATAAAAATCTTGGTGGCAACTCTACCCGGCATCTTAAATTTTGACATCAGATTCGAAATCATCTACCCCTAAAACTTCCAACCACGAAGTCCACAGAATCCTTTAAAGTACTATTACGCTTAAGCTCTCTCTACACAAGCTCATTGAATTTTTTGGATACTTGCTATAAATTCAATTAATTGGATATTTGCGAGCTTACAAGCTTTTGCCGATCGTTTCAAGCTTTTCAAGTTTCTGCCCGACGAAGTAAGTCTAAACAAGCCAAGCCAACGAGCAAGCATGAATATGACTTGTATCTGTTTGGTATTTTTGCAAGCTGACTAAAGCTTGCTTTTTCAAGTTTGGATACATACTTGAATTCAAGTACTTGAAAAGGCTTGAACTTCAAGTAGGCTTGTGCAGTTCTCTGATACGCACTGTACTCATAACAAAATTATTGTAAATAATTGTATGTAATGAGTACAGTTCCGTTGTATGTAGTACATATATTGTTGACCCATTACATAAAATATTAAATAACTGTATGCAATGAGTACATAGATTATTGACCCATTACATAAAATATTACATGACTGTGTGTTAATAGCCACATATATGTACATAGATAATATTGACTCACTACATAAAATAATAAATAATTTTAAAAATTAATAATTTAATGAGTACAGCTCCACTGTACCTAGTGCATATATTGTGTACCCATTACAAAAATTTATGTACAGCATATTTGTGATGAGGACTGTATCTGAGAAATATTTTCATGTACTCATTACACACATAATTTACTCATAACATATTTGTAGATTTGTAGACCATAATTTTATGTGATAAGTACATACTTAATTTACTCATTACATATTTTTAGTACATAATTAGTCCATACTCTGTTCATGTCTGTTCATGTTAAAATAATTGATAATTGCTTATAAAAACCCAGCAATTTCTCTCCAATACATTCGTTGCCTTTGTTCGAGAGTGTAATAGATTTACTCATTTCTGCTCTGCTTTTTATTGGCTTGTTACAGTCACATATACAGGGTTGTCAATATTCGAAGCGCCCATCTGGCAACATTGTAACTTTCCGCAGTGATGCCAAATCGACTAATGACATACCGCGTTTGAAGCGTCATTCCAAGCCAAAGTTTTACAATGGAACAGTACACGCCACGCGAACGCTCTAAAATTGTTGAAATTTACATTCAACAAAAAAAGTCAATAGTGAAAACTCAACTCAATGAGCGATGAAGCTCATTTTCAGTTGAACGGAACGGTAAACAAACAAAATTGCCGTATTTATGCCACTGAAAATCCACAAGAGATTCAAGAGGTACCTCTGTACGATGCAAAAGTCACTGTTTGGTGCGGCGTTTGTGCTAAAATGCTCATTGGGCCGTTCTATTTCGAAGATGATAATGGCCACAGAGTTACTGTCAATCAGGAGCGTTATCGCGATATGATAAACAATTTTTTCATGCCAATCGTTCGTCGAAAGCGTATCAGGCACTACTGGTTTCAACAAGACGGCGCGCCACCACACACAAGCCGCACTACAATCGATTTTTTGAAGCAATTGTTCCCTGGCCGTTTGATGTCAAAAAATGGTGATTTCGATTGGCCGCCAAGATCACCAGATTTAACGCCTCCAGACTTCTTTTTGTGGGGTTATTTGAAATCAAAGGTTTACATCAACAAGCCAAACACCCTAGAAGAGCTGAAAACCAACATCCGTCAAGAAATAACCGCCATTCCCATCGAAATGTTGAAGAAAACCATGAAAAATGCTGCAAAACGGGCACAATATGTCGTAGAGGCCAATGGCGACCATTTACGAGATATCATATTCAAGAAATAATGTAAGCAAATCTACTTGAACCCAATTAAATGATATTCATGACGAACAGACAAAAAATTGTGGTTTCTTTGATTTATTTAAAAATAAAATGGGCGCTTCGAATATTGGCAACCCTGTATGTACAATGCGGCAGCATTAAAAATGGATTGACCTAATAGTCTGATCCAGACGTGCTTCTTATTTGAAAAATATCTTTAGTTCTAAAAACAACAAATGCCTGAGAAAAAGAAAGACTAAAAAAGTAGATATATAAAAAAGCATAAATATTTATTTTCCCGATGCTATAAAATATATATGAAAATAAAAATATAAAAAACATGATATGTTGATTTTGATATCATTCGCAGTAGAGTTGAAATAAAATTTTCAATAGCGACATTGACCTTTTTGTTTTGTCCTTTATAGCTGGCAACAAAGACGGACGAAACAAAACCACACCTCAGTCGTCTGAATCTTTTCCCGAGAAACAATTTCATATTTTTAACCGACTTCAAAAAAGAGGAGGTTCTCAAGTTGGCTGGTTTCTTTTTTTGTGTCAATAAAGTAGCTGATATATGTCCGGTGCCCGTGTCGGTAAATGTCTGACCCCCGCACCGAAAGAAGTGCTAGTTTTGGAACATCTTGGGCAGGCACAATGTACGAACGAAGACCGATTCGGGCACTCATCAGTTTATTGTGCCCGAATATAGTCGCTAGTTTTTGAGTAATTTATTGACATAATACAGATTTACTACGGTACTATTTCAGGTGACTTTCGAGGTACTTGTTGGGTATGTTTCGGGTACATTATAGTTAAGACTTTGGCCAGTTTCGATACATATCACCTCTTTTGACGCAATATATGAATTTTGTTCTCGGGCCCTGTTCGCAAAAACTTCGCAGTTTTTCGTTACTACTCGTAGCTTTTAAAAATAAAATTGACTCTGATACTCTGCACTTTTGTGCCTGAGTAGTTTCCTATGGACACAAATTGTTTCTCGGGCTTATATTTAGCACATTGAACAGGTAATATCTATTAAATTTGTTACTTTAAATTATATATCTGTGTTGATAGGCAATAACAGCTTAGATCTGATTTAAATGTTTCGAGAAATCTTTGAAGTTTTTAATAGCCATATACGTTCTGTGAAAGGTTATTTTGTTTTTATTAGGGTGCTCACAGTTTCGTTTTATCTGGTGTGGTACCTTTGCCGATTGTTTACTTTAAGATATTTTGCCGTCTGGTAACTATTTTTGTTTTTGTTTTGCATACAAAATAAAGATAACACAAAATATTACAATTGCCATGCTTTGAAGCGTGTTGTCTTTTGTGGTAATGTGGCAATGCTGACAGTTGATTTATTTTATTTTTCAGAAAATGGAAGCAGAAGATCCAATTGGAAAGGAAAATGAAATAAATTTGAATAAATTAATGTTGAACTTTGAATTGATTGAACTTTTCTTCTTAGGTGAAGCATAAGCATTTGCAAAATGTGAATTTTAGAATTAATATGTAAAGGGGTGCTCACACTTTTAATGAGTTATCTTTCTAAAGTTACCACATATTAACTTTAAAAGGAAACTGTGAATACCCTCTATGTCATTAATTTGGCTAGAAAATCGCAAGAATGCTAAATGCGTAGAACAATAGGTCTGCTCCCGTACTCGATTCAAGCAACTTAAAGTTGCTTGAAAGCGTCTCTTTACACATTTTTCAAGCTTGAGAGAGAATAAGAACAAGCTAAATGTCACTCTCTATTCTATTACAATTACCCGAAACTAGCTTGAACTTTACTTGAAAATATTCTTCGAGCACGAATCTTCTTCTTCCAATTGCTTCAATTTATTGTCAATCAGCTTTCAAAAGCAACTATTCTGATCGAAACTTGCTTGAAGTCGCTACCGTACTTTTTTGCATATTCTCACATTTTGACAGATAATTGAGTAACACTCACAGATTAAACTTTACTCAAACTTTACTTGAAATTAGTACGGGGCAGACCTACTGTTACACCAATAACTCATTTCTGACTTAAGCCGACTTTAAGCGATTATTGCAACAGATAAAAATCGATGGCTGAGCGCACGCAATATATAAGTGAAAAATTTGAAATGAACAGGGACATGAACAAACATGAACAGGAAAAAACATGCACCTAATTTACTAGGACTTACCTTGATACATTAACAATTCGTTATTGGGCTTGCTGATTGGTTTCTTTTACTTCACTTGACTTCACTTAATTTATAACAATAAAACTAACACGCTTTAAATTTCGCTTAGGTTGATATACATCTGAGCGATACACACATGTGTTGCTTTTTTGCAAACTAAGAAACAATTGACATAAAACAGCAAGATTTTAAGCCAATATTTAAGCAAGACGTGTATTGAGTCCATATTTTATGTACTGAAAACATATCCCTTTTTAATCGCATATCGTTTTGGAGTCCATACTTAATGTATTGAATACAAGTCTTACTTTAATCACATTAACGAAGCGTTAACTGAGTACATATTTTATATTTTGAAGAAATGTCTAACTTTTATCGCATAAGCGAGACGTCTATATTTTTTGTATTGAGTCTATATTTTATGTAGTGTCCGACCGAAACCGAATATTCGGCCGGAACCGAAACTGGTTATGAATAAGAAAATTTAAGTTTTTACAAATAATTGTTTTTATTAAAAGAAAACAAAAGTACTACTAGTACAAAACAGGTATTATTTGAATATTGAAGTTTATAATAATCAATTGAAGTTTACAAAATCATTTTTTATTTTGAAATTGAAATTACAAAATGAGATCTTTTTTATTTTATTTTTTAGTACACACACAAAATAGTATGCACCTACAATGTATGTACATTTTTTTAGAACTACAAAGCTAAGTATTTCTGTTTTTCTTAGGGCCACTTTCTCAATGTCCGGTTAGTCTAGCTCTTAACCAGGACTTAGCTAACCATACGATAGCTAAAAAAATAATTTTGATTTCACCAGGTGCTGGTTAAGCAACTGTCGGTTAGATGACTAATTGTGAATTTTTGAATTGTGAATACGTAAAAACATCATATCAGCTGTCTCGTGTTTACATATTTTTTGATTTTGTGCTGCAAATCAGAGAACTGCACAAGCCTACTTGAAGTCTATTTCAAGCGCTTGCTTAAAATACAAGTTCAAGCTAACGGCACGAAGTGCCAAGTAAAGCAAAGCTTGATGCCTTCGGCAAAAGCTTGTAAGCCTCGCAAGTATCCAAATTATTGAATTAAGCAAGTATCCAAAAAAGTCAATGAGCTTCTTTAGAGAAAGCTTAAGCGTAATAGGACTTTTAAGGATTCTGTGGACTCCGTGGTGTGAAGTTTTAGGGTAAATGATTTCAAAGATGCTGTCAAACTTTAAAATTTAAGATGGCGGATAGAGTTGCCACCTAGATTTTTTTATTTTTGCGAATTCTTGTAATTTTGAAATTCTGACAACGGATTTGATTTCGAATATAATGTCACAGTTTTAAAATTTAAGATGGAGGTTAGGGTTGCCACCTAAATTTTTACCACAGTATTGCCACCTAATAATATGTATTTTTAAGAGTTTTAATCATAATTTAT
Source organism: Dichetophora obliterata (assembly GCA_963920525.1). Classification (NCBI taxonomy): domain Eukaryota; kingdom Metazoa; phylum Arthropoda; class Insecta; order Diptera; family Sciomyzidae; genus Dichetophora; species Dichetophora obliterata. The sequence goes on along the minus strand of OY986437.1, from coordinate 6,175,229 downwards.
CAGTGTTAAGGGGTCGCTGATTTTGAATCTAATGTCCGAATTTTAAAATTCAAGATGGTGAATAGGGTTGCCACCTTAATTTTTTGTAGTTTTATGAATTCGGGGCTGGCAAAAAAAAATGGTACACCAAATATGGGTCGCTGAATCCGAATCCGTTGTCAGAATTTCAAAATTATAAAATTTTTAAATAATAGGGTTGCCACCTAATTATATGTCTTTTCAATAGTTTTTAACGTTATTTATCAGTGTTAAGGGGTCGCCGATTCCGAATTTAAGGTCAGAATTTTAAACTTCAAGATGGTGGATAGGGTTGCCACCTTAATTTTTTTTCGTTTTATAAATTCGGGGCTGGCAAATTTTAAAATTCTAACTTTAGATTCAAAATCAGCGACCCCTTAACACTGATAAGTGATGTTTAAAACTCTTAAAAATACATATTATTAGGTGGCAATACTGTGGTAAAAATTTAGGTGGCAACCCTAACCTCCATCTTAAATTTTAAAACTGTGACATTATATTCGAAATCAAATCCGTTGTCAGAATTTCAAAATTACTAGAATTCGCAAAAATAAAAAAAATCTAGGTGGCAACTCTATCCGCCATCTTAAATTTTAAAGTTTGACAGCATCTTCGAAATCATTTACCCTAAAATGGCGCTAACCGAAACCACAACTTGCCGTTAACTTAATCAGCACTTAACTGACAGTTCAACCTTAACCGAACATTGAGAAAGGGCTTTTTTCTAAGTGCTGGTTAAAGTTCTGATTAGTGCTTAACCGGACATTGAGAAAGCGGCCCTTAAAGGTTTAGTATTATAAAAATAGAAATATGTTTTTCGTTTTCTTTTCCTTTATTCCACACACACACACAGAATTCATTCGGAAGTTTAGTTATCAATTTTTGGCTCAAGTATCTATAAAACTTTAACGGTAATTGCAATAGAGATGATTATATCCAAAATGATAGTATCGAACGCATAAAATTAACCAAATGCTTTGCGTTATAAATTATAGACGAATTCCTAATTTTTGTTTTGTACAATGCGTTGTAAATATTTTTATTAAACCAAACTTATATATTTGAATACAATGACTGATGCAAGAAATTTTGGTATAAGTCAAGAATAGCGACAAATCTATTTTTTAATATATTTTTGTTGGATTATACGGATTTTATCCTTCTAAATCCAAATCCAAATTTCAGGCCGCTGGCAATTAGTTTAGAAGTTAAAGGCCTCCAAAGTTGCAAAATGGGCTACAAATCTTTCGGTTTTTTTTTAGTGTTTCGCGTTATGGGTATTAAAAGAAAGGTAATGCGAGTACCTATTCAACGAGGTATGTATCAAACATGAAAATCCATTCATAACTTTTTAAAATATACCTATTATTATATTTACAATTTGTCTTGAAAACTAGTGGTTTCCCTTTTAGGAAAGCACGACACTAAAAATGCGTATATCTTTGAAAGTTAGGCATGAATTTTCATGTTTGAATAGGTACCTTGTTTAATAGATACTTAAATTACCTTTCTTATGATACCCATAGAGTGTAGTTTTTTGAAAAATTCAGAAAAATAGCAAGATTCGTAGGCTATTTTTCCTACTTTGGAGGCCAATAACTTCTAAACCAATTGCGAGTGGCCTGCAATTTTTCCAGATTTGGAGTAAGGAGGCCAAAATCCATATAATCTGTAAAAACAAAATTCAAAATTATAGTTGTCGCTATTCTTGAAAGTTTCCGAAATTTTTACCAAAATTTTCGGCTAGTTTCGGTTATTCGGCCATATTGAGGTCGAATAGCCGAAACCAGCAAAAACTGCCAAAAAGCGCCGAAACTGGCCGTAACCGAAACCGAAACCGAATATTCGGTCGGACACTAATTTTGTGTATTGAGTACATTTTTTTAAAAACATTACAAGAAATATTGAGTACGCGTTGCTTGCATTTTTTAAAAACTGCAATGTATTCAACACAATTCGATGTATTGAATACAATTTTCATTTATTTTACTAAGTAAATAAATTAATATGTAACCAGTACATGCTTACTTTACACAGTAAATATAGCTCTCGTTTTCTTCCATAGAAAATGCAGTACATAGATGTCTCTCTTCGGACTACATATCTTTTTCCCTTAGTGTAAAAGCCATAAAAACTAAATCCTTATAATCCCTCAAAAAGTCATAGAAATCTACTTCCGTTCAGCAACTTCTCCTTCTAGTTTTGCTCAAGTCCTTAGCAATTAATTTCTCCCTTAAGTGTTTTGGACGTGACATTCACAATTTAGTAGCATTGCTTTACTTGAACCTCAAACTATAAGTGACCACAGACACAAGCTTTAACACTGTTTCCAGCATAAACAGATGTCTTTCGCGTTATTAACAGCGATAAGGACTTTTTTGTTGGTGTTGGTTAGTTGGTGAAAGTTTGTTGCTTGTGCTCCAACCTGTTGCTGCTCCATTGACTTTTGAGCTTCCTTCAAGATGTGAAAAAGCAAGGTGGTAATTTGAGCTTGAAGCATTGCAGAATTTTCAAAATAGTCGCTTTAATGCTCAAATAACAACAAAGTGTTGTGAAATTTTTCAAAATTTTGTACACTTTGTTGCAATAATTTTTAGACTCAAAAGTCATGGCTATTCTTGTACAGTTCTTTAATTTAAATTTCATCTATTTAAGTTGTGATGGAATCATTTCGAAAGTTTTTTATATGTCATTAAAACAGGATTAAAATTATCTGGGTTTTAGCAGTTTTTTATCACAGAAAGTGTCCAGCACACTTTTTGAGCCATGCTACACAGTTCTTTGTCCTGTGGAAATAAAAAATACTTTTTATTGTTACGAAACCTAAAAAAATTGGTATTGTAAGTTAGATAATGCTTTCACTATGAAGAGTCAAAATTTTGGCGTTCGGAAAATACGCCCAATGAAAGATCGCCCAAAAAATAAAAGCACCCAAAATTTTTTTATACAATATTAGGTCCTGTTTCATATAAAAAATCACATAAAAATGTGGGTAATTTTTTCATTCTTGCGAATTTTAATTTTTTGTTTTGGATCATTTTTTATTTGGAAACTTACCAATATTTTTAGATGACATTTAATTTCACTTTTGGTTTTTTTTTTCATTTATTCATTTTTGTTCAATTGTTCTTTTTAACAGTAAATCAGTGGAAACATTTTTTTAAAATTGGGTAATTTTATATTTTTATTTTTTTTTTTGTGATTTTTCATTTACTTTTCGGGTCATTTTTTATTTTGGTGATTTTTCATTTTCTTTACAAAGCTTTTTCATGTTATTTTTGGGTAATTTTTTATTTCATTTTGGTTAGTTTTTTATTTCGGTTATTTCGGGTTAGTATTTTTGGGCGATTTTTCATTAGGCCATATTTCGTAGCTCCCAAAAATTTTATTGCAAAAGTGTTACTTTTGCGGATTAGCAGCACCTTTTTTAAGCTGACCTCTTTTAAGCATTTTAATTACAAACTTTTTGAAGCAAAAATACAAAAATTATGTCATTACAATATAAGCAATATTAGACTTTTATATATAACAATATTTTTTTTTAAGTTGAGAAAAATATTATACAAAAACTTTTATTATAATTGAAATTAGTTTAAAAATAAATTATAAAAATTATGTTAAAAATGTCAAAAAAGAAGAACATTTTTTAAAAAATTTTCTGTTTTCAGCGGAAAATTAAAGAAGATCACCACAAGCAATATCTTCATTTTGAAAAATTAGTGTTGGTATTTTTTTACTGACTGTTTTGTAAATATTTTATAATTTTACACATAGCACATTAGGGTAGGCAAAAAAAGTGGTGCGATCAGGGACCTCCCTTTCTTAAACTCCAAATATAATTCGAGATAAAATATGTATATATTTTTATTATTTTTTATTTGCTTTGAACAAATTATGAAAATGAACAATCAAATCAAAATGTTTACTTTAATATGTTAGAAAAAAACTTTATTTATTAAAAACTAAGATGTAAAATTTTTATTAGAGATTAAAGAAGGCAGTTACTGCTGCTAGCAATGTTTGCTTCATGCTGCAACAAGACGTTAAGCATTGAACATACATCTTGCTCCTTGTGTGGAATTTAAATTGATTTAAAATTTGAATTGAAAACTGGACTCAATTAAGAGTATATAACAAAGAAACAAATTTTCAGGTTCCACCCTAGTGCCAAAAAACTTTTAGAAATTTTAACATCAGTTTTGAAATCAGTGAGACCTTGTTCTGCTAGCACATAAACAAAGAGTAAAAACAAAAAAACACATTTTTAGGGTCAACCCCAGTGAAAAAATTCACGCATTAGATTCGAAATTATATCATCTACTCATAACAAATCTACAAAGAGTATAAAGCAAAAAAACACGTATTTAGGGTTCACCCTAGCGGCAAAAAACTTCAGATTTGAAATCAGCCCTTAATACTGCCAGCACATACACAAAAAGTATAAAAAAATACATTTTTAGGGTCCACCCTAGTGTCAAAAAACTTTTTTAAATTTTAACATCAGATTCCCTACAGTACGGTTCACCAGTAACGAATAAGTGAGTTCACTAGCTATCGGTAATCACCACTGTTTACCGGCTATACCTTTCACCATGGTGTAAGAAAACCAGGTGTTAGTGAGTTTTTGACAACACCATGAATTTCTTTGCTTCTGTCAAAAAATTGTGAGCGAAAGAGCAGAACTGTTGATAGTTGTCAAATTGTGTTATTTGCTTGAGTTGCTAGATGATGTGCTATAGTTTTTATTGTGCGAATTAAGTGTAAATAAATATTTAATGCAATTAATTGTGCCGTGTTGTGTTGACAAAAAGTTATTGCAGTTGTTTTTGCCGATTTGCCAAGTATGTCATTGAATGTTTTGGCAATTTTATCACAAACGTGCGCTGGAAGGTGCCGCCGACATGAATCATTGGCCAGCATGCAAATTGTCTTGCATTCACATCGTTGTTTTTTTTGCATAACTTACAGGATCTCATATATATTTTATTGTTTTCCATATCACTTTATTTTCACTTTAATCTCAGTAAAAATTTTATAAACTTGCAGAAAGACACGAATTTAATAAAATTTTTTTTCATTGCAATCCACCAACAGCTGTTTTTGTCAAGAGCTGGGAAACATAATTTTATCATTTTGAGAGAGAAGTGTCAAACTCACTAACACCTCTATTTCTTACACCATGCCTTTCACTCATAAATTTAACGCGGAGATGTTATTGCCGGTAATGATTACATTACTCTCTGCATTACCATTCAATAGCTACTTCATTAGTTATGTGACCACTAGCTAATACAACTTGTAAACACTGTACCTCTTCTTTTCACATCATTTACTTTTTTGCGAATTTATGTATAATAACAAAAAAATTAGAGGAATGCGTTTGCATAACTTGCTGTATTACTTCGGTTACTAGAATTCACGAGCTACCATTCATGTATGAAATCATGACCGTTGAAAGTCATGAGTGATTTCCAGTACTGAAGTGTTACGCTGTCTTACACACATTTGTTGCAGTTTCCATTTCTTAAAACTTAATTGGAATAAAGATTCTCACGTATGATTTGAAACAAAAATAACAAATGCGTTTTATCGAAATGAATCCGTCTCAGAAACAGAGACACACAGAGAGAGAAAGAGACAGCTGCGCACTCGCCTACTCATGTGTAAGATCCAAACAGAACCAAAGCGGATGTCGGATGGCGAGCCTTTCTCGGCGAAATCTGCTGAGAACACATCCAAAATTGGAGCAGTGGCGGTTGTCGAATCACGGTTGTATTTCAATATGGGAATGATACAAATTCTTTTATATTTTGCTTTCAATTCACATGAATGCAACACAGGCACAAAAACAGAATGTCAGATCATAGTAAAAACTAAGAAAATAACACTGAACGTACCCAATCATTACCAAAAATATGGCAACATTTGAGTCAGAGAAAAATTAGAATAGATTCTACGGCGAATCCGACAGCCGACATCGAGCCCAAACAGAACCAAAGCGGATGTCAGTTGTCGGATTCACCGTGCTACAAAACACATGAAAATATATGCAGCCGCCAAAAATGAAACCGCCGTAGAAATGCGCGACGGGAAAACGCCAGAATAGAATCTATTCTAATTTCTCTCTGACGGGTGGCGGATCTCTCTATGAGTGACTTAAATGTTGCCATATTCTTGTTAAAGATTGGGTACGTTCAGTGTTATTTTCTTAGTTTTTACTGTGTCTGACATTCTGTTTTTGTGCCTGTGTTGCATTCATGTGAATTCAAAATAAAATATAAAATAATTTGTATTATTCCCAAATAAAATGCAACCGTGATCCGACAACCGCTCCTATTCTGGACGTGTTCTCAGCGGATTTCGCCGAGAGAGGCCCGCCATCCGACATCCGCTTTGGTTCTGTTCGGGCCCTTAGTGACTTAAATGTTCCCATATTTTTGCTAAAGATGGGGTACGTTCAGTGTTATTTTCTTAGTTTTACTATGATCTGACATTCTGTTTTTGTGCCTGTGTTGCATTTATGTGAATTCAAAGTATAATATAAAATAATTTGTATCATTCTCAATATGAAATGCAACCGTGATCCGACTACCGACAACCGCTCCTATTCTGGACGTGTTCTCAGCGGATTTCGCAGAGAGAGGCCCTCCATCCGACATCCGCTTTGGTTCTGTTAGAGCTCTTACTATGCTCGAATTTCAATACTCGCACGCACACACACTCGCCGTCTAGCCCTTCAGGAAAAATCGGAAGGCTTCCATCTCAAAGTGATAAAGAAACATTCCCCACCGTATCTTTTGGAAGCTTAAGGGTAGTTTTGTTTTTATGTTGCTTCCACACCGCTTTTTTAAGAATGCATGTGGAAACTTTTACTTATTGCCAAGCAATGACAACAGAAAAAAATAATATTATTGTTTCCCAGCCGCTTATTTTAGAATTTGATAGTCTAGTGGTAGCGCGCTTGACTGTCGCTCAGGGGTCCCGGGTTTGAATCCTGGCCGGGCATTTTCATAACAGGGGAAAGGAATTTTTCCACATTAATTTTTAGAACAGTGGAGAGGGCTGCTACCAATTCACTTTTTAAGATAGCGGGTAGGAATGTTTCCCTTTAATGACATGCTGTGTAAAAAAATAAATGGAGTGTCCAACGGAAGGGAATGCTTCCTACATTCCATGGAATGTTTCTTGTTTATATCCGGGAATGTTTCTATTTACTGGAGGGAGTTTGTAGTCAGCTGGATATTCGCACGCACACGTACACAGCAATCTCACTGTTACGTGACGGTTTCTAACAAATCACACCACACGTAAGCAGCGTAAAGGAACTTCAATGCAAAAACATAAAAATTTGATGGTAAAAGCAAAATAACAGTGAATTCATGATAATAAGCCTTTAATCATCAAATGTTTTCTACATTGCGATAGGCAAGGTCATGAAAACTATTTGTTACCTTCAATATTTTTAGCTCAAAAGGCACGATAGTAAGAAGAAATGCAATTCTATAAAAATTATTATTATAATCGCTATTTTTATTTTATCCTTTCAATGATAAAACCAACTCTAGCTCAATCCAAGTTTATCAATCAACAAAAATATAACAAACGTTTTTGACAAACCTGAAGAACTCTCCGTGGAAATCTATTTTTTACGAATTTTTTCTATTCCAGTTAGAATTACAATTATTGTGTGAATATCAGTATTGATTACCACATGACTGCTTGACATATCATAAAGTGTATCGCGAGAAAATATACAGAGCCATCAAAATTTATTTACTTCTTTCTTGAATCTATTTTATTTTTAATTTTTTTTATTTGTACACATAACCTAAATCCCTGAATTATTTTGAGAATAAGCAAGTAAGCAAGCAAGGACAAAATAACGCAATGTAAAAAGTGCAAATCATTCAAAGTAATGGTTGAAGCGTAGCATTTCTTCACATGAACTGACATCATCGTTTCCCCAACAAAAACCTCAACAACAACGACGACGCTAGTTAACCATAAAACACAGCAGACACCCTTAAAAATATATCAAATGAGTTGTAGAATGAACACACGCAGCAAAATAATGATGATCTAAAATATTGATTTAATATGTAATCTTATCCCTTTATTTCTTTACACTTACAGCACAGCACAGCACACTTTAAGAGGACAACAATTGCTCAAGGGGCTACGAACACGACTAAACAGCTGATTTTTTACTATCTCAATGATGGCCTAAAGTGTAGAGTCTTAGGCAAAAATATTTGGCACGAATTAAATCAACACAAAGAGAACCTCCAACGAAAACAAACATGTTTCTACCTGTAAAATCCAATCTGTGAGTATGGAGTCGAGTTCATTAAATTTTAAATAATAGTTATCGTTACACAGAAAAAACTAGTATATAAATTTCTAATTTTCGTTAATAAAACCTTAATTCACAAAATCTAAGAATGGATTCATAAAATTGAAGCGAAAATTCATTCATAGTACACATGTGTATTATAAACTAAATTACTATTTTCTATAAAAAAACAAAAACCCGAAACCTACAGATTCGTATAGAAATACGAGGGCAATTTAATAAGTCAGTGACTTTTTGAATAAAAAGTCAACATCGTTAAGAGCTAGAAGTTAGATCGTTAAAAGTTTGATCGGTACAATTAGTCCAGCGTTTTTCCAATTTTATAACTCCTTCCGAATTATAGGTTTCATGAAGGTCCTCAAAATAGGGGTTTATTTCAGTAGTGACTTCTTTGACTCAAATCTCTTGCTACCTTACAGCTTCCTTAAGCACTTTCATTCTCCGATTGTCCAATAAGAATCCATGGATTTCATCGACGATTTCTGGTGTGGCGACCGATTTTAGGCGGCTTGAACGTACATCGTACTTGTGCTGCTACGGCCACAACGGAATTCAGTAAACCACTTCTTGACCATTAAAATTGATCGTGCAAAATCCTCATAGTATTTATCAAGCCTTTTCTTGGTTTCGGTGATGGTTTTTTACGCAAAAAGTAATGCTTGATGAGTACACAAAATTAAATTTTTTCCATTTTCGTCAAAATTCTCGTGGTTGTCTGCTTTCAGTGGCTGTCAAACACAAACTTAATGACGTAGTTTGCTTAAAATTTAACAGTAGTCTATAAAAAGATTGTAATGTACAGTAGGGTGTCCCAAAATGTTTTTTTTTGTATTGCTCAACCTTTTTTTGAAAGCTTATGATGTAATGTAGTTTTGAGATTTTTTCAGATTTTTTGGAAGAGGTTTAGTGGTAGCGCTAATCGGTTTTTCCCCAAAAATAAGGTTTTTCGAAGATTTTTCGAGCTCCAAGCAAAAGTTGATCGATAACAGACATTTTCGAAGCCTTTGAGTAGTCATTTCGAAAGACAAATGTCCAAACTTTACTTTAATTTACATAAATCAGAAGTTTTGTCAAATTTTCTCGTCATTTGGGTCTCATATATTTAATTTTTTCGTGAAATTATCGTACATTTTTTAAGAAATGCTTCATAACTTTTAAAAATTCCATCAAAATGAAAAAATGCTATAATGCAGTTTGAATAATGGTAAAATTCTAAGGAACTCAAAATAAAATATTTGTTACTAGCAAATACCTGCTGCTTTGCCTGCGATAAAAATATTAAATACCATGTAAAAATTTTAAATCTTAAAATGAAAGTATTTAGTTGTATTAAAACAAATTCAAAATATAAAAATTATTGTGTTTGTTTTGTTTAATTATGAAAAAATGATATATATATTAAGAAATTACTTTACTTAATTTGAATAACTTATTTAAACGGTAATTGTTATGATGACATAAATTTACCTGGCTTTCTTTTTTTTTACTTTTGAAAAAGTCCTGCATATCAGCGTTATAAAAAAGATTGGGTAAAAAATTTTTAAAATTTGTAATCAAAAATGTAATTTTTTACATATATTCTGAAAATAAATATATTCTTCTTAAATTGTTGTAGTTAATCGGCCTTCTTCAGTTATTAATTCTTGTTATTGGGCTTCGGCCAAACAACAATTCTTCTAAAATTTAAAAAACCGTTATAATGACAACAAACTTTTGGCAATATCTCAAAAACTATAGACTTTCTCAATGCATAACAATGCATTTTTGTATGGACAATTAATAAAATTAACGGTAATTTTCTTTTCTTTTCGGAAATATTTTGTACGAATATTAGGTATGTTTTAAAAAAACCTGTTATTATGACATTAAAATTCTTGCGATATCTCAAAACTATAGATTTTCTCAGTATAACGCATAACCCTCAGAATGAGAAAAAAAAACGATTGAAATTTCATGTTTTGAATTAGCAAGCAAACATTTTCGCAATTTACAAATCGATTTTCATCCAATTTTCTTTGCTTTAAAGTTCAATTAAGTAAATTGGGAAAATGAGAAAAGGCTTACCGTTACCTCACCAATGCAATGTTTTATATTGCTTTCAAAAAACCTCTAAAATATCCAACTTGTACTAAACAATAAGCCAAGAGTTGCTTTGTTGTACATATTTTTTGAATTTTAATTTTTTTTAATTAATTTTAATCTGCAAAAATTGTTCTATTTTGACACAAGCAGTTTCTATCTTAAAAAATCATGGGACACCTATCCCCCCCCCTATGATTTTTTGATGAAAACTAATTTGCTTAAAATGTTGTTATATTTTTTGCAATGTGTTACAGCTTAGAAACTAATTTATGTGAAAAACTTTTTCAAATATAGCTTAAAAAATAATTCTGTGAAAAATATTTAAAATATTTCAAACTATTCCAAAGTTATATACATAAATCAATGTTTTAATCTATTTCTTTATCTATATATTCATAGTTAACGTTATAGTTATAGTAGAATTTGTCCTGACCCAATTCAATGAATTTTTTAGGATCGTTTTGTGAACTTGTAAAAGTGTAAATTAACCTTCGAACAAAACACATGCTAGACGTTTCCTTTTGAAACATCAATGCATGACGATCAGCATTTTCTGATATCTATAGCATTCTTATTGATGTATAGTATTGCCCGGCAGACGTTGTCCTACCGCAGACCACCTTACTGCTATATACGAATTTTCATGCTGTTCGGAAAAAAAATTTATGTATTCGCCATTTTTAGTACCAAAACCGTTTGAAGTATAACATTTTTGATTAATTCTAGGCGGTAATGGGGGTGTGGCAAAATTTTTTTCACTTAAACCATCTCATACTCGAAACAATAGAATGCCAGAATTTCAGCTCAATTGAGCTTAAACCTAGTGCGCTTTGCTTTACTCCAAGCTTATCCCCCGAAAAGTGGACTTAACTAAAGTGGGCCATGCCCATTTTTAGTAAAGTTAGCGAAAGTAAAAAGATTACCAAATTCTAGTCTCATACGACCAAAATCGTCTGAAATATAGCATTTTTTGCAAAAAGTGATCATGGAAAGAAAGTAGACGTGGCAAATCTAAGATAGCATATTACGATAAAGTTGAAATAACAAATCGTTGGATACCTACATCGTGTTAATCGGTTCAGTGGTTCTTCCGTGATTGTCAAACATCCGTGCAGTGTCACAACGCTTTTATATATTCGTATAGATAGACTAACATAATCTCAAGTGGGGAAAAGCTGGCTGGCAAGGCTGCAAAACATAATTAATGCTGATAGCTAAATTCTGGCAACTCCCCCCAATACATTAACAAAGAAAATTAATTAACACTGTATGAATACAAGAATCTCCCTGAAAGTAAAGCTCTCATTAACTGATCACCTTCAGAATGTTTTGAAAGTTTTTTTCATATGAAGTTTTCGTTCAGAGAGACAAATTTCTGCACGCTCTCAACTTGATTAACATTATTTTAAATCACACAAAAACATGCTGAAGGTTATCAGTGAATACAGCTTAACTACACAACATGGCTGTCGTATAATATTGAGAGAAGCTCTCTCGACAAAGAGAGGAAAGCTTTTTTGTTTGCTGTTATATTGTGCTGCTGGTTGAATGTAGGCATCAAATAAAATGCGTGCTTTTGAAATAATTAAAGAATACATTTTTCGAAAACCTTGGTAAGCTATAACAATCTATATTATCATAGGAATCGAATAAAAAAAGAATTATCAAAATCGGTTCAGCGGTTACCAAGCTTATTCTGGATCAAATTCGTGAGTCTCCTTTTATATAATAGTATAGATATTACTCTTACCGTCTTAAAGTTAAAGCTTTTAAAGCTTTTTTATTGCCTGAAAACTTTTCAAATTTTAACAAGGCATTGTATTTAATTCAACAAAATATTGTGAAAATTTTTCAGCATCGGTAAGTTAACATTATTATAAGCTAATTCAAAAAATTATTTGGGACCTTTCACCTAGTGGGTAAAATGATTGATGGATTTAGCTCTGCCCAGTCGCCGACAAAACAGCAGGTTCTTCAAAGATTTTTCAAGTTACATAAAACAGACAAACACACCATTTCGAAGAGCGCCCGAAAAGCAGCAGAGGACTTTAAATTTAACTGGAATACAGGTCAAGAGGCCCGCAACATTGCACGGTTTATAATAATATATCACGCAAAGTGGAAACTTTTACAAAAGAACAAATCCAAACAGAGCAAGGTGACGATCGATAAACAAAGGGCCTTCGCGGTTTCAATAGCTTAACCTTCACCTGGCCTCGTGGGGTACGTACATACCCCACATTCTTTCTCGTTTTGATTTGTTTGGAATTTTTTCTAGTTTTCCGGATTTTTTATGAACGCTGATCTTTATTTTTTTCAATTTAGTCTATTCTACAGTTTAAAGTGGTATCTAAAGAGGATCTGTGAGTCAAAATAATCAATATTTAAATTTGTACAAAGATTTTAATCACTGGGGTTCGAATGTACCCCACGAGTCCAGGTATGTTACTCAGGATGAGCATGCCAGGTGAAGGTTAAAATAAAATCAGTTTTTCTGCACTCATGTAAAATTTTACTATCACCGTCTGTGTGTATGCGCAAGTGGCGGGTACGCGGTATTGCAAGCGCAACGACGCAATGCCTTGTTAAAATTCAAAATGTTTTCAGACAATGAAAAAAGCTTTGAATGCTTTAACTTTGAAACGGCAAGAGTAATATCAAAAATATTTTATTTTAAATTGCTTAGAATTTTACCATTATTCAAACCACATCATTACATTTTTTCATTTTTATGGCATTTTTAAAAGCTATGAAGCGTTTTTTAAAAAAATGTACGATCATTTCACGAAAAAATTAAATATATAACACCCAAATGACGACAAAATTTGACAAAACTTTTGATGTATGTGCATTAAAGTGAAGTTTGAATAATTGTCTTTTGAAATGACAACTCAAAGACTTAGAAAATGTCTGTTATTGACCAACTTTTGCTTCGCATTCCTAAAATCTCCGATTAGCACCACCTCTAAACCTCTTTCAAAAAATCTGAAAAAAATCTCAAAAATACTTGATGTCATAAGCATTCGAACAAAGGTCGAGCAACTATGAAATTCGAAAAAAAATATTCTTTTGGGACACCCTAGTGTTAAGGACCAGTGTCACCAGTCACTAACTTCTCAAATGACCTAGGTATTATGAATTAATTTTAAAAATTTAGGTAATGATTTGGTTTATAAAATTAAATGTTAAGAAAGCTGTTGACTGCTGCTTTGAACACTTGATATTATATATTTAGGAATAAATTAACAAATAAATATTTAGTATTTACAATATTTAGGAATAAATGTGCAAAATTTATGAGAAAAATGTTTTATGTGTATAAAAGAAATTTTCTTCATATAAAAAAGTTACAAGCAACATTAATTCAGACACCACCAGATGGCAGCTGTCAGTTGTATAACTAAAAAAAAATTGCGCTCAAGTCCATTCGTGAATGTGTACTTTTTGACTCATGACAAAATATCGATCCAGTTGTCAAAATTTACCTTGCTTTTTTGTATGAGCAGATTATGTTTTTAATGAAATGCGTACAAATGAGCAAAGTGTTTGGCCACCACCCTTATATTAAAAGAACACGCATACACACACACAAACCCACTTACATATATAAATATACATCACTTAAATCCTCTTCCCAAACTTGACGCCAACAAATTGTTCCCGATGACAAAGCAATGTAAACATTTGATTAGGAAACAGTGGCTTACCGAGATCCTGTTTATAGGGGGTTAGTTAGGTATTTTGGCCATCTGAATACCTTTAAGTGCCGACTTTTTTAACACAACATAATTCAATTAATCAAAGTTACTCATTCGTTCGAACAAAATAAATCCTAAGGACAGTTGCCATATCGTTCACTCTTTTAATGAAAAGTAAATAATAGTATTTCAGCAATACCAAACCAGCATTAACAAAATCATTTTCGTTTTTGTTTTAATAATTTCTTAGTTTATATATATTTAAAAAAATAAGATTTTAGTTTTTAGGTATAATAAGATTTAAATATTAATTCTACTTTTTTAAGGTTTCGCAAATTTATTCAAGCTAATGAGATCAACTATATCCTTTTTTTAATGAAAGTATTAGTAATTCATTAAGACGTAAGTCACTTTGCGTGGTTCTTAAATAATTTTTAGGATCATCACGCAGGAAGATATTTTTTATTGCTTTTTGAAACATTAGCTGCAACCAACAGAGGTTTTACGCCCTCACATATATCATTAAATACCAAAAACTCCGCTTTAAATTAAAGTGAATTCACCAAATAATTTTTTGGGGACAACTTAATTGGGTCTAGAATTCGATTTTGGGGCAAGTTATATAAGTAAAATGTAGTAGTATGAAGTTAGTTTTGGGTAAGTTAGTTTTAAAATGAAATAGCCGACTAAAGTTGGCTTTTGATATGGCTGATGGTGAGTGAAAATGGCAAAAAATGGTACGACTGACTTTGATGCGTTAATAAGTATCTATAGTAATAAAACTCATTTTCTGTTTGTTTGTTTGTTTGTTTGACCTTTATACAAATCGAAACGGCTCAACGGATTTTGCTCAAACTAGGTATACATATTAAGTGCATCCCAACTTAAAATGTTACATACTTAGTTTTTGCCACGCCCCCTCCGAAATTTTTCAACTGACGGTAATTTTGTTATTATAAAACTTTTTACTATCATGATTTTTGTGCTTTTAATTTTAAAAAAATTTCTGTTATTTTGACATCAAAAACATTCACATATCTTCAAAATTGGAGAAATTTTCAGTACAACGACTTTTTCATAAAACATCGTTGCCTAAGAATGAGAAAAAAACGACATGAAAATCAAAGTTTGGTCTTTCGATGCAAATATCTCCGCTGTCCATTAATATATTCCATTCAATTTTTTTTGTTCAAAAGTTCAATAAAATCAATTCACAAAAATATGTTGAACTGTACCGTTAAGTCAGTGTATATATGTTTTATGATTATGTCAAAAAAAGGTCCAAAATATTGACTTTTTACTCAAAAAATGACTCAAAAATTGTTATTGTTGTAAAAATTAAATAAATTAAAATTGCACATCTGGCTACCTTTCATATGACATAGCATTTATTTGCAAAAATTCTTCCAGTAAAGAGCAAAAATTATTTTATGGTTTTTGTCATCAAAAACCCCTTTGATTTTTTTCGCGAAATTTATTTTTTCCAAAATGTTGTTTTTATATTTTTTACAAAAAAATTCAAGTCTCAAAAATAATTTATGTGAAAAAATTACCCCAATATCTCTTTCCAATCAAAAGTTATGGCTAAAAATCTATTTTTTCATACCAGACTATTTATTAATAAAAACTGAGTTTTGTTTTAAAATTCTCTATATAATTTGAGCGTCTCCATTTATCTTGTAAGAGAATCAGTTGTGTGCAGTTATTTATTATATTAAATCTTCCCTTATAGTTTTAATCTACTTACTTTTTGCCTCCCCACCTCCCTCCCTCTTAAATTTGTTTTGTTGTGATATCTCTCATTTTTCTCACTATTGTCTTACCGTTGTCACTCAGTTCCTTACTAATGGTACTTTAAATGTTCTATATATATCACTATTTCATCGAAAAGATGACTGTGAATAAGAATGCTGTAAAAGATAATTTTTTCATGTTTAATGTGTTATTTGACCAATATTGTTGAAAGTCAAATTTCCATGCCAACTAAATGTACCGATATATAAAACACAGCAAAATTTTTACATTTTAACTCTCCAATCATGGTTGTAAGCTTGGCTGCATTAAACAAATTTTTTGGTTCAATTACGTACTAACCGAAAGTATGCTGGAAAATATTATAAATTAGAAGTAAGAACTGCATTACCGACACGGTTCCAATATTTTAGAAAAGTCGGTAACTGTTATTCAATTTAGTTATTTTCGCACAAAGCGGAAACTTGCAGCAAATACCATTATGGCACTTCTTGCACTGTTCTTGCAGATTTTTCTTAAATTACACCTTTTTGCTTATTTACATTAAGAAACGAATGTACAATTTTTCGTATAAAAAAGGAATTCAGAAGATTTAAGAAATTGCATCAACTATCAGACTCAATTTATACTTATTCTTAATTTAGAGACAATCCAATTGTTATTTTCCAATTGGAAAAACTACTAAAAAATTTAGGAAGATTGGTGTCCATTTTCCTTTTTTTTACAAATTTGATTTTCATTAGCGAAGTGCAAGTGACATGCTTACCAGTAAATTCAGTTTAGAACTAAAAAACCGTTTTTGATTGTGAAAAAACAGTGATAAAATTATTTCTTCGTAAAAAAAACTTGGTAAATTTTTTAACTAATATTTTTACAGTGGTCTCAAAATTAAATTCAACATGTTTTTACAAAATTCCAAAATTTACAAAAACATTTTATCGAGAAGTGTATATTAAAATGTTTATATAAATGACTCTCGAGTAACACCGGTTATATCAGCTAGTTATAAATAAAATAGTAATAAAATAACAGCTAGGCCGACTATAAAAAATAAGGGGATAGCTCACCCTCCTTATCCCCCGTAAGTTTCGCCCCTGTTAGGAAACATAAAGCTTTTAGTATAAAAAGTTGACGGATCTGCAATCGCGTTGGCAACAGCATTGTGTGGCATTTGAAAGCATTTCAAAGCTTCTCTTCGTTTTTCCTGTTCTGGGGGTTGAAAGCCATAACTCCTTGCGTTTGCGTCTATCGCCTGCTGCCAGTGCGTCTAGCCACCATTAGTGTTGCTAACCGAAGTGAAAAGACGGAAATAACTTGATGAATGCAGCTGGTTTTAGTTAATTGATGATTTTATCGATTCCATCACGTAGCAGTGATGAAGAATGGACAAATCGGCAATTGACCTAGAAATAGAACTATTTTTTTTTTGCGTACATAAAACGTTACATTTTATGTGCGTCGAATAATTGTGTACACGAAAACATTAGGTCAACCCTTAGAATTTCTGAAGTAAAGCCAGAGGCTCACACTTCGTATGTCTTTGAACGGTTTCTTGATTTCGTTGTAGCAAACAAATATATTAAGGGTTCTCATCTAAGCATGTAACTAACCCGTAAACATTGTAAGCCTTGTGAACTTACATGCGCGTAAACTATCTGTCAAAATTTGTATGGGAGTGAGTTTACATCATTTCCGAGCATATTTTGTAGTGAAAACTAGCTTGTAAATCTACGTGTGTGAATGAGGGTTGCCTTTGGCGCTAATTATTAAATATTTAAAGTAGTTGAAGTAAATTTGAACTCGTTTTATTTATATTTATATGTTAATGAAGGTTTTTAAAAGGTTTAAAATTTAAAAAAGTCATAATGTTGTCACAGCCGCAGCCGCCATTTTGTCGACATTTACGCTATTTATACTTTATCGCTCATCAAAAGTTTAAATGCTATACATGTCTACATGTTTACATGCTTAGATGAGAACCCTTAATGTTAATATTGTCGTTGTTTGGTCCAAATATAATGTTATTGTTGAGTTCATTCTTTTTTTTTCTTAATGAATTGCTGAAATAATTGAAAATCGACAGAATTAACCTTTAACCCTAGGCGGCACAACTTTAACTTTATACTAAGCGGGAACTTTGGAGTCAAGGACACACTAAACCTGGATCAAGATAAGCTTATCTGAAATGCTTAACCCTTGAATGCTTTATGAACTTCAATCTTAGAAAAAAACTAGTAAAGGATTATCTTTGATTGGGCCGAAATGAAAAAATACCCCTACAGCAATATTTTAGTATATTCGATATACCTAATGAATGTTTAATTGAAGGGCTTATTGCAATAACGTTATAAGCCACATGATATTTAAAGAGTTTAATAAATTTTCTACACCTTCTTAAGGAATTTCGGCTATTCCTTTTTAAATATCAGATCCATGTGTACATACAAAAATAAGTTTTTTCAAAACTTTAAAGCTGATTATTTCCAAATATTACTTTTGTGGCATATCATGGTTTTACAATAAGCCCTTCAATTATTATAACGATGTCGCTTTGGGGGAACGGTGTTGTTTTTATTCGATTTCGCAAATTTAAAATTCAAGTATGCTTAGAATATATGAACCTTATGTCTTAACCCTTTATAAGGCAGAGTGATTAGTTTTCCCAACAACATAAGTGATATATTTAAAGTATACAAGTAAAATATTCTCTCAGCGTATCTCACTAAAAGTTTTGGTAGTAAAAATACTAGCTCTGCCTTATAAAAGGTAAACTATCAAGTCATTGCATTAATTTTTTTGAAAAGTATTAAGACTTTGATATGACGTCACTTTGTATGAAAGATATGCGGAATATGTATTCGATTTTGCTTTAAAATTCGGATTGCGTACTTGAGTTTTAATTTTTGGTTACGGTGGACTTTTCTGTGGTATGTGCCCATATACCATAAAAATAAATTATCAAATTTGATCAAAAAATTAAAATTCAAAGTAATTTAAAATTATTTTCTACTTTGTAGTGATTTTGAAGTCGGCTTTTTTTGTATCAAAAAGTTTTTATTTCTTCCTTTTTAAAGAATATGATAAATTTTCTAAATAGTTTTACCAATTTTTGTAACGAATTTTAGTACCCTAGTGTCAATATTACTGGAGATAGTGTTTTTCTTATACTGACGTGCCCTTTGTAAAATTCCGCCTATTTTTTTAATCGTATTTTGTTATAATTCTACCTACTCTTGTACCGAATTTCATTACCCTAGTGTCAATATTAACTGAGAACGCTATTTTCCTAGAGCTGCCACGCCCCTTTGTTGAATACCTTACAATGTCTCTAACTGTTCACAAAAAATTACTGCAAGCGGGCAAGTGCTTTAGGAGTTATCGATGTACATAGAGAAATTATGTTTGTACAATATTTCCCTGTTAGAGGACCAAAAAAACGAAAAATTAGGGGGTTACAGTACAAAAATATTGTAAAATGGCAAAAAAGTGCACATGAGGGGGGTAAGTTTTATTTCACTAAGAAAAAAATATACCCCAAGAATCCTTTTTTTGTCCTCTAACAGGGAAAAATTGTGCAAACATAATTTCACCAAATCGGCCCACCATAATGTATATACATTAACCTTGAAACGCTTTTGATTTTTTGTAATGTAACGATTCGTTTATTTCGCTCGCCGGACCCAGGCTCCATCACAAATATTTTAATATTTGGAACGCCAAATCAAACTCTTTATTTTCGTATATCGTTAGAATGCGTTATTATTTAATTTATTTCGAATATCAATACACTTTATGTAAATTTTAAATAATGATTATGATTTAAATTCGACCTACATAAAAGTCGGGCTAGGAGTGCGCTTATGTTTGAGTTTAGACTTAAAATTATAATGCTCACAAATGAATCGTAACGTAAGAAAGTGGGTTTTAAGGACGATAGAGTAACGTTGTGCAGCGACTCTCACTTAACACAAGCTAAGATAGGTTATTTTAGTGTTTGATGCAAGCGTATCACTTAACTTCACCGGAGGGTGATATAGATAGCCCGAGCTAATGACGTAGCAGTTAGCCCTTGACTAGAGTAAATAAGGTTAGAGTAGCGTTGTGCAGCGACTCTCACTTAACACAAGCTTAGATAGGTTATTTTAGCGTTTGATGCAAGCGTATCACTTAACATCAAACAGGATTGTTTTGGAGGAGGTAACTTGATCAGCGACTCTCACTTAACTTAGGTCGGAACTAGGATGGACGGACAAGGTTATGCAACTTGAGCAGCGACTCTTACTTAACTCAGTTGGATAGGTAGGTGGAAATGGGATCGTGGTGGGGTTTTTAGAAAGAAGCAGCATATAAGATTACGTTAATTAAAAGTAAGCACTCCTAGTTGAATACTATGTAGTCGAATTGTATTTAATTTAATTTAAACAATTTTAAAAAAATATATATATATTTCAAATGATACTTAGATCCTGGGCCTTCTCCTGACGCTGGTGTTTATTTCCTGCTGTTGCGCTGCTGCTGAGCGTGCTGGTGCTGCTGGTGTCGACGTTGCGCTGCTGTTGATGACGGCTGCGCAGTTGACGTTTACTTCCTGCTGACTGTGCTGGTGGCGTCGACGTTGCGCTGCTGTTAGTGGTGGCTGCGCAGTTGACGTTGACGTCGTGCTGTCGCCGACGGTAGCTTTTGCAGTTGGTGTTGACGTTGCGCCCATACGTTGGTTACGCAGTTGACGTTGACTGTTCTGATAGCGACCGCGGGCCGTTGACTGCACGGCACTTTGATTTCGCGCACTTAATTAAATAAATTAATTTTTACTAATTAAATAAATTTCACGCACTTCCCTCGATGAGTTTTGTTTCACGACTAGAGCTTCTGCTCTGTTTGATGGCACTTGACTGAATGACTCTCTAGGTTTCGACT
The DNA here is from genome assembly GCA_963920525.1 of Dichetophora obliterata. Classification (NCBI taxonomy): domain Eukaryota; kingdom Metazoa; phylum Arthropoda; class Insecta; order Diptera; family Sciomyzidae; genus Dichetophora; species Dichetophora obliterata. Next base: position 6,154,409 of record OY986437.1, on the reverse strand, counting down.
TTGTTACTTCAGACCTTCGAGTCATGCCATAGAAAAGCTTCTTTCTCCCTTCCGCCTGTGTGCTATTATTGCGGTCTCCCTTATGGTGATATTTTTCCACTGCAGGTGTTCGCTATTATTAGAGGCATCGTCCGATTATCCCGTTGCCATGAAAATAAAAGAAAACAACAACCATTAGAGACACTAATTAACAATAATATTTTACTGCGTAGTAACACATTGGCTGATGCAATAGCCCAAACGTTATTGCGCCACCCCTGTAGGAGTGCTTAACCTCATTCCTTTGGTTGGGCCTAAGGCCTGAATTTAGAAAAGCTAACTACTGTAAAATAGTCACACAGCTTAAATGGGTTTCATACCGCCTCAGGATTTTATTATATAATATATGTGTAAGTATATATATAAATATAATATATATATTAAAAAGTAGGAAAAATAAAATAAATGACTTATAATCTAGAAAAGTTCAATGTTTGTTTTCTTAAAACAAAAGGAAATACTACATGCTTACACCTAATCTTAATTAATGTGGCTGTTGTGCCCTAATCTAGTGGGAGGGGTCCTTGGTGGACCTGACCCGTCGTCTACGCCCCTTCCCGAAGTCTGCCCTCGCGTTCCTGACTGCCTATTGGGACATACCTTTGTCTTTCTGACTGATCTACGACCCAGCAGGAACATCTGAAAGAAAATAATTCTTAAAATAATTAAACATGTAGGGCAAAACTTTAGAGAAGTTTTGGTCCTTACAGTAACATAAAAGACGTTTATTGTCATTTTGACATTACAACCAAAGATTTAAATTGGATGCCACTGAAAACTTAATTCTTTCGGCTCTTATTCTTGGTATATTAAAATATTTATTTTAAACAAAACTCTGAAAGGAATGTTTTAGATTTATTTGCCAAACCAAAAATATAAAATTAAAATAATTAATAAAATGTTAAAAATAAAAATTTGATTTTTATTCTCTAAATACACTAAGTTTAGACACATTTTTTACATAGGGTAATAAGATAAATTGGACAAACATGGGAATCGCAGTTACCACATCGCGTTCTGTAAAGATTTGCAATTGATTTATACGGACAAAAAATTTGCAGTTACAGTTTTTATTTTTTCTTTGCATAGTGTTAATTTGACACTGAACGTCGTTTGAGGGACATTTTTTGTATAGCTTAACAACGCGTCTGTTGGAATTTTTTCTTTGGTCAAATACATATAAATTTAGATGTGATTTTTACACTGAGCCAAAGTCCCAAATGGATTTGAGCACAAATTAGAAATATATTAAGTTTTCTTTTTAAAAATAGTGTCAAATTGACACTTAAAGCGTTTGAAGGTTAAAAGAAAATAAAAACCAACGAACTTGAGAACCACCTCCTTTTTGAAGTCGGTTAAAAATTGAAAAAATTGCACTTTTGACGAAATAAATGCGTTTTAATGCAAACTCAAAATTTATTTTTCTAATTTGTTTGACAAATAAAAAAATCTTAAATTTTTATTGAAAGTTAGGTTAGGTTGATCCGGTTGGCACTCTAAGTAGCTTCACAATGACCTTGTTTTTGTCCCTAGTGGTACAGGTAAAAGGAGCCTTAGTAGAAATCTGTTAAGCGCTGATTATAATAGACGAAACGGAACGTTATAGAATGTTGAGAAATGTCACTTTACAATCTATTGCATGAGTTTCTTATGAGTTCGATTATAATAAGACGGAAGGGAGCGGCACGTGACGTTGAGATCTATAGATTTTTTATTTTTCCGCTGCGTTCCGTTACGTTTTGAGCAAAATCTTTATGTTGACAGATGCAACTATTAATTTTATTCTGCATTTGTTTTGTTTTCCGTATTTTTGATAAAATTTGATTGAATTCATGTTTTAAAATAATAAGAAAAGAAGAATTGATGGAATTAAATCCTCTTTCGTTGCTATTATAATCGCCACTCCGTTTGAAACCGTTACGTCCCGCCACAATGACACTTGACTCCGTTCCGTTCCGTCTATTATAATCAGCGCTTAAGGATTTGCTGTGAGTACTCTCCTAGAGATCAATCTTAGGAGGGACTCGAGAGAAGACTTGGCTAAATTTCCCTATGACAAAAATGTCGGTGAGCCCGAGTACTTAGGTCTCGATCTAAGTACGTAAAGAGCGGGGCATCTGACTAGACCGATTAGAAAAAAAATTACGCCACACACCATCTAATTTTAAGTATTTTTGTAAAAAAAAATTTGAAAAAAAAATAATTTTTTTTGACCGAACGTAAGGGTCGTCCATTTAAGATTTTCTTTATATTTTCGGCATTTACAGTCCATTATTGAATAGTGATATGTCAATTTTTTTGGTTCAAGGAGTCTACATTTTTTGCGCTAAAGGTCGTTGGGTCAAGCACCCCGTCTTAGTACTTACCTACCAGATCAGATTTTATACCATCCTGATGTTATATTCTAAGGTCACCAAAATAAAGCTCGTACAAAATTATTAAACTTTTTTGAAAAAAGTGTATCGATTATCTTAGTGGAACATTCATATTTTCCCCTGCATGCCAAAACCATGAATGTGAAAAAATTCGATTTTGGGTTTATCGCTGTTTCTGATATATTTTTATGCAAGGAACATTGTATCAACATATGGAATAGGAATATGGATTAGATCTGCTGCAATACTACAGTTTTAAATCAATGAATGTGATTTTTTAATATTTTTATCATGCTAAAAAAATAAATATGGCACATTCATTGTTCTGGCACAAACATTTAAAAAAATTGGAATTTTTTGCATGTCAAAACAATGACTGTGTTCTAAAAACCGTAAGGAGTGAGGTAGGCCAACCAAATTGAAATCATAAATTGAGGGACTTAATGCAAACATATCTGCAAACTAAAGTATCTGCCTGCTTTGAGATAAAGCTACGTTGTTAATGGGACTCGTTAAATGCTTCCTTGTAACAAAAAAAAAATTTCCATAGTGCTCTGTATTTCATTGTCGCATTGTTGCATTTCATGTCTTATTTTGAAAAAATTTGGAAAAACCTATTATATGCAGGCAAATCTATTCTAGCTGGTGTTCATGATCTTCGTAATTGAATCCTGCGACATTAATCTTGCAATCATTCCTTTTTTTATTTCTTGTTCACGATAAACATCAGCGTAGTTGAAATCAGCGCAGTAGCTAACTGCGTAGATGACTCGCTGTGATTCGCTCAAGCATTGAGAGTTATGCGAGTATTATATCAATTTTCTGCGTATAGAGCGAGTGAGGAGCTTTGAGAGGCTGAGTGTTTGTAGCTTTATCTATTCGTTACAGCGAGTCTTTTAAGCAATACAGTGGTGAATAACAAGTTTAGCGAAGTGTACTTTTTGAGCGAGTCCACATTTTGTTTATTCGTTGAAAGAGAATGCAATGCACGATAGCTACTCTCATTTTCAACGAGTGCTTATATGTATTAGTGAAGCCATTCATGCAGTTCTCTTGTCTGATTATTTACCATGATGTCGTGTCTACCTGCGATAAATTGCTTGTGAGGCTCTTATTTTTCTTGAACGTTTCTTAAAGAATTTTATTTTTAAGTATTGAAAAAGAAGGCATGAATGAAGCGTACAAATTTAGGAATCGAAATTTCGAAGAGCATAACAAAAATTTACATACTGTACCGTATTCAGTTTTTTTTCTAAAATGTTTAATACAATATTAAACATGTTCGTAAGAACCACAGATTTAGATGGCGCACATAGTTTTTAGTACTTAAGTACCAACCTTCAAAAAATTCTTGTATAAAATTTTATGGCAATCTGACATTTAGTGTACAAGCCTATTTTGTACAGTAGTGTACAAAAGTTTCGTAACTAAAACCACTGTTTAAAATAATTAATTACTACTTAACGTAATTAAATGCTGAACTTCAGATTGTTATGATTTTTTAATACGTATCGTTTGAAGATTGGTATGTACTAAAAATCGTACGATTTTGTCAAAAGTGGAAGTACATATTTTCCACGAACTTATTGAGTCATGTTTTACAAAATACTTGGGTTACGCTAACCAGTTTTTTTAAATATAAACTGTGACATTAAAAATAGAACTAAAATTTTTCTTTACAATAATCTTCGAAAAATAATGGTTAGCTGTGAGTCACTGCAATGCACTAAATATCGTATTATTATTTGATAATAATTTCTATCATATGTTTTTTGAGCTCACAAGTTAGCAACACATAATGACATTCTATAAATTTTGCTAACAAATCTTTGATGATTTCTGTTATAAGTGAATATAAGATAATGAGGGAAATGTACAGTGTGATTTATTTTAATATTTACTCATTTATAACTTAGCTTTTTCTTTATTTTTATGTCCCTGTCTATCTTTTTCTCTCTCTATCTCTACTTCTATCTCTTTTTCTCGTGCTAGCAGAACTGCCGATAGTGCTGGCAACAACGAAGACGTCACAACCACCAGCAACAATTCAACACAAACTCCCAGCGATCTTAGCCCACCGGGACCAAATGAAGAAGTACTGCCTCAGGCGCATCATCAGAATCCAGGACATTGCATTGCATCCTTTGCAGCCATCAATCAAATGCGTTCCAATGCTCAGGTAGCTATGTACTATATATCGTCATTAATTAGTTATAAACTGTCATAAATCTTTGCTCGACACTCGCTCAACTGCTCTCGTAGCAGTTGAATTGAACCAGTCAATAAAGTGTTTAAATTGCCTTTGTTGTATTTACTTAATGATGAGTTGCGGTGAAACTTGTTAATTTAAATAATTGTACACAGTTGAGCAATTAAGCAATTTTTTTTTAATGTTGCTAAAATATTTTATTTGTTTTAATTATTTGAAACAAAAAACAAAACAATTTCCTTAAAACGGTCAATAATCTCTGAATTGCGTGCGGCCAGTATTTATTGCTAGCTGCTTTTACTAATTGAATGCGACATATTTTGGCGAATTAAAGCTATAAAATTCAATTCAAATTATGGCTTTAATACATTTAAAGCCACACAACGCAACGCATAACTAGCGTAGGTGTTGCCATCGTTATGGTAAAATGCTAAATGCGTATTTACGTTGATTGAGCAGGTAGCAGTTTTTTGCTGCTAGTGCTCAATGATTTAATGTTTATTAAAGTGGTTTTAATGTAATATCAATCAATTACTTAATGATTGACAAACAGCAAAAACGTGTGGCGTATGAGTATAATTTCATTAATAAATGTCAATCATACGCCTTGGTGGATATTTCTAATATCTACTTACAGTGTTGCGCAAAACAATAGCAACAAAATTAGTACGCTGGTACAAAATCGTGTATCTTTTTAAATATTAGGTACACACAAAAATGATTATAGGAACCAAAGCATATATTCATACATCATATTAAAAACCAATCATATTCAAATTTGGTGCTGTTATCTTTATTAAATTTAAAATTAATGTGATTTCATTCAGTTTGTCTGAGAGCAAAACAAAAGCAACATAATTTATATTTGGTGTAAGATTCATTATTCTTGATAACCGCTGCACATCTGAGCGACATCAACTCTATTAAATTAGATATGTTGGTATTAGGTATATGTTCCCAAGTAAGTTTCAGGGCTTCATACAGTGCTGTCTTATTGGAAAACCTTTGACCAGAAACTTTTACCTTCAAAATCCCAAAAAGATTTTCAATGGGATTCAAGTCATTGTGACTGTGCCGGCCAATCAAGGACTTGAATACCATTGCCTCTAGTGTTATCTTTGATGAGCTTTAAAGCGTGCTTTGGATCGTTTTCGGGCTGAAATGTCACTGAAGCGACATATTCCACTCTGAATGTGGTTGCATCTTGCTTGTAATTATATACAAATCGATCCATAATTCCATCGATTTTTTAAAATGGTTCAACTTTATTATAGGAAAAACAAGTGCAGACCATAATACCACCGCCTCCGTGCTTAAAATTGATTTTGCAGTTTCGGGTTTCAAGTCGTGTACCTGGGTGGCGCCGTACCGTGCACATCCCATCTGAATTATTCAAGTTGAATTTTGATTCATCGCTAAAAAACGGTTTTCGATTTTTGAACGGTCCAATTTAGGTGCTCTTTTAGAAGACTGAGTCTAAAAAACAATAAATTGCAACTTGTTGTCACAATTTCAGACAGAATTGTTTAAATTGTAACACCTCACCTTGTTTTTTATGCTTAGCTGTAAGCAAAGGTTTATTTGCCGGTCTGTAACTTCTTTAATCGTTCTCAACGGCTCGTTGTCAAACAGTGCTGTGATGGATATCTAAATCAAGTGTCCGAACAACCTCTTTGGATGTGGCAAATGCATTTCGTTTGAACACGCCACAAATGTTCCTGTCATCATGCAGCGATGTCTTTTGCAGCCGCCCTCTTTAATGTACCGTTGTTACGTCTTTTGTGATAGTATATTTCTTTATTAATCTGCAAACTATTGACTGATTAATATCAAACTGTTTCACGTTAGATATTTGTGAATTTCCGTTTTTATATTCGGAAATAATTTGCAATTTGAGAGCTTCACAGTATTTAAAACGTGCCATTATAAATGGAACAGTCAATGTCACAACTAGCGCAAAAACAAAACTAAACTTAAATGTTTATGACTTACAAACAACACGTGCGTTACGGAATAACGGAACTTTTACCGGTACTTCTTGGAACTTCTGTTCTCTTTTTACATTTTTCAAGTTTTGTTGCTTTAGTTTTGCTCTCAGACAAATTGCATGTAGCCACATTAATTTGAAATTTAATTAAAAAAACAAAATGAAAGTTGAATTTGATTTGTTTTATATATGTATGATGTATGAACATATGCTTTGATTCCTATAATCATTTTTGTGTGTCCCCACTATTTAAAAAGATACACGATTTTGTTGCAGCGCACTTATTTTGTTGCTATTGTTTTGCGCAACACTGTATATATTACTACGCAAACAAAAAATTGTGGTACCATTTTACCTGTCTTACCGTCAATATATCACCATAAATCTTATACCGATGGAAAGGTATTTTCGAGTAGATGTGCAGAATATAGTTTTTATTCGAATAAGTGGTCATTAAGATAGATTTTTAAAAAGCGAGTGTAAAAATCTTTTTTCCCAATGAGACAATGGGACACAGCTTTGTTGAACATCGTTGTTGTAGCATACACAAGAGAAAGTACCCAAGCAGCCATTCTGTAATAGGGTTTGGAGTAAGCTTACCTATAATAGAATAATTGAACCCTTTTCCAAACATGCTTTGAAAATACTTGATGACGTAATGAATTTGCAAATTGAATTGTAAAATTGTATCGAAAAGGCAAAAAAGTAAGCTTTTTATAATAGTTTTTGTAGTAAGTTTACTTACTACAAACGTTTTTAAGGCATGACAAGCAGTAGATTGCTGCATGTACTTCTGTTTACGTACACAAAAGTAGTGCTACAGAAGTGATGTATGCAACCATGCAAGATACTTAACAGTACTCGAGCAATTTCCTTCTGAGCTGTGCTGCATTGTTGTTGCTATTTTTTAATTACTCTCTCCTCGAACTTATAGCTTTAACAGAATGAAATTGCCGCTGCGTTAGCGTAAAGAAAATTACGATGGAAGGATGTTTACGATTTTTTTACACAGAATTGTTTATAATAGATATAAAAACGATATAATTATTATCGTATGTGATAATAGTAGAATAAAATGTAGCTTTATTTTATTATATTAAGATCGATAAGTGCATTTTTGCAGCAACAACTTCTTTAGACGCGTTGAGTGATTTTGTGTAAAGGAAAATCTTTGCTTTCACGACACCCCTACTCACGACAAGACACCCGTAAACTAAGAAAAATTCCATATTTCAGACGTTTTTAGTCGTATTTGAGTAAAATGGTAGTTCAGTTTGTGTAGTAAAAATTTTCCACATCCACTTTTATTGCCCATAAATCAATAAACATGCTATATTGCAAACGGAGATGGTTGTATTAGACTTCAATTTTGTAGTTGTGTTTGTGTGGTAGCTGTCGAACAACTGTACTAAAACCAGGTACTGTACTAAAAATACGCCCTTTAAAGAAATATTATACGCCCTTTTTTCAGAAATCAGTATAATTCTTGAGTTGTGCACTATTTTACAGGTAAATTTGGCATGCAGGTGCTATATAATGTTGCCACGCCTACTTTTAACGCCAATCAATATAAATAAAAACTAAATGGTGTTCGTTGCACTTATGAACGGCTCAACTGATTTGGCTGGAATTTTTAAAGTGAAAACTTCTTGAGGTGCGTTAAAAAACAACTTGTATACATAAATTTAAGTTTTCACTTCGGTAATCAGTCCCCTCATTGCTATATTTTTTGTTTCAAAATTGTTTGTCATATAAGCTCAGTATGGGATTTGTTTATGGCTTTGGATGAAATTTTACACTCTAGATTTGTTGAAATCGTAGCCAAATTAAATGCTTAGCGCTATAGTTTGATAAAGAATGTAGGTCATGATTCATGATACCAACTATACTGATTTAATAAGTATCATACTGATGTGGTACTTGAGATACTGATTGAAATATCATACTGATATATATACTGATATTTCAATTCCAAATAATAATAATTCAATAATTATTTTTTAATTCACTCCGTTGTTTGAAAATGTGAATCGCTCGATTAAAATGCCATCAAATCGCTCAAGAAAAAATATGCATTTCTTGTTCCAATAAAAAATAAAACTCATTAGGGCAATTCACAATCTTGTTGCATCGTTGCAAATGCACAATAAACAGCTTTTACAAAAACAAAAAGCATATGTAGCAAAAGCTTTTCAATGCTTTTTGTTTTTGTAAAAGCTGTTTATTTTGCATTTGCAACGATGCAACAAGATCGTGAAGTGCCCTATAGTGATGTATATTGTTTGATGTGCAATTCGGATTTCAGCATCGCTAACGCCACCAAATCGGACATTGAAAAACATATCGCAACGATGAAACACAAGAAAGCATTGCAAACAGCACCGACTTTTCGAACGGTGACTTAATTTTTCGCATAAACAACCGACGTCAATTTGGCTGCGTGTGAAGAAAACTGGACATTTTAGGGCAGTTCACGATCTTGTTGCATCGTTGCAAATGCAACATAAACAGCTTTTACAAAAACAAAAAGCATTGAAAAGCTTTTGCAACACATGCTTTCTGTTTTTGTAAAAGCTGTTTATTTTGCATTTGCAACGATGCAACAAGATCGTGAACTGCCCTATTATGTTATAATGGCCAACCAGAGCCACCAACCAGAGCCGCCAACACGAATGGCATTGGGGATAAAATAGTAGGATTTTGCGGTGACAACTGTCCGACGAACTTTGGAAACGCTCAACGCGGTAGCAGCAACAATGTATTCTATCGCTTGAAGCAGTGGAAAGAGTGAATTATTGGGGTAGGATGCGCCGCGCATATTTTTTACAACGCGCTAAAAGATGCGTGCGATCGAATACCTTTTTTTGATGTCGAATGTATCGTCGTCAAGATTTATTCGTTTTTTATATACACATGTCCGTGAAAAATTACTGCTCGACTGAGAAAATGGGTGAGTGGCGTTCCAATAATGCGCCGACCAACAAACGATGGAACGAATTTTTCAAGTACATGCAGGCACGAAACATTCCATTTGACAAATTCTCAACAATTATCGAATTCATTCTTTATTTTCCTGGCTCTTCGGCTCATGTTTTTCTATCTCATTTTGAATCAATAAAAAATTAACATGCATTGAACTATTTATATCTACTGATTTCATACTTATTTTCGAGAGAAAAAAATATACTGATTTTCCATCAGCAAGAGTTGGTATCAATGGTCATGATACAATAACTACAAGGTAAGAGTGACTGTTCTTATTGCGAACACCGAATGACAAAAAAAAAAACAAAATAGATAGCGAGCAATAACGGCTGATGCAGAATGGAGATAGCAAATATGTTTTGGATCACACACAATGGCCGCATTCAGAGGAGTCAACATTTGGCAACTGTTGTGTTAAAATTCGATGAATGATACAAGTATGGGAGCGCTCACTAACCCGTTAGAGGGCCAGTAGCAGAAAATGAGAGCTAGTCTCCCTCTCTTATCTCTAAGCAGCAGAAAATGGGAGCTAATCTTCACTAATTTATTGGTAAAAAAAGTTTAGTGCATTTATTGTTTATTCATGAATGATTTCGATGACAGAGCATATATAGTACGTAAAATGAGTTGTGAAATTGTATTAGCCAAAAGTATTTTGAAATTTGATGTTTTATAACTTTGCTAAACGTTCTTCAATAAAAGTTAAAAAAAAGACAAGTCGGTTTTGATATTGTCGAGTTTCGGCCACAGGCTATACTAGTTATTATTAATATTCATCGGAAAAGCCTTTTTTCGAAAGAAATTGAGAGCACATTTCTTAATCATTTAAACTTTATCCACATTCCATTAAAGAGTTTATTTAAAATACATTTTTTAATTTATAAACACAGTTTATTAATTAGTAAAATAATGGTTTTTAACATAAATAATTTTAAAAATATTGAGTATGGAAGGGGTTCCACGCCATTTTGGCCACAATTCGCACTTCATGTCTTCAATTCGCTTCAAATGGGGGTCAATAATAAAATATATAAAACGATTAATTAACAAATGTTAGGTTTTTTAAAGCATATTGGAAAAATTTACAGCAGTAAAAATTGAATTATTAGAAATTAGAACTTTCTTTGAAATGCAATCCGCAAGCTAATGCAACAAAGAGTAAAGTAAAAAATTATATCCATTGGATCAGAACAAGTGGAGATAATAAATTTCAGATACATATACGAGAATTGGAGAAAATCCTGCAAATGATCAAAAATGAAAGTGTGGATATTTTCCAAAAAATCTTTTTGAGTGAAATCCTGCAATAAATGTAAATTATTTATTTTATGAATATTTGTTCCAACTATTCCAATATTAGCAAGACCAACTTACCCAATTGTTAGCAAAATTCAGAACCTGACATTGTTTCATTACCCGTTTTACGTGAAATGCCCTATATATTATATGCTGCGTAAAATTCAATAGCAGAAGCACAGTTGCCACTTTAGTACAAATACATATACTAAATCTCGTACATTTTTACTCACACTATTTTCTAATTTGGCACATTTTGCAAAGCAAAAAAATTTGTAAACACCCCAAAAATTAATGATCAGATAAAAGATATTTTTAAAGCAAATTCAGGACTGACTCAATTTTGGAAGAAATGATTTAAGTGTAACAACATCTTAATATGTTCTATCAGAAAATTGTTCATATCAATCATTTCATAGAATGTGTTACGTCACTCATTATCACAGTACATTTTATCTACCTTTAATTCTTACTGTGCCTTGATTGAAAATGGTGTTTTGATGCCCTTTTTAAGTCTTGATTACCCAAGCGTAACGTGAGATGGCGCAGCGGGAGAGCTGAGCCAAAAAGTACTCATTACAATTCTATTCCAATTCCTTGGAATTAGGAATTGGTAATTGGTCATCTCTATTCTTCAGGAATGTAATTGGAAAAAATCTTCAATTCCATTACAGGAATTGTAATTGGCAATTGAACACCTCAATTCCTTGGAATGGAACTTAAAAAAATGGTCAATTCCATTACACGAATTTTAATTTGAAGTTAAAATTTCAATTACTTTTTCATTAACTCAAAACTACTTCATTGTGTATTAGAAAACTTTATTTGACTCCCACTGTTATTCGGTTAATGAGATATTTACAAATAAATGTATTATCGAAGAAACCATTTTTTTAATTTAATACCGCATTTTGAGTTAGAACAAAATATATATTGGGGGTTGGAATTAGTTTTAAAGGTTTTCTAAGAGATGGCGTAACTATCAATAGATCGCATCGGGCTCACCTGTGACTATATTCATTTCAAAGCACATTGTCTAAGCTTCATTTTTCAGTATGTGTCATTCCACTGAAGTGTAAACAACATATATTTTTTTTCTCTGTGAACACGTCGACTTTCGTTCCAACAAAACGCAATTTGCGGGAAGGTTTACTTTTGTGCTTCCATTTGAAGAAAAAAGCGGTTGAAGCACAACGCACGCTTACTGAGGCTTACGGGGACTATGCTCCATCGATTTCTACTTGTGAGTACTGGTTCCGTCGGTTTAAAAGTGGTGATTTTGATACGGAAGACAAAGAGCGTCCGGGCCAGCCGAAAAAGTTTGAAGATGAGGAATTGGAGGCTTTGCTCGATGAAGACCCGTGTCAAACCCTTCAAGAATTATCAGAATCATTGGGAGTCGACTTATCAACGGTCGGCAAACGCTTGAAGGCCATGGGAATGATTCAAAAGCAAGGAAATTGGGTGCCGTACCAGTTGAAGCCGAGAGACGTTGAACGGCGATTTTGCATGTGCGCACAACTGCTTCAACGGCATAAAAGGAAGAGTTTTTTGCATCGTATTGTCACTGGCGATGAAAAGTGGATCCATTACGATAATCCTAAGCGAAAAAAATCGTGGGGACCACCCGGCCATGCATCAACATCGAGGGCCAAGCCGAATATTCATGGCGCCAAGCTTATGCTGTGTATTTGGTGGGATCAGAAGGGTGTCGTGTACTATGAGCTGCTAAAACCTAACGAAACCATCACTGGGGAACGCTACCAACAACAATTGATGCAATTGAGCCGAGCATTAAAGGTTAAACGGCCGGAATATGCCAAAAGACACGACAAAGTGGTTTTTCAACATGACAACGCACGGCCACATGTTGCAAGAACCGTCAAGGAAACGTTGGAGGCGCTGAATTGGGATGTGCTACCCCACCCGGCTTATAGCCCAGACATAGCCCCTTCTGACTACCACCTATTCAGATCGATGACGCATGGCTTGGCTGAGCAGCGCTTCACTTCTTACGAGGATACCAAAAAATGGGTCGATTCGTGGATTGCCTCAAAAGACGAATCGTTCTTCCGGCGCGGAATCCATATGCTGCCAGAAAGATGGCAAAATGTTGTAGCTAACGATGGACAATACTTTGAATAATATACATTGTACCGTTGTTTCTAAATAAATGCTCAAAAACCGAAAAAAAACCTTTAAAATTAATTCCAACCTCCGATAGCTGCCTGGTTCAATCCCGCCGACTTTTTGAAAGTGCGTGGTACACAACTTCCACACCCGTGTACACAATTTTATTAATCTACTAACACAGCGATGTTTCCCAATTCTATTCCTAAGGAATTGAGGCATTCAATTACAATTCCCGTAATGAAATTTACAATTTGTTCAATACCCAGTACAATTTCTGTAATGGAATTGACAATTTCTTTCCAATTCCATTCCGAGAAATTGAGGTGTTTCATTACCAATTACAATTCCTGTAATGCAATTGACGATTTTTTCAATTCCATTCCTGACAAATTGAGATGTCCAATTACCAATTACAATTCCTGTTGAAAACTTGAAAAGTTTTTCCAATTACATTCCTGAGGAATTGAGATGTACACTTACCAATTTCTAGCTCCAAGGAATTGGAGTTGAGGTGGAAATCAATTAAAATGGAATCATTACAACCCAGCTCTGTGCAGCGGGACGTAGCGTAGTACAACGTTGTCTCGAGGATTAACGGTTATCGAAATCGTAGTACAACGTAGTGCATGCGCTGATTTGTAGCCCCCAAAAAATTTGTTTTAAGGGCACTGGATTTTTCTAGTAGGCTTATTAACTTCTCCTTTTCAATAAAAGACTGCATCATTTCTTACATAGCATTAAATTTTACAATTTTGTGAACTCATGTATACAGTGGTGGTCACGAATTTAGCACACACTGTGTTAGCAACTCTAATTTGAAATTTTTTACATCTTAGCTTGAGAATTGTAATCAAATATTTTTTTTTTTGAGTATTCTTTATGAAGTTAACTCTATGTACCGTTAGTTGGTTTCTTAGTTATTCTTAAATTTTCTGACATATTTCAAGTAGTATGAATCAATGTGGTTTAAATGCTGGACACGAATTTAGCACAGGTTAGAATTACTGTTCCATATCGTATTTTATTTTCGTTAATTAAACTTTACTAGTAAGATATACTACATTTATGAAGTTTCTATTTGAGTTCTAACAAAAAATTGCAGAAAGATATGGCCAAAGGCTACTGATGTTCAGAGGCTCAGCGGTATATCATTCAGCAAATGAAAAATTGTGGAAGCACAGTTTCAGAGATTTCTCTGCATCTTAGATGTTCATGAAAGTTATTATATAACGCATTACAACATGTGGAGCAGTATTAGAGCATTAAAAATGTAAAATAGTGACCAAGAGCGCGAAAAACAATAGCAAGAGAGGGCCATTTAATTTATAGAGCTTCACTTAGTGATCCTTTTAAGACCTCAAATAAAATTTAAAATGAAATTTCATCAAAATATGGCATAAATGTATCCTCAAAAGGCATAAGAAAATGCTTGAATGAAAACAATTTCCGTAGCTTTATAGCCCAACAAACACCACATGTGTCGCAAAAAAATATTAAATGCAGTCTTGAGTTGGCAAAAGAGTATTTAAAAAGTCAACGAATTTTTGGAAAAATGTGCTTTGGAGGGATAAATCAAAGTTTTGCCGGTTCGCATCTGACAGCAAATATGTGTGGCGTCCTCAAAACATGCAACACAATCCAAAGTACACGCTCAAGACGATTAAACAGGGTGGCTGAAATGTTATGGTATTGGCGGCGTTTTCTTGGCACGGAGTTTGTCCGATTGTTAAAATCTACCAAAAAATGGATCAGCACGCTTACAAAAACGTACTTGTCAATACCAAGATACCGTTTCGAGAGGATAATTTGCAACTTTAATGGCGTTTTATGCAGGATAATGATCCAAAACATAGTGCTCAAATAGTTAAGAGTTGCTTGGAAGACAAACATATTGATATTTTGAAGTGGCCATCGCAATCATCGGACTTAAACCCGATTGAGAATCTGTGGAGGGATGTCGAGCAGCAAATACTAACAGTAAAATCCAAAAATTTGCCAGATTTGTTTAGGGAAATCCAACGGATTCGGTATAGTATTCCAAAGTACCGTTGTGAGGCTTTGGTCAAAAGTTTACCAAGGATATGAGATGCAGTAATTAAGAATAAGGGATTTCCTACTAAATAATGAGTTTTATGCAATCAATTTTGATTATATTTTTCATCCTAGTCATTTTTTCGCTCGTGTGCTAAATTCATGACCAAGTCGAAATGCTTATTTTTAATTTTTATTTGATTTTAAGTCCTATAAGAAAAAGTTTTGAAATAAAAAAAAATGTATAAAAGAAATAAAGAAGACATAATATATACACTAAAAAAAAGTTAATTAAAAATTTACAACAAATAAATGGAAAATATAAGTATTCACTTTACTTTTTTAAGTGCGCTAAATTCGTGACCACCACTGTATGTGTGATCTGGCATCCCTCTCTCACACGTTGTTTTTTTATCAATTCCCAATACCATTGAAATATAGCTTTCTCGCTCTCTCTAGTTAGGGTTAACATAAATGCAGGTTATAGGTAACCAAATCCCACCAGATAGATATAACCGAAAACTCAGTTATATGTACCGTTAGATATAACGTAAAAATTAGTTTTATCTAACGTACTCCTTAAAAAATAAAAACGAATGTAATTCGTTGATGTTTTAAAACAAATTATTTAGATTTATTATAAAATTGGTATTGTTTTTGTTGTTGTTGTTATTGTTGTGGCTGCTACAGTTTGCCACTTCTGTGGCGACGACATTGAGCGTGGAATTAGATGTGGCGAAAGTTGAAATACTCACTGCATTATTGATATTGGCAAGTGCTTATTGGCGCATCCTTCTTTATAAAAGCAGCAGCGTAACAACAGTATGCAAATTAAAGATCTTTTCATTTTTTTATTGCTGAACTTATTTTTTATTGTTAGCGAAACCAAAAATGGTAAAAATGGCGGATATGTAAAAATTTGTCATGCTTTTTAAAAAGGTTCCCTTCTCTTTCTTTCACATGCACTTGTTTCACAAATTTTGAGACTGAAATGGGTATGAGAATGTGGTTGTAAACAGAAACATTTATGTGATTGTGTTCGAGTTTCGGTTACCTATTTCTTGTAAGGTTTCCACAAACGTCTACGCTGTGTTCCGCTGCGTTACGATTTCGGTAACGGCTTGTACACATTTATCATTAAACAGACTTTTAGCTTAACAGTTAGCTACGTTACCTTACGCTTGGGTAATCAAACCTTTAGAAAGACAGTTTTTCGATGCGTATTTGTCATTTCTTTCAGAATTTCTCAAGTTTCAGTTTTGAAATAATCGAAAAACAATGAAAACGTATTCATTTTTCTCTGTACTGTAACTTTTTCAAGATTTAAAAAAAAAAATGCAAATTTTTTATAAGTTTCATCGTTTTTTATGATTGTCTATCGACCCTCAAAACTTGAATTAAATAAAAGTATGGCCCCCATATACCACCTATGAAGTTCTCTTCTCAGTAGCTCATATTATTTATTTTAATCTGTACAGCGTGAATCAAAGTAACAGTCGCGCACCTACAGTAATACCGATTCACAAAAATTAGCAACCCTGGAAAACATATGTTCTTTTTTTACGACTCTTGCATTAATTATCAACCTATTTCATGAACCGTTTCAAAGTTTTGTAAATTTTGTTCTACTTATAGTCATGGAATCAACCTGCGAACTAATTTTGAAATCCTATGAAATTTCACGTAGGTTACAGTATCTTATTTTTTGGCGAAAAACTCTTCTTGTTGCAAGCAAGCCACAACTCGCAAAATTATAGAGTGTAGGCAGAGCTATCATGCCAGATATTCCTAAAAAATAAAAAACCATTAAAAGATTTCAAAATGTTTCTTCAGCCATGGCTTGGGACGCCTTCTCCGAAAAAGGCAAATTGCCACATCTTTTCATAGAAAAAGGCGTAAAAATAATTGTGAAAATATTATTTAGAACATGTTTTGAAGATCAAACATACCAAGCAAATTTGCGAAGAGGGTCACTTTTGCTTTCAGCAAGATTCTGCTCCAGCACACAAGGCAAAAATCGTTCAAAGCTGGTGCAGAGCAAATTTGCCCTTTTTTCCTTATCTCCTGACCTAAGCCCCCTTTGGACTTTTCTATTTGGGGTTTAATGCTGAGCAAATTAACGAACATAAAAACATGACGGTAGATAAATTTAAGCGACGATTTATAAACATATGGAATGATATTTCTGAAAAACAGGTGCGTGCCACATGTTCGTCTTTTACAAATCGTTTAAAATTGTTAGAAAAATGAAAGGTTAAAAATTCGGATTGAATGATGAAGAGTTGCCTAAAATAAAAAATAAAATTGTTGTTTAATACACTTTACACAGTGCTTTTTTTATGAGATTAAACAAGAGCTTCAGTTACTTTTATTTACGCTGTAGTATGATATTTACATCTTGTGCTATTTTAAAGCTGTCTTTGATATTTTCTATATATTAAGTCTTTGTAGTAAAATGCACAATACTGCATTGAAAACTTAAAAAAATAAATTTCGAAAATTTCTCTGTCTAACCATAAAATTAGTTCCCATTATTTCGACCTTAAAATCACCTTTAATTATTGGATTTAGAAAAATATATTTTCGCATTACCTCTTTTACATAAATTATAATTTCACACTTTACTGGCATTAACTGGCGAACACACATACACTTACATATACTTTACGTTGCATTTCCGTTTCCATATAATTGCATATCCTGCAGGTTTCAACAGTGTTTTTTATATGTACTTTATTGCATGTTTAACACTGTGTCCTGAGGGTTCACGTTGTAATTATTGCTGTTGTTGTTTTGTTGTTATTTGTTGCACAACATAAACTGAGTGGTGACATTGCTTTTAAGGCAAAAAACAAGCCAGACACACAGTCTTTCAGACATTTGATTGCAGTTAATGCAGACTGTCTGTGGATAGAAGTGTTGAGTTTGTTTTATTCGTAATCGCTGTTTTGTTTTTTGTTGTGTTAAATCTAGATAAACTACAACACAAAGTGTAAAACTTGCTTGTATTTTATGTCCACTCATACATTTAGAAACTCGTAATAGTCTTGGGAAAACATAAACGAAGACAAATGATGACAAATTTTAGAGTACATCTCAGGGACTGAGTGTGACTTTTAAACACTAGAAGAGATACTGAAGTGCATTTTTAACATTTACAGAATCTTTACTTGAAAAAAAGTACCTAGCTGAATGGACAAATTTTTAAAATCTAGTTAATAAAATACCAGGTCAAGGTTTGATATATATTTTTGTAAAGTTAAACGTTTAAGATAAGCAAATCAGGGACTAAAAATGACGATTATTTTTAAATATTCGAATTAAGAAACCACGCATAAAAAGTTGTCGTAATTTACTAGTAAATATAGCAATGTGAAGTATTTGGTTTTCTGATCAAAAAAATAATGATCAGAAAATAATTGTTATGAACTGATTTATTAGTAAAAATAATCATTATTTGCGGTCGCCGCACAGTGTGCTTTTTTAAATTTTAGGATGACATTTGGGATTTTTTTTTTCTCTGTTCAATTTTACAAAAAAATATTTTTATTCGTCAGATTATAAAACATGTATTATGCATGTGGTATTAAAAACTTGATGTATTGCAAGGTTTTTTTTATAAAATTCGTCAAAGTTTAAACTTTTTCAACAAAAATAAGCTCAATAAAACCCAAAAAATAAAGTCAAGTTTAAGCAAAAATAACTTCGAGCACAAAGTATATATCAAAGTTTTGTTTTTTTTTTTTTACTTTTTTGTGTTGTAATCGCCATTGAATTTAATTTAAAATACAATAAAAAATGTTAATAAATAAAAATAGAAAAATCGTTGAAATATGACTAAATTTTTCAAGGAATAAAAATTTAAGTAAAATTTAGTAGAAAATATCTACGTAATTAAGCATTTTTAAGGTCGAAGGCTATAACTATTATAAAATATCGTACTTTAACCTTCTGTTTCCGTAAAAACCTGCAGCATCTAGCTGCTATTAAGAAAAACCACTTAATTTGAAAAAAGTCTTAGAAATCAAATTTTGCCCTAAAATGCACTGATTTCCAAGACAATCAGCCCTATTCCAGAATCCGTCGTAGCGTAAATTTTCTTTCGGATTCGTAATGAAGTATTCTACAATCCGAATTGAATTCGAACATTCTTACATTCGTTGCATTGCAACTACACATTCCGAACGTATCAATTTATGACAGCTGTTTTTGGGATTTTTTTCACGAAAGCCTTGCCTCGACGGATTTGTTTACGACAAAAGAAAACAATTAAATTTTTGCAGAATTAGGTCGTAAAATAAAACTTATAATTAATTTTTGGTTAATAAAGTTAAATTATTGTTACTTAAACCTGTGAATATGTTAGTTGAAATTTTCCTTTTATTGTGCGAAAATTGCAATTGCAATGAAATAAAATATACAGTTTTGATCAAAAACACTTCAGTTTTTAAATTTTTCTTTTTATTTATTTGTCTGCTGTTGAAATCAGTTGTTTTCGAACTCTCAAAAGTAAATTCGAAAAGGGGAAGGCAGTTTCGTTCGGAATTTGGATTAGCAAATTTGTCGTATTCGTAGCGTAGCTTTATGTTCGGAAATTCATTACGACGGATTCTGGAATAGGGCTGAATATTGTTTTATAGGAGATACACTAAAAGTTATTCGATTTCAAATATTTTTAACATGACGTTTAAGTAAGTAAACTAAATTTACTCTTCAAAAACATAAATAAGCCATTTTTTGCGGGTTTTTTTATTAAAATAATATGGTTTGTATGGGAGGAAGGCGATGCAGTTGACCCAGAATTCTAATTTTTTTGTGATGTTACTTAAATTAGTCTAAAACTCATTTGTACAAAATTGCGTGGCCTTAGCTTTTATAGTTTCTGAGATAATGCAAATGTCACCCTAAAATCGAAAAAAGCGCACTGTGCGCCGCTTTAAAGCTTGTACAAAATTTACTGAAGCAATACTTTTTTATTTGTCACACCGAAACTAAAAAAGGGCGCAACTCGAATTATTAACATATTCAAGAGAAGCAAATAAACAATTTTGTTTTTCAAAGACTCCATACAAAACAAATAAACAGAAAAATATTTTTTTATTTAAGAGAAAAATGTTAACAAAATTTTGATAGTCAATAGAAATGAGCACTTTGAATAGTTTACATTAAAAAGTAAAATATTTTATATTTTGAGTAGTGCCTGCTTTGAAGTTGGACTGAGATTTATATCTAATTAGCAGGGCTCGGATTTTGATGACCTTTAAAAAATGACAAAAATTACCTAAAAACTGCAGAAAAGGATCTAAAAACTGACAAAAATTACCTAAAAAAGGCAAACAGTTACATAAAAAAGCAGCTTTAAAACAAAACATTACTTACTTACTTACTTAGGTGGCCATAGCAACCCGTCGTCGGGTTTCGGCCGATCTCATCAGCTCTCGCCAGGCGCCTCTGCTTCGCGCGCGCCTTCTCCAATTGGTTTCACCAAGCGCGGTTAGGGCTTCCTCGACCTGGTCAATCCATCGGAGGCATGGTCTCCCTCTTCGGGCCTTCGCCTCGAACACCTTTTTCGCTGGAGCATCGTCATTCATACGATGGACATGACCTAGCCAGCGTAATCGCTGGATTACGATACGCTGAACTACTTCAATATCGTCGTATAGCTCATACAGCTCGTGGTTCATTCGTATGCGATAGTCGTCGCCAACTCGAATAGGGCCGAAGATTTTGCGAAGAACTTTTCTCTCAAACACCCCAAGAGCGGCTGCGTCTGCTTGCGAGACAACCCATGCCTCAGCGCCATAAAGAAGCGCAGGTATAATGAGCGTCTTGTAGAGTGTCAGTTTTGTCGATCGAGAGAGGGCTCTGCAACGTAATTGCTTACTAAGCCCGTAGTAGCACCTATTAGCAATTGTTATTCTTCGCTTTATCTCCAGGCTGACATCATTATTGCTGTTAATGGCGGTGCCAAGGTAGGTAAATTCCTTGACCACTTCAAAGTTATAGTTGCCTGTTGAAACGTGAGAGCCTAGCCGCCCCGCTCCCCTGCCAGCAGGCAGCATATACTTCGTTTTACCCTCGTTTACCGTCAAACCCACCTTGGCTGATTCTTTTTCGATAGCGGTGAAAGCAGCAGTGACATCTCTCTTGGTTCTACCGATGATATCAATATCATCAGCATACGCAAGGAGCTGAACACCTTTGTAAAAAATGGTGCCATTGCGATGCACACTGGCCTTTCGTAGGATCCCCTCCATGATGATGTTGAAGAGATCGCAAGATAGCGGGTCGCCTTGTCTGAAACCTCGTTCAGTATGGAAGGTTTCGGAGAGGTCATTTCCTACCTTGACGGAGCTGCAAGTATTGCTCAACGTCATCCTGCAGAGTCTTATCAACTTTGCAGGTATACCGAACTCAGACATTGTTGCGTATAGGCAATCCCGCCTCGGGCTATCGAACGCAGCTTTATAATCGACAAAGAGATGATGCGTGTCGATTTGCTTTTCGTTGGTTTTCTCCAGGATTTGGCGCAGTGTAAAAATCTGGTCTATGGTGGATTTACCAGGTCGAAAGCCACACTGATAAGGTCCAATCAGTGTTTTTGTATACGGCTTAAGTCTTTCACATAGTACGCTCGAGAGGACCTTATATGCGATGGAAATAAGACTGATACCTCGGTAGTTGGCGCAAATTGTCGGGTCTCCTTTCTTAAGTAAGGGACAAAGCACGCTGAGATTCCAATCGTCGGGCATGCATTCCGCTAGCCATATTTTGCTGATGAGTTGATGCATGCACCCTATCAATTCATCGCCGCCGGCTTTAAACAGTTCAGCTGGCAGGCCGTCAGCACCCGCTGCTTTGTTGTTTTTGAGCCGCTGGATAGCAACTCGAACCTCGTCATGGCTAGGTGGTAGAACTTCTACTTCGTCATCGTCGATTGGTTGTGGCGAACTGCATTCTCCATGGGCGGAGTTGGTGGGAACATCGCCCGTAAGCAGATTGGAAAAATGCTGTCTCCACAATCTCAGTGCGCACTGCGTATCTGTAACCAGATTTCCATTCCCATCTCTACAAGTGGATGCTCCGGGCTTGAAACCTTGGGTTAGACGCTTAACCTGTTGGTAAAATTTTCGTGCATCCTTCTTGCCTTTGTACACCTCAATTTCTTCACGCTCACGCTTTTCTTGCTCCCTTTTTTTGCGTCTGAAAAGGCGTCTCTCTTCCTTCCTCTTTTCGCGATATTTTTCTCGCACGGTTCGCGTTGCAGCTGACTGCAGCGTCTTTCTGTATGCGGCGTTTTTTACTGCCGTCGCGTCGCGACACTCCTGGTCATACCATTGGTTCCGAGGTTGCGGGCGCCGGAAACCAATCACTTCTTCAGCGGCAGCGCGCATGGAGTGGGAGATGTGCGCCCGAAGTCCATCGGCATCATCGTGTTGTGAGGTTGGTTGGTTGAGCTTAACCGAGAGTTGAGCGGAGTAGGCCTCAGCTGTCCTTTGTGATTGCAGCTTAGCGACGTCTAGCTTTCGTTGCATTCCTGTGCGTATGTTCTTTGCATTGCATAACCGCATGCGGATCTTGGCTGCAACAAGAAAGTGGTCGGAGTCGATGTTCACTCCCCGAAATGTACGCACATCCAGAACGCTAGAAGCGTGCCTTCCGTCGATCACAAAATGATCAATTTGGTTTCGTGTTTTTTGATCAGGGGACAGCCAGGTGGCCTTATGGATGTCGAGGTGTTGGAATCTGGTGCTACTTACTACCATGTTTCGTGCCGCGGCGAAGTCGGTCAGTCTTAGACCGTTGTTCGTAGTGGCCTCGTGGAGACTGAACTGACCGACAGTGGGGCCAAAGACGCCTTCTTTTCCGACCTTTGCGTTAAAATCGCCGAGGACTATTTTTACGTCGTGGGCCGGACAGCGATCGTACACGTCCTCTAGGCTCGCGTAGAAAGCATCCTTGGCGGCATCGTCCTTTTCCTCCGTCGGGGCGTGCGCGCAAATTAAGGTTACATTAAAAAATTTCGCCTTGATGCGTATCGTCGCCAACCTTTCGTTCATTGGTGTGAACCGAGAAACAAGGTGGCGTAGTTTTCGTCTTACGACGAAGCCGCATCCGAATTCGTGCTTCTCCGCATGGCAGCTGTAGTAAATATCGCAGTCTGCTCGCTTAGAGCAGCCTTGCCCTTTCCATCGCATCTCCTGGATGGCGGTGATGTCAGCCTTTATTTTTGCGAGGGCTTCCGCCAGTTGGATAGATGCACCTTCTCTGTAGAGAGTCCGGACATTCCAGGTGCATATCCGTAAATCATGGTCCGTTTTTCGTTTGCGGTGGTCGTCAACGTGTTTGGGGTTATCATCCGAGGCTGGTTCGATTTTCATTGGGAAATTTGATAATGTGACGGGACCCAAACCCTGTGCACATTCCAGGATTAAGGTCTATGAGAGACCCCTCAAGTTTTAAGTCTAGAGAAAGACAAGGGGGGGTTTGGGCAAGGTGCTTTTAAGGCGACACCGACTCGCCTTGTCAGTGCCAGAAAACAAAACATTACTGAGCTTCAAATTTATTTATATAATTTTTATACATAGCGTTATAGTACATTACAAGGTACATTTTTAAGTTATTAAAATTGAAAGAATGTCGATTGTCTGGCGAAATGTTTTTATAAACAGAAAAACTTCTTTCTACTTCTTCACTGACAAGGGGAACATATTTAAAAGACGGTATGAAATCGGATGGAAGCTCACTTCTAATTTCATATTAAGGCAGTTCACGATCTTGATGCATCGTTGCAAATGCAAAATAAACAGCTTTTACAAAAACAAAAAGCATATGTTGCAAAAGCTTTTCAATGCTTTTTGTTTTTGTAAAAGCTGTTTATTTTGCATTTGCAACGATGCAACAAGATCGTGAACTGCCCACGTATTAAAATTTTTACCCTCTAATATCTTAGCAATAGAGCATAAAAATAGAGTTAATAAAAACTAGCATAACCTGAGCTTTTATCTAACACTTGTTTCATCTTTCTACATACCCTTTCGTCAGTTTCATCACTCGCAGAGCTTTTTTTTCATCGAGGTCTATAAACAAAGCTACTCTTTTTTAGAGAAGTTCTGGTTTTGATTCAAGGGACTCTACTGTTAAGGGAATATGTTTAAAAATTTGCATGTTTTCTTTTTTTTAGTACGAAAAAAACGAAAAAAAAAATTATTTTAAAATTACAAAAAAATTACTTAAAAATCCGAAAAATGCTCTAAAAATTAAAAATGTCCCAAAATGATAATAAAATAACTTAAAACTCTCTTAAAAATAGTAAAAATGAACTGAAAACTAAAACCGATAAAAAAGTATGAAAAATGACGGAAAAATGACCTAAAAAGTTTTCATATTTGGAATTTACAAAACATAAATAGACTTTCTAAATAACCAGGAATTAGCAGAAGAAAGATGATGACACGTCATCAAAATCCTCGACCTGTAAATTAGTGTTCTGTGTGTTATCTTATGTTTGTGTATTAGCGTTATTTTACAACTTATGCAAATACACTCTTTGAACATTTTTATAATTTCAAACAATTTTCGAAATTTTTTAAAAATACATCATTAATACATATTTTTCATACTTATTTGATAGTTTACTAAGATTTTTTGCAACTTTTTTATTTTCACTCATTTTTCAAAATTGTATGAAAAGGCGAGCACAACTCATTAAAAGTGGCTGAATGCTTGGTTCTGACAATGTCATTTCAGTGGTCAGTTGTTGTCAACCGTTGACATTTTTGCTTTCTTTGACAATGTTTCAATGACAGAATTATTGAATCAATCTATTCAGAGAATGTACGTACATCTGTTTTATTTATGTGATTAACTGAATTGTTTTGTATACATACAGAGCTGTAAAAGAATGCATTCAATTTTATTTTATTCACAAAAAGTCAGTCAGTGAATACGAAATAAAAATGCATTCAATGAATGCAAAATTGATTTATAACTCAAATTTTTAATGCACATTTCAATTTCAATTATTCATTTCAATTATTCCTTTTCGTTATTCAGAACAATGAACCAATTTTTTTTATTAATTTGCATGCTATTCAAAAAGAATGCAATTCACAAAGAATTTAAAAATTTTCAATTATTCTAATTTTTTATTCGTTATTAATTTTTTATGCATTATTCATTTTTTTATTATTTTTTTTATTATTCATTTGTTATTCATTATTCATTTGTTATTAATTTTTCATTTATGGCTTAGGACTAAAATAAATTAAAAATGAATAATGAATAACAAATGAATAATTAATAAACAATGAATAATGAATAAAAATTAATATGATTGAATGAATAACAAATTAATAACGAATAAAAACTGTATAATGAATAACAAATTAATAATGAATAAGAAATGTATGGTAAATAAGAAATGAATAATGAATAAAAAATGAATAATGAATAAAAAATTAATATGAATAAAAAATTAATAATGAATAAACAATGAATAATGAATAAAAAATTATTAAAAATTAATAATGAATAAAAACCGTATAATGAATAACAAATGAATAATTAATAAAAAATGTATAATGAATAACAAATGAATAATGAATAAATAATGAATAAAAAATTAATAATAAAGAAAAAATTAATGAATAAAAAATGTATAATGAATAACAAATAAATAAACAATGAATAATTAATAAAAAATTAATAATGAATAAACAATGAATAATGAATAAAAAATGTATAATGAATAACAAATGACTAAACAATGAATAATGAATAAAAAATTAATATGAATGAATAACAAATGAATAATGAATAAAAAATGAATAATAAAGAAAAAATTAATGAATAAAAAATGTATAATGAAAAACAAATGAATAATGAATAAACAATGACTAATAAATAAAAAATGAATATGAATGAATAACAAATTAATAATGAATAAATAATGAATAATGAATAAAAAATTAATAAAAAAGAAAAAATTAATAATGAATAAAATATTAATAATGAATAAAAAATGTATAATGAATAACAAATGAATACTGAATAAACCATGAATAAGGAATAGAAAATTAATAATAGCTGCGTTCCTTTTGCCTTAATATAAACGCGATAACAAATTTTCTCAAAGGAACGACAAGAAAAACGACTCGTAGAGGGCACTACCGTTGCAGTCAAAATTAAATTCAAACAAGCAATCATGATACAATAACTATTAGGTGCCATGAGAACGTGTGTCGTTCAAAACTGTTATGAACTGTTATGGTAGCGATACCTTAGTGAACGATGTTTTTCTCTGAATGTGTTTTACTCTAAACGTCAGAAAAATTGTAAATTATTTGATTTAATTATTAAAATTATGCAATTATATAAATATTTTAAGTGCAATTGTTGGCTCCGCTGAATGCGTTCAATGTGTGTGACACACGCGGTTTGTTTTTTTTTTCTTTTGTTTAACACTCGATGGTCGCAGCTCGTGAGAAAATTGGTAGCTGTCATGGCTATCTAATAGTCATTGTATCAAACAAACAAATAATTCAAAAAATGAAATGACAGCTCATAAATATATACAGGTGCGGCACCTGTGTTTCAAATTTTTTAAATGCTATATCACAATTTTATATGAATAGCAAAAATAGTCCTATTTGTTATAGGGTTATTATTTTTGTTTTCGCTTTGCATGTAAAAAAAATTAACTGGATTATTTTGAAGCGAATGGAACGTAGCTAATGAGTAAAAATTAATAATGAACAAAAATGAATAATGCATAAAAAATATATAATGAATAACAAATGAACAATGAATAAAAAATTAATGATGAATAACAAATGAATAATGCATAAAAAATGAATAATGAATAAAAACTGTATAATGAATAACAAATGAATAATGAATAAAAAATGTATGATGAATAACAAATGAATAATGAATAAACAATGAATAATGAATAAAAAATTAATAATGAAGAAAAAATTAATAATGAATAAAAAATTAATAATGAATAAGAAATGTATAATGAGCAATAAATGAATAATTAATAGACAATGAATAATGCATAAAAAATTATTAATGAGTAAAAAATTAATAATGAATAAAAAATGAATAATGAATAAAAAATGTATAATGATTAACAAATGAATAAAAAATTAATAATGAATAACAAATGAACAATGAATAAAAAATTAATAACGAATAAAAAATTAATAATGACTAAAAAAAATAATTTAAAATTCTGAAATTCTTTGTGAATAGCATTCACATGAATAAAAAAATTAATTCATTATTCTGAATAACGAAAATGAATAGCTAAAGTTAATAATTAGTCATTTTTTTAAAAATTAATGTGAATTAAAAATTTTATTTATAAATCAATTTTGCATTCATTGACTCCATTTGCGTGTCATCATTCAGTTGTATTTAAAATTCTAAATATGAACGCCAATTTTACAGCTCTGATCACGAAGCAGCACACTAACAACAAACAAGACTCGAGAAGCAATACTTTTTTCTATACGAAATTCTATTGATACTCGCGTCTTGCTTGTCGTTGGTGTGCATTTTCGTTATACAGAATAAAGCTGTAAGTCTTATGTCATATAAAGCAAAAGTGTCTTTTGAATTTTTAAATAAAAGTTAGAACTCCAACCTAACATAGAAATAAATTTTAAATAAATAGCAAATAAAGAAATAAATAAATGGCTTAAAATCTACACCGGCTTGTTTAACCGTTTTTATTTAAAATTTCAGTTGTTATCATTCCTTCTACTATTGCGTTTTTTTTTTTTGTATGAGTTTTTTTTTTTAGTTTAAGCTAAAATTATGAAGCACTGTCGAAGAAAATTACAATCGATTGACACTAGATATTCATTGGAAACCCTTTTTTCTGACACAGACTGACAGACAGCCATTACTTTTTTTCTTTTGCACACACGCTCGCCTGAACCAACACAAAGTGGTGCACTTAAAGCTTCTCCAATTCCCGGTTAATCCAATTGAAGCATCTAGCTACAAGCTTTTAGACAAGCATTCAAGTAAAAGCATTGAAAAGAAGAGTATTAAATAAAAATGGAAATTTCCAAACCCAACACGTACTGATGTACTGTAGGTAAATGGTTTAAGCTTGGGTTTGGTAGTAAAGCGCGCAGCTATGCACTGAGAAAAGAGTCTGGTTTCATTAACTAAATGTATTGAGTTCGTACCTGTCTAACAATATTTGTTAACTAAAAACATGTTTTAGTAAATATGTATAACCCGGGTTATGGCCGAAATTGCATACAAAATTTTTTTGACAAAATTGCTATTTAAAAATGTCCCTCTTTTAAAAATCTCTTTTGAAAAATTTCCCTTGACAAAATTCTACCATCATATAATTTCCTC
Source organism: Dichetophora obliterata (assembly GCA_963920525.1). Classification (NCBI taxonomy): domain Eukaryota; kingdom Metazoa; phylum Arthropoda; class Insecta; order Diptera; family Sciomyzidae; genus Dichetophora; species Dichetophora obliterata. The sequence goes on along the minus strand of OY986437.1, from coordinate 6,125,971 downwards.
TTACAAAATTCAGAATTCAATTCAAATTGTATAGAGGAATTTTGTAAGGGGGAATTTTTGAAAAGAGCACTTTTGAAAAGGGTTAGTTTTGAAAATAGCAATTTTGTTACGGTAAATTTCGTCACGGGCAATTTGTCAAAGAGTTAACAATTCTAGCTCGTTAAACTTATGTATGGTAATTTCCAAACTAGCGTTAAGTACGATTTGTGCAAAAAATTATTTAAAAAAGTAATGAAAAAGTCTAATTTTTAAAAAGGTTTTTTACATTTGCGTAGAAATTAAGATGCACTTTATTAAGTAAAAACAGTGACCACACTCGAACCTAAGGATTTAAAGATATAAGCAAAAAAATTTAGTGATTCAAATTGGAGATGGACACGTGAGTAATTTTGACTCACGATCACGCAAGCTCACGATGTGTTTTCTTATAATCACTCACGCTCACAACTAAAATTTTTTTAATCATTATCATGCACGCTCACAAATATAATTGTTTACGATAAGGCACGCTTACTCACGAAAATTCTTAAAGAATACACATAAGTTTTTAATAAAAGCTTATTTAGTTTAATATAAAATAAACTTTTTATTTTAAAAGTAAAAAAAAATAAAAAAAAAGTAAAAGTTTAAATAAGAAATGTAAATTGAATTCATATCTTACATATGTAAATGCATCTAATATATTAAAATTATATGAAAACATAGATTAGTTTGCAACATAATGATTAATTTCTTAATACATTTAAAATCCATTGAATATAATTAATAAAAATTATTACATATTTGAAAAGCGAGCAAAGTACTTCAATCTACATTTCAATTATAGTTTTTATTTAAAAAAAGTAATCTATCCAAGTTTTCACCCAGAAGCGTAAAACAAAATCATTAGGGGTATTCAGGATTCAGTGCACTTGCCTGTGCAGTTGAGGACTTGTACAGTTGTACAGTTAGGTTTTCGTGAGCCCACCACCATCACTATTTCAAAGCTGTCAACATTTTTCAATGCACACAAGTGCACAATTGCTCAAGTCCTCAAGTCCTCAAGTTTAAGGCAATAGTAGAAAAGCACTTGTGCAGATTTTTGACGTACGTTCATTTTTTTTTTTTTGGTAAAGCGCGCAAGTCCTCAACTCCACAGGCAAGTGCACTGAATCGTGAATACCTTGCTGAATTTTGCACAGATATGAAAAATTAAGATAAACAAGTCGTAATAAACAAGTCGTCCCAAAAATTGAATTTGGGATTATGTCCCGGCACCTAAAAGAATATTAGTGGATGTGCGTGATTGAATTTTCCTCGAGCCCATTTTTATATATATAATAATAGAACCCACCATAATTCTATTTTGTTGCTTTGTCCTATCGTATTTAATAGTTCTACGTAGTTGGAGACTAGTCTTGATTCAAGTTCGTAGGCTTGAAGGGCGGCTTTTAAAGCCGCTTGACTATTTGAAAGTATGTAGATGTGAGCCCCCTTTGATTTCCTGCGGAGACATTCTCTGACACAAACTTCAATGGCATATACCTCCGCCTGGAATATTGTCGGCGTGTATCCCATTGGAAGAGTTTTTTGGAACTTGGGACCATATATCCCCGCTCCCGTTACTCCATTTTCGAGTTTTGACCCATCATTGTACCATATCTGTGAGCCAGGATCAACTGCGAAGCTATCATTCCTCCATAGTTGCCTATTGAGTATAACGACCTTGTAGCGTTTTGTGAAGTTTACCTTCGGCAGCATCCTGTCGGGGATTTTGAAAAAGGGGTAATTTTCCAAGGTTTTTAGTATCTTCATGTGACCCGTAAAATTCCCTGCCTTGTAATCACCGATTTCCTCCATTCTTAGTGCACTTAGACATGCCTCTTTTTCGATAACGATTGTTAAAGGGGGTAGCCCTATTATTACATTCAGAGCTTCAGATGGGCACGTTCTCATTGCTCCAGTGATACTAATGCACGCCATTCAGACATGCACGCTTTGTCAGTTGGTTAGCTGCTGTGCGCTGTTAGACCTTGGGCCACCATGCAAGTGCTGCATACGTAACCATAGGTCTCACAATTGTTGTAAGCGTCCAATAAATCATTTTCGGTTTGAGGCCCCACATTTTGCCATGGAGGCGTTGACAGGCAAAAAAGGCACGTGTTGCCCTGCCTGTAATTGAATCTAAGTGGGTGTTCTAACGGAGCTGCTTTTCAAAAATCACTCCTAAGTACTTGACCTCATTTGAAAAGTCAATAACTTATCCATCCAGGGTAGGTAAATAACTTACAAATAATGTTGATGCAGTTTTTCCAATTTGTTTGTTATTTCGAAGAGAACTTGAATGGAAGGAAATACGAACAATTTTAGTTTCAACAAAATTTTGTCCAAATTTTATTTTGATTAACTGCTTTATTCTGTATAACGAAAATGCACACCAACGAAAAGCGAGACACGAGAAGCAATAGAATTTCATATAGAAAAAAGTAGTGCTTCTCGTGTCTTGCTTGACGTTGGTGTGCTGCTTCGTGATACAGAATAAGTCTTTATAAGTTTAGCAATTAAGGCATTGTGGCACACCTTGTCAAAAGCTTTGGAAAAATTTGTATAAATAGCATCAACCTGGTATCCAGCTTCAAAGGAGAAGATGCAATAGTCAGAAAAAACAGCTAAGTTCGTGACAGTGGAGCGCCCAGTAACAAATCCATGTTGAAATGGACAGATTATGCTTTTCACCACAAAATAAAGTTTATCCTTTATTCATTTATTTATTGATTCAAATAATTTGGAAACCGTTAAAAGCTTTGAAATTGCTCTATAGTTTTTTTTTTACATTATTGTTTGAACCTGATTTAAAGACGGGTGTAATATAAGCAAATTTTCAATCTTCTTCTTGGTTGATGTTAAGAGACTCTTTTCTCTCCATGAAGCGATGCAGTATCATCAACGTGCTCTTGAAACACAACGAAGTAGACGTTATAGATTGTTAGGGAGCATGTATCTAGCGAGGGAGTGTTTCCCTTGGGTAGGAGATTTCAAGAGCTTTCAGCTGAAGCTACGACTTCGACCTGGAATACAAAATAATTCCATAGCCGAGTCCAACGAACTATGCACTTCTTTAAATACGTTAGCAACATTTAAATTGAAACATTCCTTTCTTTCTTTTTTCACCCCTTTTCCAGCTCTGTGATGTCACTCTAGAAGTTGGCGGCGAGACCTTGCATGCCCATAAAGTGGTGCTTGCCTCCGTCTCACCCTATTTCTATGCCATGTTTAATGGTAAGTAAAAACTTAAAAAGGATACTCAACTTGATTGCAAATATTTTAAGGCCATTGCCTTTATTGTTGTGCAACCGTTTAACGCTTCATCTTTACCAATTCCAATTTTGTGTTGTTTTTGTTACTTTAGATGATATGCTGGAACGCACACAGGGTATTGTCACGCTTCATGATGTCGATGCCACCGCCCTGCGTCAACTCATTGATTACACATACACGGGCGAGATAACAATCACGGAGGATAATGTGCAGGTTCTTTTGCCGGCTTCGAGTTTGTTGCAGATTCAATCAGTGCGTGAGGCATGCTGTAAATTTCTGCTGCGTCAATTGCATCCATCAAATTGCTTGGGAATACGTAGTTTTGCGGGTAAGTACTTTAATTTTCAGGCGAGATGGATGACTGGGCCCATCAATCCTTATGAGTAAAAATTTACAATTTTTAATAATTACTTGAGGATGCTGAAGTGACCCAGTGCAGCACAACTCCAGCACACTTTCGGATTTTCTGAAAAAGTTATTGTTTTGAGAACACATAACTTTTTTTTAAAAATCAATTCATTATTTTCAATGTTATACTACAATGCAGCAGCACACATTGCATTGGTCACATTACTGTTCATATTTTCTTCATTTATGCATATCACAAATGGCTTCTTACTGCTATGTTAAGATTGATGCATTTAAAAGTGCTCCGTTTTTCCAACTGACCGACAACAACCATCGAGGCGAAGCAATTTTCTATGATTGTTGCTGTTGATCTCATTGCTTTTGTTGAGTGTTAACTTGACTGAGTTTTTGGGTTAATATGATACCTTTGTTCCAAGCTTGAAAGCGTTGCGCTGCACAATATTTGAATGCGACAAAGCATTCGTGGTTTCTGTGTTGCTACTCTGGTTGTTTGGTTGGATCAAGTATCTTTTAAATAAGTATTAGAAACTAGATCAAGATAAAATGCATTTTAGCTTTTGACATAAATGTCCTTTGTTTTTGATGTGAATACCGCTAAGATTTCTATTGATTAGAGCCGTTTAACCATGTCCACACTTCCACACCTCACATCATTTCGATTCAACTTTCCTCTCCCCATTCCAGATGCGCACTCATGCAAGGAGCTGCACACCCGCTCACACAAGTATGCCTTGCAAAACTTTCAACAGGTTGTCAGCACAGAGGAGTTTCTGTTGTTGCCCTTCGACGAGGTAAGCCAGCCGTACCCTGAACGCAACGCGTGACTAATAAATGACATTCATGCCTTTTTTGTTGTTGTTGTTGCAGGTTAAGGACTTGATTTCGAACAACCAGTTGAACATATGTTCCGAGGAGAAGGTATTTGTAGCCGTGCTTAACTGGGTCAAAAACGACCTGGCCGAACGTCAGAATCACATCGCCGAACTAATGAGCCATGTTCGTTTGCCGCTGGTGGGTCGTGACTTTCTCATGACCTGTGTCGAGACAGAGACACTTATTCGTGAAGACTCACAGTGCAAAGAGCTACTGTTGGAGGCCATGAAGTATCATCTGCTGCCCGAACAACGCAGCTTAATGAGCAGTCAGCGTACTCAGGAACGCCGACCAGATGGCATGAAGCCATACATTTTTGCTGTGGGCGGTGGCAGCCTCTTTGCCATCCACAACGAGTGTGAAGTTTATAATCCACGCAGCAATAGCTGGACACCTATTGCGCCTATGTTGTGGCGTCGTTCGCGGTCCGGTGTCACAGCGCTGCACAAGCAGCTATACGTTGTGGGTGGTTACGATGGTGTCAGTGATCTCGCCACCGCCGAGTTCTACAATCCGCCCATCAACAAATGGTTAAACATCACACCGATGGGCACAAAGCGATCCTGCCTGGGCATTTGTGCCTTCGATGGACTAATTTATGTGTGCGGTGGCTACGATGGTGCTTCATGCTTAAGCAGCATGGAGCGCTATGATCCACTAACCGGTATCTGGAGCTCTTGCCCGGCAATGAATACACGACGACGTTACTGTCGTTTGGCGGTGCTCGAGAATTGCATCTACTCGTTGGGCGGCTTCGATTCGACCAACTATCAGTCAAGCGTTGAGCGCTTTGATCCACGTATGGGACGCTGGTGCCCGGTTCCAAGCATGACGGCGCGTCGCAGCAGTTGTGGTGTGGCGTCTTGCGATGGTTACTTGTACTGCGTGGGTGGCAATGACGGCACGATGTGTATGTCCAGTGGTGAGCGATTCAACTTGCGACGTAACGTTTGGGAACCCATCGCTGCAATGCATTCTAGGAGGTAGGACCACCTTTGTACGGTTAAATTTACAAAAATGCCCAATACTTTCCTTTACTTTTAGATCCACGCACGAAGTAGTTGATGTAGATGGTTGCCTGTATGCTCTGGGTGGAAATGACGGCTCATCATCCCTGAACTCCGTTGAGCGCTATGACACGCGTCTCAACAAATGGACGATTGTCAATTCAATGGTGGCACGACGCAGCTCAGTGGGTGCCTCGGTGCTGGACTGCTTTCATCTTGAACGCGGCCTGGTGCAGACGACGAACTTATGACCTTTGTCTTCGATAGCAGAAACGTTCGCCGCGGCTGTTGTGGCGGTTGGCACTAATCCGAGTGGCAGCAATGCAGGCAGCACGAATACCATTGCAACTGCTTCAACATCATCGAATAGCCTGGCAGTACCGGGAAGAGCTGTAAGCGGACGCAGCCTAATGAACGGCGAAGTGGCTGTGTTGACGAATGGCAGCAACAGCAGCTTGTCGTCTTCTTTTTCCTTGAGTACATCTGCACCAACATCCACCTCTAGCTTGCGTCGCAACAGGGAACGTGATGCTGGTGTTGAGCGAAATAACAGCACTGTGGGTAGCAGCGCAGCTACTTCAGGCGGCGCTAGCAAACCATCAACTGCCTAAAGTTGTTTCATGAAGCGAATCTAGTCAGGAATAATCTAGCGGATGTGTGTGTGTGTGCGTGACTTTTTCTATGCTATGATGAAGGTGATCGACTTGTACAAATACATAACCACGACCAACATAGACCCACTTCATATTCATCAGGCTGATTTGCCTCATCATCATCATAACGATTTTATATTTGCTTGCAGACTAACTTGTAATTTAGACATTCCGAAAAAAACTATTGTCCCAGCTTAAATAACTGCCAACATAGTTTTTTTATACATACTCGTATCAACATTAAAAAAGGAGTCAATGCAAATTTAGCAACATGTGAGTGAAGGACATGCTCATGTGTACTTGAAAGATGGAAAGTATTAGGGAATATTTGCAATTAACATGAACAACCTTAAATAAACAAGAATTTAAACAATTAAAGTTTATATAAATAAAATATACAAACATTCTTATCTATACATACATAAAAAAATAACATTTACAAATACTATTAATCGTTAAAGAAATGCATTCATTAAGTAATTATTTTGTTTCAAATATGTTCTAAATTCAGTATAATTTAGGCCCTAGTTTAAAATTAATTTCATGTGTTCTCTTGTTTCATTACGATTAAGTTATAAAGTATTAATTAAATTTACTTCATAATTAAACAGATATGCAATTAATTCTTAAAAATAAAAAGTTAAAAAAAAAGAAAGTCTATTATACAAAATCGTTTAATTTTATGCTTGAAGATCTTGCAGAGAAAAATAGTTGGTGATGGCTTATTTTTGTTGGAAGGACTTGCGTTAACTGTTGGTTAAAGAAACAGTAGTGTTGAAGCAGTTTTAATTTGACTTTTTTCAACGAATCTAATTTTGTAAAGGTTCATCTTAGGAAATTTCGTTTTTTGTATCTTCCCAAACGATATAGTATTTTTCCTCATTCAAAGTAAACTCATATTACAGAAAGTTTGCTTCAATTGGGTACGCAGACAAACAAAAAGAAATTTTGAACTTTTTTACTTTATGTATTTGATGATGCATAGCGTCAATATATATATTATATGGTAAAAAAAACCCATTGGGTTAAGGCATTAAAAAAGTATTAAATACTAATGAATTGTTCAGTGGTTGCTTCCATTTTATGAAAACTTACGAAAATGAAACAGTTAAAATTATAGCAAAACTAGTAAGTCGGCTTTTAAAGAATTCGATCAGCTGTTTTTCTTGCCACCGCACCCACTGTACTGCCACCAGAGGAACTTGATTTGTTTGTGCCGCTAAATACGTTTTCATCAAGCCAATCCGTAGGTGCTGCAAGAGTGAAAATAGTTGGTGTTTTTATAATTAGCAAAAATACTACTTTCCTAAGCGGTAGATAGCAAAGTTTTGCTAATTTTTCACAATTGCAATCGGGGAGTGGAATATGATGAAAATTATCAAAAAATGCCAACCAATCAATGAATTCCTTTTTAAAAATAAATAAATTGCTTGTTGATTTTTTTTTTATATATTTAGTTATGTGTAGCTTTTATTTTGATTTTTCCATTTTCGAAATGCTTAAAAACTGCGGTGAATTGAAATCTTTACAAATGCCTTAAACTCAACAAAATAATGCTAGGTTTGAATTGAAAAAAAAAATAACATTCCATATCGCCATTACAATTCGTGAAAAACTAACAATACAATTTCTGAGCGTTTGTTCATAACGTGTTTATAAAGCATGTTTTAATTCTTAATAAACGTATAATTCTTATGTAATGCACATAAATGCCAAAAATATTGAAAACAGTTAAATTTTTTAACTTAAAAGCTACACCAATCCGGTTAACATATGGAAGAAGTAAAAATTAAAGTAATGCAAAAGGAAAAGAAAACAAAGTGTTGTGACAAAATATTATAAACTTAACTCTATCCCAAAGCGACATCTGTTGGGGGATGAGCAGCAAAGGAAGAGAGAAAAAGCTTTGATTAAAATTAGAAAAACATTTCAAAGATTTAAAAAAAAATTAAGTTTTAGACACATTTGCTTGCTTTTCCTGCCTGATTTTTATATTATTTTGTTAACACATTAAGTAAGTGGTTTACTTTTATAAACTTTCTCAGTCATATCATCGAAGCCAGCTTCTTGGATGTTCATCATCAAACTGTCAGCTGAGAGGTAGACCTTGTTAACTGAGTTTGCAATCTGCGAACGAAAGAGTTGAGTCAAAAATAAAATATAAGCAAATTTTTATCTTTCAGTTATATTTACAGTTCTAGATATGCTTTGAGCAGCACGAATCTTTCGCAACTTCAGATATGCTGGGTTTTGCTTGACGGCTAGACCTAAGTAAACATTGCAGTCAAGGAGAAACATTCAAAATAAATACTTTCAAAATTATAGTTAATTATCAAATAATACAAAATATTAAAAAAGGATATCATTTTTGCAGCTTCAGCTTCACCCTCAGCTTGCACGATTTTTTGTTGTTTTTCCTGTTTGGCTCGCTCTACGAAGAACACCGCACGTTGAGCTTCCTGCTGAGCCACTTGTTTGGCCTCCACTGCGGCTGTGTATTCCTTACCGAAACTCAATTCAGTCAGCGAAACATCATCTAAAATAATGTTGAAATCGTTTGCACGTTCCATTAATTCCTTGCGAATCAAAAGTGAAACCTGTCGTTAAAAAACATTAAAATATTTTACGATTTTAAATTAAATACTTTTTAACTTGCCTGAGCACGTTGGGTAATCAATTGAGAGGCATTAAATTTGGCAACCACACTCTTAAGCACTTCATTGCATATAGATGGCAACACCTTTTCGTCATAGTCCAATCCCAGCTGTCGATGAAGAATAGGAAGACGCAATGAGTCGGGACGCGACAGCACACGTAGAGAAATGTTGATCATCTGCAAATCTTTGGATCCAGTGGGTGAGGAGATTTTGCGGGGACGCGAGCGAATGTCATAGATGATGGGATACTGGAACCATGGAATACGAAAGTGCAAACCTTCAGAGAAAATGTCTTTTTGAATACCACCCAAGCGGCTGAAAATAATAGCACGGTGACCACCATCGACTGTAGGTTTGAGGGGAAAGATGTTTAAATTAGTTGGCAATAGTTAATAAATAGTACATAACGCTACCTTAATATAGAAAACTCCTAACTCATTTTTTTTTTTACTTTACAAGAGAAGGAAAAAAATTAAAATTTTGCAGATGGAAATTTTTTTAAGTGGGATTTTTTAATTAGCCCTGACCAATTTAATGCTGTTAATTTTTTTGTAGCAATTTTTTCTATACGGACAATCGCGTTATAACCGAATGCTGTGCATACACATAGGAATACACTACAATAACTGATTATCCCAAAAAATAATACTCAATACAAGCCGGCCATCTAACGACTTGTAAATATGACCCAAAAGACGTTTGCTCAACTGATGCTTGTTATGCAACCACACATAAAGCACAATATAAAATCATGAAACATACGCTCGCAAGCATATTCTAAGGGCCCTAGCATAAACCATGTTATGTATTCCAAACTAATTATCTCTATGCCGTAAAAGTTATGAAACATAAATCTAAATTGAGGTTATGTTCACACCATCGCTTTTGTCATGTTTATCTTGAAATTTTTTCTAATCAGCTATTGGACTATCTTCTTTACCTGTATACAGCGACTGGCTAACTGCATATGCAGCAGCACCAACTACTGCCAACGCCTTAATTCCAAGGGTTAGACCAGGTGGACCGCCCTTGCCCAATTTGCCAGCCAAATCATTGAGTTTACTTTGTGCCATCCTTACACCTGTTTAAAGAAAGAATCAACACAGGTAAGTATTTCATTTATATGTTTACTCTTACTTAAAGATTACTGCTCTGGTACAAATATCCAAATAAAACAAAAAATTTCCAAATCCTACACGAGATTTCTTCAATACTATATTAAAAAAAAGTCTAACGAGAAACGAGTTCTATTCTAGAGATGTGACGAGTAGATTCTAGAGAAGGAACTAGGTTGAAAACTTGTACAGGCCCATGGTAAAATTATACAAGGTACTGTTAGAGCTGAGAGCCGGTGACCGAATCTGTCAAAACAAAGTTAACATTTTATACAAAATCTGCAATCAATTAAAATGCAATACGAAAGCAATAATTGGCAAAAATACCAAAATGGCTGAGTTTGACAGTTATGGTCACCAAAAAAGAGAACATATTCAGACCTAACACTACCTTGTTTAGTTCTACTATGTACTGGCCCATGGCCAAGTTTCATTTATAAGGCTGTGGCACTTGAGAGAAATGCACTCTTTTTCCGCCTTTGCTCAACTCTCACTGTGCTTTTTTTGTTCTAAGCATTCATTTTCTTCATTTCTTTTCATCCATTCTGACAGTTCGACCGAGCTCGCTCTTAGGCCTTTTCCACACTTGGTCAACGCAACTCCAACTCAAGTTGCTAGCCCGTGTATTTATACCGGAACCTTCAGATTAAGCAACTTGCACGCAACAAGTTCTCGACACGTTCTCAACCTGTTCAACGCAACGCGGCTTTCCGCAATTTTCATCTGCGACGTGTTGCATCAGTTTGTTTGTTTTGTGAATTCCAGTATTTGTAGTGCAGTAGGCTTTATATTAATCAAGGTGAATAAGCTAATTAATTAGTTCCTAATAGAATCTAAAAGAAGAAGAAATAGTTTGCAAGATGAATGAGCAAGTGTTAAATATTAAATTAGTGCAAGAAGTCGAAAAACATGAGTTATTATATAATGACAATTATTATATGTTGCATGACTTTTGAAGCAAGTCTGAAAGGATTCGGCTTATAGTTGCATTGCTTTTCAACTTTTTCGCTGTTGCGTTGAAGTTGTGTTGGAATTGCGTTGACCAAGTGTGGAAAAGGCCTTAAGTGCCACAACCTTATAAATGAGCCTTTCCCATGGCACGCACAATAACCAGTAGGGCCGGCTAGCTTAGTGCCCTCACGCGTCAACGAAGAGTGGAAATTCAAAAGGTTGATTAGTTGTCAATATGACGAAGTCAAATGTTAATTATTACGAAGATAGACACGGGGCATGAATTCTAAAATTTTCAAATAAGAAAGCATAAGAAAAAAATCATAAAATTTAAAATCCATAAACAAAAAATTCCCGTTTCAATTATTAATATACAAAAAGCATCATTGTTTTGATTGCCATCATAGGGTGTAAAGATTTTAAAATGCCTAAATTTTCTTATGAAAACTTGTTTTACTGAAATGAAATAAATATTGTTAAACAAAGCACATGTTCAAAATAAAGTAAATATATTTTTTAGTACTGTTTGTGAAATAAAATTTGCATATTTTGTAGGGGTGTTTTTTCCCCTTTTTACCGAATACACAAAAAGTGGCTACATTGCTTGATGTGCTTGACAGAATTTTGACTGTTTCTTCGTTTTTATTTTGCTATCTTCGTCTCTTTTTGACATTTTCTTTCGAATGTATTCATCAAGTGTCACATTTGACTAGCACCAATGACGAGGTACGCAGTAAAAGTTGTTCGTTGCGACGGGAATACTTTATCTGTAGTTCCTTGTATCATGGTATAAGCCTGACCACAATAGACGAAACAAGACGATTGCAACTTTCCGAATGTATACACTCGTTTAGTCTGTTTTGACATTTGAAATGAAACTATTTGCAAAACTCGTCTGAAACAGCTGATCATTTGCGAACAGAGTGTCTTTAAGTTATCAATTAATTTGCAATTATAATCTTGTCAATTGCCTTATGGATTTTATTTAAAAACTTTGTATAAAGAAAAATTTTTGAAGTTATTTGAAGTTAAAAGATTTATTAACGACAATGTTATTATCCACTTGGATTTTATTTTGCATTTAAGAAAGTGCTCACAAATGTACTTTGTATTCTGTTTTTTTGAAAGTTATTTGAAGTTAAAAGATTTATTAACGACAATGTTATTATCCACTTGGATTTTATTTTGCATTTAAGAAAGTGCTCACAAATGTACTTTGTATTCTGCTTTTTTGAAAGAAAGAATTTCTTATAGACCCTTAATCTTTTTGGTCACGGCAAACTTTTTGAGAAATCATCAATGACTTTGTATAAAGTATGTTAAGTTTGCTTGTCAGTGCATATCTGTCATGCTGTCGTTGTTTCATTCTCTCTTTCATTCACTTGTATTTAATAAATTGTATACAACCTATGACAAACGTCAAAAGCAGCCCAATTAATACTCATTGCGCAAGAGTAAAATATTCCATAAGTTTTTGTTAGCCATGTGATATTCGGATTATTAACCTAATTAATATTGTAAAAGTTTTTGCAGGCCATACTATCACAGCCGCTATTTAATGTTCAAGAAACTGTTTATAATTATCACGTAAAACCATTTAAACAAGGACTCAATAAAGTACTACTACTTATAATCTTGTCAATTATTAAATAAACATTTGTGAACTATGAGTGAAGAGATTTTCGCACTCTTTGAACAGCTGTTGTTGACAAGTTGAAATGCTAAAAATTTGGTTCTTACGGGACAAAACATTTTGTCAAACCGTTTCGTTCAGTTTCGATGTTGCTCATTTTGGACAACAACATTAATTGCTTTTTTTTAATATAATAAGGGTAATCACACAAATTACCAACGCTCTTATAAGTGCTTTAAACTTTTGCAGCCTTATTCATAATGTCATAACGTCAAAAAACTTTCTAAATTTCTCAAGTGCTTGCACTGGGGGCTTTTAGAATTTAGTTAATCAAATTGTCGTTTTTAGTTGTAGGAGTGTAAAATTTTGCAGGATGATGTATTTGGATACGGTGCATCATAATCAATCAAAAAGTCGGTTTTGAATTTTTGGGTAACATACGGCTTTTTTTATTTCATATAATGATTAACACATTTTAAAGGCTTCGTAACCTTAATTTTATATACACAGTTAGGGCTACAAGCGTGTGGTGTCAATAAAGAACAATAACGGTAGATTTCTTCACCGAGTACTAGCGCTAATCCATGGATTAGACCACCCAAGTAGAATTTTGCGGCCACAGGTTACTTAGGACACATTTTTTACACTACGATGTTGCAGCGATACTGATTTGGAAAATATTTTATGGGAAAACTTATTAACAAATGAAAATTTGTTAATTTCTGATAATTTCAGGGTTCGCAAAACCTCTAAACTGAATAGAAAAATTCCACTCCTCCTTATTAATATCTTTCACTTAAACGAACAATTCACTCTGCTTTCCTCAATAGTGCATAAAAAAAAACTTGTGCGCTCTTATGTTAAATATTCAGAGTGATCAGATATATTTCTTCGCTCTTTCATAGTATTCGTTTGTAGGCTGTGCTCCTCAAAAAAACTGAGTTGAGCAACAAAGCCTCCTCTTTGTTATTCATTTATTGTTTCTCGCTCGCGAGTTTCTGCAAAGATAAACTCATTTCTTTGGAATTTTTGCGTTCGCTCATTTATTGACTAATCGAGTGATCTTGTTAATTAAAAGCAAATACTTGTTCACTCCTCAAATGCTTTCGTTCGTGAGTTTGTGTGCTGCGAAATTTCAAAAGAGCGACGTCGTATTGATGAGAGAGTGAATATTTTATCCGCATACGCTCTGAATTTTATAAAATTATAAACTCATAGCAAAGACAACTCAGAAATCGGGAGCGCATTTGGATTGCTTTACGCACCCCAGATAATTAGCTAAATTGTTAAAGTTAGCAGCTGTTGATGTGAACGCACCTGCTAATACATTTAACGGGGAGACTACGATTTCAAATGTACCGCAATTTCACAATGAATTTGTGAACTACTTTCAATAAAAATAAAAATGGTCGAAGGAAAAAACGATTTTTTTAAGTTATCGAGTTTTTAAGAATTTTCTTTTATACGATCTTTTAAGAAAACTGGCTATGTTTTTCTTAGTCAATATACGAAGCTTTAGCACATATTTAAATAAATAAAATCCGTTGAGTATTTAATATATTACAGCTATTTGTACATAAAAGTGAAATATTTGCTTACATTAAACCACCATTTTCTTAAAAATTACCGTTATTACGGCCGATTTCTTAACAGAGTTTTAATGCAGAGTATTATACCTCTTTTTAGATGTCTTACTAGTTATAAATAATTTCTTCACGGAGATCTAAGGCAGAAAAACTTAAATTTCATACTTGGTTCTAGCTGATACTGAGTTTTAGCTGGAACCCTAAATTGGAAGTCAAGCAATCTTAAAACTCGATCTTGTGCTCTTTCTGTTTCTTCACTTAAAAAAAATAGATCTACACTGAACCAAAAAAGGACGTAATGACAGCGAATAAGTTCGTTTAGGCAACAAACGCGTTCGTTGAAATTGGTCCCATGTAAGAAAACGTTGGTTTAACGTATACACATACGTTTATTTTATGCCCGATGTACGTATAGCTAAAAATTGTACAAACACAGCTACGAACGCTATTCGTTGTCTGTATGATCTTGTTCGTTTAGAATATTTTTTCGGTAACATATTCCATACATTGCTCGTACGTACACAATTCGTTCAGAATACGTATTTACAAAATCGTATTTAGTGACTTTTTTACGTACGCTGTTCGTTTAGCATACGCATTTACAAATTTATTAAGTGCGCTGCTCCTTTTTATGATGTACACCATACGTTAGTTTTGCGTACTATGTTCGTTTTGCTAACGTATTTACGAATATTTTACGTACTACATCATACTTTAAAAATACGTATTTACGAAATGTTTACGTTTATCTTACGTTCAAAATACGTATAAACGAAACTTTTACGTATATAACGCGTTCAAAATACGTATTTACGAACATTTTACGTGCGGTATACGTTAAAAATACGTATTTACGAAAATGTTACGTACAACGTACACTCAAAATACGCATTTATGAAATGTTTACGTACAGCATACGTTCATAATGCGTATTAACGGAATTTTACGTACACCACGCGTTCAAAATACGTACTGACGAACATTTTACGTACAGCATACGTTAAAAATACGAATTTACGAGAATGTTACGTACAACATACGCTCAAAATACGCATGTATGCAATTATAACGTACAGCATACGTACAAAATACGTTTTAAATAAACTTTTACGTACACCATACGTTGAAAATAGGTATTTACGAACCTTTTACGTACAGCCTACATTAACAATACGTATTCACGAACATTTTAACGTACAGCATACGTTTAAAATACGTATTTATGGAACTTTTACAGCATACGTTTTATTTACGTACGCTGCACGTTCAGAACACGTATATACGAAATTCAAACGTATACCATATGTTAATTTTACGTACGTATCAGTCTGTGGGCACGATGCAAATGAGTCTGGAACTAACATGGAGTCCCACCTGATTTGCATTCCGTATCCAGAGATCCGCTGTACATCAAATTTGAAATCCTGTAAATTAAAATAAAACAAATGTGAGTAAACATACTAATAAAAATACATATTTATATTTAAGTTGTATTTGGCACTTAATTTTTTAGATTTTTTCTTAAAATATTAAATTATATAATAATAAATTCACAGCAGATCACAGGGCAGACAAAACCCCAGATTTATATTAAAAAATAATAGAGGTATTCACGATTGAGGACCAGCACAGTTGAGGACTTTTGCAGCTAAGTCTTCGTGAACACACTACTATCACTTTTTCACAGCTGTAAATTTTTTCAATGTGCACTTGTGCAGATTTTTTACGTACGTGTATATTGTTTTCTATAATCCAAACATACTTTCTCTCAGATTCTTGTAGCTATTTAGAAAAATCTTTAGAAATTTTAATTGATGTAGGAATCGATAGTCTGAAATTATTTAATAGTTCTAAAAGAGTGCTGTGGCCAATACTTGCAGCAGTAGTTGGTTTCCCAAAAGAGAACCCTTTCACGATAGCCTGTTTTTCTGGAATGATAAAACCAGATAATGTAGACGACTTCTTGAAAGATTTTTTTAAAGAAGTAGTTTTTTTTAAGATAAAATGGTCTCAAAGTAGGTTTTAAAGATGTTTGGAAAAAGTTCGATGTCCGTATGTTCACTTGCGATTCCCCAGCTCAAGCCTTTGTAACAGGTGTTCAGTATTTCAATGGTAAAAGTGGATGTCTTAAATGCTGCCAAATAGGAAAATATCTTCAAATCTTAAATCAAATATCTTCATATCCTTAAAATCTCAAAGCCTTAATGCTTAAAGCGATACAGAAACGATATCGGAAACATATAAAAATTAAGTATTGCAACAATATTGAAACAAGATATCAAAAATTATAATGTAACGATGGGTTCGAAATTTTCGAAAAGTGTATTGTTTTCGTATCGAAAATGATACAAATTTTGATTGCTATGATATTGATTCTATATTGTTGCAATATCATTAGGTAGACTGAGACAGGTTTTTGGGTTTTTTATTTATTTTTTGCTTATATCATTTCATAATCATCAGGGGGTCTATTCTCTAACTGTGAGTTTTCAAGTGTGCACTCAAAAAAGTGTACATTCATGTTTTACGATTCAATAACAGTGAGCGTGAGTTTTTTTTTCAGAATTGTGTACACAAGTTGTCAAAAAAATGCACTGAGTTTCGGGCGGTGAGTTTTTGAATATTCAAATTTTTCAAATTAAAAAAAATGGAAAGCAAAGCAAAGAAAGCTTCAAATGAGCAAAAATTGTGCTTAATTGAATATATGGAAGCTCATATACAATTTGCCAATGATAAGTACTTACTTTTTCAAAGATTTATTTTTATATTTGTTAAATATGTACATAATTACAGATTTGAATCAGTTGATGGCGGACATATAAGGACCAACAGATGGGAAGAACTGGCTTCGACCCTTAACAGCATTGGAGGTGCTGTTAAAGACGCTGCCAAATGGCGGAAGTTTTGGTCAGATCAAAAGTAACTATACATATTTTGTGTCTTTTTTACACGGTACAGCCCAATTTATATCAGAAACGCAAGAAGAATGCCGAAAAAACATCAACATGTATTGCTTTATATAAATAGATATTAATTTGTGTATTTTAAACAGAAGCCACGTAAAGGACAAGGAAGTGCTGCGTAGGGCTGCACTAGCAAAGAGTGGAGTTAATGGTATGAAGCGCACAAAGGAAGCTTCAGAGTTCGAGCGAAGGGTGCTGCAGCTGATGACACCAGTTGTTATCGCCGGCGATGACAACATTCGCGAGTTGCTGACCGTGTTACAGGTAAGACAACATCCGGGATGATTTTTTTAAGCTTATAAGGATCATTTTAAAGTTAAGGGGTAAGTGGCACTCAGAGGTAAGATAAGAAAGTATTTTAAATAATTTGTTTTTGTCAGTAATTGAATTTATTTTAAAAAATCAACAATTTCAAATTAACATATTATGTTTTAACTTGATGTGACACAAATTTAAAAAATTATATATGAAGTTATCGCCATATTTGAAGGACTCTTTTCCATGAGTGGTGCCTTGCGGTGACCATTATAACTTCAAACAGGTATATCTAAAATTATTCAAATAAAAAAATTATTATTTAATAGTTACTTATGCTTTAATTTCTTTGAAAATAAACAAAATGGCAGGCCTCTGAAAATATACTTCCGGATTTTCAAGGAAAAGTGCAACAGTTAATTGTTTATAAAAAATTTAAGTTTTTAAAAAGAAAAAATCCTTCGTTTAGGCACTTGTTCACTCATAACTTCATATATAATTTATAAAATTTTGTCAATAATAAAAAATAAATTGAAATACTGACAAAAACAACTATTAAAATACTTTTCCTTTATACCTCTGACTGCCCCTAACCCCTTAATTTGAAGAAGCCGGAAGTGCAATATTGCATTGACCGGAAGTATGGTCTATGTAAGACAAAAATGCTCCAGCCACATGCATTTTGCTAAGTGTTAAAAATGTCTAATTCACTTTATTCATATTTTTTTCAGAGTACTGAACAAGAAATATTGCAGACTATTTTGGAGGTAAATCTTGGAGAATCTGCTCCTCCACAACAACCTTTGCCAATTCCACTAGTGACAACACCTCCCCTAGAGTCTTCTCCACCTCAGCAGCCTTTAATTTTGCAGCCGCAACCAACGTCAGTGCTCAAAAAGAGGCCGAAAAGAAAATCTCAATCCTCAATAGAAGACATTTACTTGGAAATGGAGCAAAAAAAACTATTGTTAATGGAGGAAGAAATGATTTTAAACAAAAAAAAAATTTGAGTTAGAAAAAGAAAAGTTAAATGCCAAAAAGAAGTGAAAAGAAAGAGAATACGAGCTAGAGTTGAGAAAGTTAAAATTTTTGGAGAGACAGCAAGGAGTCCTAACTTAGTAAAGTTTTCATTTGTTTAGTTTTTGTTTAAGTTTTTTATGATATTATTAAAAATTACATGCATTTTTATTCAAACCTATTTAAATTAAAAACAAAAATTTTAAAAATGCTGTTTTATTTGATTATTAGTTAAAGTATGTATTGACTATATGATTTCGCGTATTTCTGCCTTGATTTTGAACAGCACTTTGAGTTATTGAATCAGTTATCACTTCATCAACAAAGTCATCTTCCTCGATAGCTTCGACTATCGGCAAATTCGCTTTAATTAATATATTGTGCAAAACAATGCAAGCGTTTATTACTTTAGCCGATTTTTCTGGGGTGTAGTATAAGATTCTCTGACGAGATAAACAACGAAATCGTCCTTTTAATACACCTATACAACGTTCAACTATGCATCTTGTTTTTTTGTGGCATATATTGTAGCGTTGTTCAGCATCATTTGATACTTCCGAAAATGGTGTCATCAACCATGGCTGAAGGGGGAATCCACTATCGCCAAGTAGCCAGAAATTACGTTCTCCACTTAAAAACTTAGTCTTCAAGTGATTTTGTAATTCTGAACAGCGCCATATATATGCATCGTGAGTTGTTCCTGGAAATTTGGCATTGGCGTACAGTATTAAGTGTCTTGCGTTGCATAACACTAATAAATTTATAGAATGTCCTCCTGAAAATAAGACTTTGTTAGTTTGTTTAAATAGTTGAAGCATTTTTTGTTAATTATACCTTTACGGCAGTAGTACACACTCTCAACTTCGATTTTGGGTGCTACAATCTTTATATGACTGCCATCTATAAGTCCTAAAACTCCCGGGAAGCCCAATAATCCATAAAAGTCTGTTTTTGTAGAGACTTCTTCCGACCCACTTGGAAAAGTAACGTATGCGCTTTGTACTTGATTCAATATCAGCACAGCTTCCTCGTAGTGATGGGAACTATCGAATAAAAATGTTCGAATTATTCGATAGTTCAAAATCATTCATTCATTCGATAGTTTTTTTATTCGATAGTTTTTTCATTTGCACTTCGTTTGCTTACCTTCAACTGATTGAACGAATCGTGAGTACTGTGTTTAAATGAAAATTATAATGAAATCGCACCAGTTATAAGCTACTTAGAGGTTTTTAAGTCGAATAAATGAATACTTTTATTAAAATCATTTGCTTTGTATTAGCTACAATTTTTGTAATTCGAATGAATGAATAATTTATTCGATTGTAAAAATCGTACGATAGTTCTTTGTACTAGTTACTATTTCTTTAATTCGGATGAATGAGTAATTATTCGATAGTTCAAATTATTTGATAGTTTCGTGCACTATTTACTATTTTTTAAAGTAAATGAATGAACGAAATACTCGAACGAATTGTTCGATAGTTGAAATTATTCGATAGTAAACTATCGATAGTTGAAATCATTCGATAGTTCTCATCACTACTTCCTCGACGCAACGACTAACAGAAGATTGAGATATGCTTGCCAAAAAGTCCTGTCCAACATCACGTTGATAACTTCCTGTAGAACTTCCAAAGAAATGCAGAGCAGAAAGAAAACGCATATGTGCCGGAACTGCTGTGTTGCGTTGCGAACAACGAAATAGTGGCTTCAATTTTTCAAAAGTTTCCTTAAAAACTTTTTTCGGGAACCGGTAAAGCTCCCTGAATCGTTCATCACTTACCGCAAAAGGGTCTTGTGAGACGCGTAGGACTCTTCTCTGCACCGCCATTACATATCTATAGCAATAATAAACGGAATATACTTCTTGTTTTTTTTTTAATTGTTAATATACCTTTGCCTTCTTTGCAGTCATCTCAAAACAATTATATTTGTTTGCATATTATTATGTTGCATTTTTTTCAATAATTGTTTACTATTTTCTTAGCGTTTTAATTTTTCTCACAACAACTGTCAATTTATCATATTCAGCTAGAAAATTTATTTTATTCAGCATAGAAGTGTACACCATAGCTTACAGAATCACTTGAAAACACAAAGTGTACATTTGTAGGGAAGTGAGTTTCGAAAGAAGTGTACACATTTCATTTTCTCACAGTTAGAGAATAGACCCCCTGCTTTCGCAGTACAGATTAGTGTAAGCGGTGTGTAATTTGCTATACAATCACAACTAATGTAAGCGCAGCCTTGATTGCAATTTCTGCTTGCTGCGCCACCTGGATGTCAGCCTTCAAAAGGTCTGCATCTATTTTTTGGCGTGCTTGACGTTTACATATTTGTTCTGCATCAGATTCTAAGAGAAATAAATTTAACGACAAAACTTTATGTAAAATTTGTTAATAGACATAATCGAAGTTAATAAACGCAATAAAATTACGCACATATAAAACGCAAGCTAAAAATGACTCCAATGGAAACTGGCCCAGCAGACCTAAAAGAATCTTTCACGTTTTTATCGTTCCTTCAATGCAACAGACATTCCAAAAGTGGTTCCAATGATAGTGGAATCAGTACAAGTAAGATGAGACACCGTAATATATTTAATCAATCTGCAGGATAATTTTTCTCTATTCTAGTCGGGCAACGCAATTACAGAACTAATAATGATGTAATCGTCATCAGCGATGATGAAAGTAATGAACCTGATTTCGAAATGTTATATGAAGTGGAGTTCGATCAGACAAATGTTTTACCCATGCCCATAGAACAGAAACTCCTATGCAAAGCTGAACCCGAAAATATTCAGGAATCTAGTTATGCAGAAGAGCTACAATCATGCAGTCTCAACTCCGCGTTAACAATACCGAAAGAGGAGCCCGATACCACAGCAAACCTCAGTGAATGCGAAGATGAGTTAATGCCGTTGTGCAAACTAGATCACGGAGATTCTGCGCTTAAGAATAATTACATTCTGTTCATATGTCCACAATGTGGCATGAATTTTGCTAACAGCAGCACCTGGACAACGCATATCGACAAAGTGCACAATCTCAATGATCAAAGCACCTTCAACTTTACACAGCGTCCCAACAACAAATTTCAATGTAATAAATGCCAAGCGACTATTACGCGCTGTACGCTCAAGACTTTGCAACAGCATCGATTCTCACACCTTCCTTTTAAAGTTTACAAGTGCAAGCTTTGTCGTCACGATGAACGCAGCATGTATCTCATGATATCGCACATAATGCTACACAAGGACAAAGAAGAATTAGATGTAATTGAAACACCGGTCTCAAAAGCCACAATGGCCAAAAACAACGTGGTTGAACACGAAACTAAAGAGCTAATTGCTTACATATGCCCAGTTTGCGGTGTTTCCTTCGACGCAGAGGACACATGGCAAGCACACATCAATTTCAAGTGCGTATCATTGCTCATTTTTTTACTTAAATTATTTTATTAATTTTATTTTTCCTAAATATTGCAGACACAACTTTCTCGAAAAAACTGCAGAAAATCGTTTCGATGACCATTTCAAGTGTTCTGAATGCAGTGTTGAAATATTTTCACAGCATGTCTGTGATTTGCAACAACATTTGTTCACACATCTTCCTTTCAAATCCTTCCTCAAGTGTAAGATCTGCAGCTGGACTATATCGCGGCGTAATTTTATGATTTCTCATATACTTAACCTCCATAAATCTTCCAAGACTACTACAACCACAGCCATTAGCTCTGATAAAATGTCAAAAAGTTTACCTAGTGTCTTTAACTATGATGATGACGATGTAGCTGTGGTCTCTGAAACTGACCACGTCGCAGACAAAAACTCTCAGTCTATGATTGTGGAAAGTGAGCATACTGAATGGCGACCTAATATTCGAGTAAAGGGTTTTAGATGTGTCCGCTGCAGTAATTACTTTCCAACGGCGGCAGAGCGAAATGCACACAACGTGGCTGAACACGGCAAATACGTTTGCCCCAAATGCAATGAGAATTTTGCACTCAAGTCAGATATGAAACGTCATAAATGTATTGCAAAGAAACATCTAAAAACTCTAACACCGCTTAAAGTAATTGCTAATAACTCAGACATAAATCGCCAAAAATGTCTTTTAGACACGTTACAATTGTTTGAGTGCCCGAAATGCTTAAAAGAATACAACTATGAAAAATGCTTTGAAAATCATGTTAGACGCTGCAACTTTCAAAGGACACAACGTATACGTGGTAAAATCGACACTTTTGACAATTGATTTTATAGACAAACATTTATTGCATAAGTTCCATTTTTAAATAATTCTACGTTAACTGAATCTTTGCGTTAACTTGTGTTTTCTGTTTTCAAACACAACTTATGTTTTGAGGTTATTATTTATACTATTATAAAATGAATTTGCTATTAAAAGACGACAAAATTATATTTTTTTTCGAAGTTTTTAAATCACTAAAAAATATCTTAAACAAATTATTTTACTTTATTAAAATGTTTAAAGATAGTTGTATTTGTTTTTATTAATTACATTAAAGAATGGTTTGCATCGTTAATATAATTTAAAACTGTTGTTAAAAAACTGTAAGTTTTCATAAATACATGTGTACAATATGAATATATAAATATAATTTTTTTTTTTATAATCTTTAAAACATAATTTTGTTGTGTATATTAAAAGATATAAAGAAAAATATGAATACATCTAAAAAATAAACAACTTCGTTCGTCATACATCCGGCATATTCTGACTTTCGCAGCGTCCGTAGTTTGTGTCTTTTAAATAATACAAAGTCTGCTCGTTAATGAGCGACATAACAGTCGATTTCATATTTAAGATGGAAGCAAGTTTATACTTGAGCGTTATAGATTTGATAAAAGCAATGAGTTGTACCAGATGATCGTCCATGTGCTGGTTAGTTTTGTGTGTCTGGGCATAGAGTTGGAAACTGTTTGGGGGAAGCAATTAATAATTTTAGAAGGATCTTCAAAAATACCCAAAATCTTACCCTTTGACAATGTTCTCGATCATGGTGTCGCTGAGAGAAAAGTGCGCCAAGTAATCATTAAGGTAGGATTTCTTTGTTAGTATAATAAATTGAGACAGCAGCACTTCCGCCCAATTGATGTCATAGCCAAAAGCGCGGCTTAATATCATGGCCTGCGGTACCCTGTTGAAACAAGGAACATTTTTCGAATTTATTTTAAATAAATTATACGGCGCTATGCAATAGCTCACAATGAAATAAGAACCAAGAGAGAGAAATAAAATAATTATCAGTATTTGGTCCCAAAACACTTCAATAATTGACGATATCATTCCGCTGAAGGGAAATAAGTTTCCTTAAAAAACTCGAGCGATTTTAAAAAGGTTAATACTTTTCACTGTACAAAATGAATCAAGTTTAAAAATTTCGGGAAATATTTGTTCTTTCAGCAATCCTTAATGCGTGTCAGCAGCGGTCCCCTAAGGACCATAGTGGTTGTACAGATACTGCCATAAACATCGCCAGGGCGGGAGCAGGTCCTGGTGATAAGTCAACTACTGCCAAAAAACATACACCACTACGCGAAGGTGCCATAATCGATGCAGACTCGAACCACTCTCTAAATTTAGTTGATGAAGACCGGCTTCTCCTCTCCCCAGACAAGCCGGGAGTTCTAGCTCCTCTCACAAGGAAGGGCCCAAGAGCAACTCTAAGGAGGGGCTGGAAGGCAAAGTCAACTATAAAGCGGCCTTTAAAATCTGCAGCCGGCTGTCTGGCAAGATCGATCTCTCTTCCAAGGAGAAGGAGACGCTCGCCTGGGCTGAGCAAAACAGTGGAAGAGGGCCTCAAACAGTTCACGAACAGAGCAGAAGAGTAGGCTGCTCAGAAACGTCAAAGATCGGCAGAGAGTGCAAAAGTCGAAGCTCCAGCTGGCAAACGATAGAGACAGAAACCGATCAATCACTGTCCTAAGCATGAGGTGAGAGCCACGGCCAGTGAAGTTGGTAAACGACATTTGGTCGTAGAACTGATCGATCAGAGCGATACCCAAGGCAAAATGACCCTCGAAAGATGGAAGTTCGTAAAGATGAAGCTTTACGAGGTGATGTTCGCGAGGTTGGAAACCCAACCTAACGCTCCCATGCCCACTCTTTCTATGGAACGGACTGGATCAATGGGATAAATATCCTTAAGTGCAATGATGATCCAACTCTACTGGGTGAAAGCAGTAACCCCGACATTAAAAGGCCTATGGGAGGGCGCCTATTTGAAGGTAGTAGACGAGACTAGTATCCCGTCTCTATCAAAATCGAAGATGCTCTTTCCAAGTAGTGCCACAAGAGTCTGCGCTGAAGCTTCTCCAAAGTAACATAACTTGAAAACGTTTTTCGCAACAACAGTAAGTAGAACAGGAACAGCCAACCTTATAAGGAAAGGAATGTATAATTTATAAATGTCTCATTACAGCACTGACGATCTCACTGTCATGGCGCTAGAGGGAAACGCGGATGAACCGATCCTAGTCACCTCATGCTACATGGCGCACGACGACAACGCACAACTGGACGAGTTTCAAAGGCTGGTAGCCAAAGCCGGCGGGAAGAAGCAGGCAATTGTCATCGGAGCAGATGGGAATGCACATCACCCAGTGTGAGTCAGCCCTGACATAAATGAACGAGGTGAGACCTTATTTTACAACATAAACTCAATGTAGCTAATATTGCCGAGAAACCAACTTATGTAGACCCTACCTCGTCGAATGTATTAGACCTTACGCTATCCTCTGCTAACAACACTCTGGTTACAGATTGGAGGGTACTAGTACAGCCCTCCTTCTCAGACCACATTAGATTAGCTTCAATATTAGCTTTAACTACACTCAAGCAGTGATGTGCGGCGTAGAGAACATGATGTCGACAATGTCGTGTAGACAATTGCTTTTAACGACGTGTAGATAATATAAAAGGCTGCATGTTTATTGTAATATTTAATTAAATTGAGTCCAAGTGCGAAGCATTCCTTATTTTTACGCCTTCTGGGCATGGCTTTTGTTTGTTTAATTGTAAAATGTTAATTAAACGACGAATTTGTGTTAATTTAACGACTTTTCAAAAGGTTTTAAGAATCAGCATAATCTAAATGGAACTTGCATTTTCGCAGTGTTGCATTTTGTTGACATTGTTTACACAATTCTCGACATTGTCTATCCCAGAAATACTAACTGGAGCCGTTTTAGAAGCATCATTGAGACTAAGTTACCAATCTCCCAAACAAATTAATACGGAAGAGGGCATGAGAGGTTCTTGAAGATTATCTCGGTCCCTCTTCTCACTGGTCACTTAATGGCGGCAGCCCACGCGAAGAAGCTGGGCATCATCACGGAAGACAACTGCAGGAAGTGCAAGGAACCAGGCACAGAGGAGACTCTGGAGCACCTATTATGATGCACATGCACGCTCTACTTAGATCGAGACTGAAATATTTAGGCTCATCGACGGTCCTGTCACTAAAAGATGTAGCTAAAGTATCTCTGGAATGCGAAGGCATCCGGATTTATCTAACATAACCTACAACATTAAAAAATGTGAGGAAACCGTTATACAAAACCTGTCATCGATGCACAAATTTGTTGAAATAAAGAGTTTTTATGTAATGAAATAACCCCCAAAAAGTATGAATTAACTCCCAGCTGAAGTTGATTCCAACAAAAAAGAGAAATTAAATAGGTTCCAAAAATAATAAAATAAATAGTAACAAATGAAGTTACTCCCAAAAAGAGAGAGCAATGAAATAATTCCCAAAGCACATGAAATAAGTCCCAAAATGTATGTACATTTTTTGGGAATTATTTAAATTTTTTTTTGGGACTTATTTTATTGGGAGCTATTTTGGTTGGAGCCAAAATATACAATCAAAATTAAAAAAAACAACAAAACGTTTATCCATAACTGAGGTTTAAAGTGGGGATATCATCTCTATATAGAAAAGCGAAGTGTTCACTCTACAACTTGAAAGCCCTTAATTACATACCCACGATTAATTGGGTCTGCAACACAAGTGAGAAAAACTCATTTAAACCACCCCTCCTTAATCGATTGCCGGCTTTAAGCTTAGTTGCTCGTTTTTCAGAATATTTTCATTACTTACCGCAATTCTGCGTTTATCAACTCCCGAAACTCATCCCGAGTTTGTACATTTATAACGCACACACACAAGTGTGTCACAGTCGGTGGGTTTTTGTCTTGCACCTTGCTGGCTAGATCTATTTGCATAGCCATGAGCTCAGCCTGCGAAGCGCTACGTGTTGCCAAGAGTAACTTATTGTCCAGCAAATAGTTTTCCGTAGCATGTGTGTAGTTTTCCATAGCCTGCTGCAGATACGTTTTGAGATCAGTGGAAACCTTGAGTTTTGGAATAAATGTTTTTGCTGCACCGCCACTGCCACACAAACTGGTCATGGAATTCTGCTCAGTCAGCTGAGCAGCACCAAGCAGGCCCAAAGTTAATATTTTGTCAACTAGCACTTGGGCATCCTGCTCCCACATCTCAGCCAGCTCCTTGTACATGAGAAAATGTAATGCAGCCAATTTTAGATATTCTCGAGCATTTTCTGGACAGTATTCACGTAGATAAGCTATGATTGCTTGGCGTAGCACCACAGTTTTCTCCACATCGAATTGTCCCAACAACGACTCAAACTGTTCGTTTTCAATTAAAGCGTCGAAGCAGTAGAACATTTCACGATAGCGTGCAATACCAATAAGCATGCGCACAATAAGCGACCAGGACTTGGCTTGAGTAAGAATGGTGTTTAGCGCCTTGGCGCGATTGAGTACATTTGCAATGCCTTCCATGGAACACTCGTGTACAAAGCATTGATGTGCCTTGATAAGCAATTCTACGCAGATGATGTTTTGCTTCTTGTGCGATAGAACTTGGGATGGCGTAGTTGTTGTTGTGGGTTGGAAAG
The DNA here is from genome assembly GCA_963920525.1 of Dichetophora obliterata. NCBI lineage: Eukaryota > Metazoa > Arthropoda > Insecta > Diptera > Sciomyzidae > Dichetophora > Dichetophora obliterata. Next base: position 6,098,639 of record OY986437.1, on the reverse strand, counting down.
TGGTCAAGTTCGTTCCTGTAGTCAGAAGTTCTTCAGCGGGCAGACCGTAACGCTCGATAATATCACGTAGCTTATCAAAAGCAGTTGAACGCTCGTAAGGTTTGCCAGCCTGGAATTTACGATAAACTTTCAGGGCATCACAGAACTCGAGCAGCCAGTTACCCAAGATTGTGGTGTGCGGCACTAATTCTAAAAACAGGTGTAGGTCGCGATCGATGTTGTAGCCCCAGAGATCAGCGTTTTTAAAGGTGCTTTTGGCCTGCTGATCTGCCGAGAATATGTAGAAACGGGGACGCACAATAGCCGTGGTTATTTCAAATGCCAACAGCTCGGCAATCTGGTTGATACAAAAAAAAAATTTTAAAGCAGTTAAGACAGCGGTTAGGTGCAACTTTAACTAAAGGCTTACCTCAGCGGCTGTCATGTGTGTTGAGGTGGTGATGTCGCTGACCACTAGCAATTTATGCAAGCAACCGTCTTCAGCCACACTGCGCAATAGAACAGCTGTATCTTTGGTACGCAGCACATCTAGATACTCCTTGTCCAAGTACATGGCGGCACGGTAGGCTTTGACGATGCGTGTACCTATGTTGATGCCATTTTGGAGACGTGAAGCTATGCCCTGAATGGTTTCCAAAGTCTCGCGTTTTTCCTTGGAAGGGATTTCCTCGAACTCCAGCGTAGAACAACTGTCGGACAGATCGTTGTTTTGCTTGAAGGGAGAAGATTGTCCTGAAATTGAAAATGAGTAATTATTTCTTCACTGGCAAAAGCTTCACTGCCAACCCTGATGACTACCACTCGAGCGCAAAGTATCCAGTGTACGTTTATTGAACTTGCCAAATGCGCTCTTCTCAACTTCGCGCAACAGCTGTCGCTCCTCAGACGACATGCTAAATATAGTCGTTACGCCCTCTGCCAGTGCCATGCAGAAGACTACAAAACGCAAGTCTACAGGACGATGGTCGAACAACTCTTGCAAGCGCAAAGCCTCAACAATATCGCCCTCGTCCAACAGCCGATTCAGTAACACTTCCAAACGCAATTTCATCGGCACAGTTAGCTGCACCTTCAGACTTGTGGTAAGATCTTCAATACCAGCCAATTCCTTAAGTTCAAGAAACGATTTATAGAGCACACAACGCTCCTTCAACATGATCTCTTCAAAATACTCGGAATAATACAGCTCCAAATTGTCCAGCTCTTCGGCTTCCGCTATTTGCAAATAGCACAGAACCATGTCGTACTCAATTTGATCGCGATCGAAGGACTCATTGGGAAAGAGATGATTTTGCTTAATCACTGTCAGTGCACGTTTGAGCAGTAAATATTTTCGCGCGCAAGGCTCCTCCAAGCGCATAGATGCGTAGAGGAAAAAATTAACCAATAGTTCAGGTGGCAGCGAGTGGGCGCGTATCTCATCCTCATAGCACTGAAAAGAGAGGTCATGCAAGCTGCTACTATCCACATCTGCCACCCACTTGATGTACACTATATCGCTGATGGGCATATGCAGTAGCGTGGCCAGCTGAATGGCCAAGTCATACTCTTTGGATTCCATCAGAGAATGAATAAGCAGGTCATAGGCTGCTCTGCCATCGTTTTGTATTAATTGATCGAATGGTAGCGAGCATCGATTAGCGCTGGAAGACTGCAGAATGCCAAATACTTGGTTCAACAAGCAAAAATCAAGCAAGGTGCTGATATCACTGATGCCCGACTGGCAGATGCATTGCAACAGCTTACTTTGCTCGTAGGCAGATGAAAAACTTGCTTGAAGATGAACAAGCAGCAAATGAATAGTGCGCAGCATTAGCTGTTCTCTCTTGAGCAACGGGCAGTGAGGCACTTCAACTTCATCATTGCTCCAGGCCAAGAGATATAAACGCAAATCGTTAATGACATCTTCACCGAAGTTATTGTTCAAGGAGGTTTCTTCAAGAAAATGGGTAAAGTAGGTCAGAGGATTGCTCTGAAAAAAAAGTCCAAATAATGTAGAACCAATAAATAAGGGGGAAAAATAGAATAGGTATCACCTCATAAAATATGCAAATGCTCCTGTGTAGCGTGCCAATGTTATCACGCCGCACACAATTTTCAATTAAAGTCCAGGCCAACTCGGTCACATCACTGAGACAAATGGCCAGCACTTCCGACCACTCGTCGGTGGCAACGGCTAGCCATACCACCCAATTCCAGTCTATGTTCAATGGCGTAACGGTTGCCGCTAGCAAAGCAAGCACCGGCAGCTTGAATTTGATGCTGTTTTTCATTAGATTCAAGGATGTAGCATAGGAATGATTGTCCTGCATTAGCTCATGGAATCTGGCAGCGTCCGTTATGCGCTCCTCTGGAATAGAATTGGTGCTGAGGAGAATAATGGCAAACAGATCCAGGTTGCCCGAAGAGTCCAGCAAGAAACGCACCTGATTATTATTTGAACTTTTGAAGTATGCGTTGGCATCATTGCAAGAGCTTATGGACGAGGTCATAGTTTCAGCGGATGTTGTGGTGGGTGGCTAGAAACAGAGAGATAGAATCAATGATTTCAAGTTGTGAGCAGTTGTATGGTAACCATACCATGTTATCGGTTTTTCTCGATTGCTTTTGCTGTCTGCTGGTGTAGCTCGAATTCATGCGCTTAACGTTGCGTTCATTTGTAGTGGGTACAGGCTCATGCGAGAGTGCGCGTAGCAGGTGTTCGCCTATGGTGCGTTTCCCAAAGTGCTGCACCAGACGCTGCATTTGCTTGAGCGGCACATCAAAGTACTGCATTAGTAAGAGCAGCTGTCGCCAGTCATTGGTTTTGGCAAAGTGCTGTAGCATGAGCTCCGGCCACTGTCTGAATTGATTGCAAGCCACAACACGCATGAGCGCTTGATAATCTGCTAGAGGAAAGTGACGGGGATCTTGGGTCAGCCTTGTGACCAGTTTGGCTTCCACACTCTCAATTAATTGACTAAAGTTTGGCAGAATATTCTTGCACTCCAGCTGACGATAGAGTTTGAGAAACGTGCGCAAGTTTTGTGTATCGAATCCTAGCATTTCGTTGAAGGCGATATAATGTGTCAGCAGCTCCGAGTTGTCAGGATGCTGCAGAGCTAGTTCCGTAACCGTTTCGGTGGCATTAAATAGCTGATTTTTGGTAATCTGTGCATACTGCTTCAAATAGTCGGTCAATAAGTAGTAGACAGCGAAGCAACTACGCTGCTGGTTAAGGTAATGCAAGAAGTTGAGGTGGTATTTTCGTGCATATTTTTGACATAAACGTTGGTTGGAAAACGAGGCTATATCGTTGCTATCCTTGCAAACTATAAGCTTAAAGTCAAGATTTTTAAACTTGCGCAGCATATCGTAAGGTGTCGGTAGATTGGCTACATCGAGTGGGGATTGGCCATTGTCTAAACGTCGTGCCAACGCATTAAGGTAGGGAATGCATTTTAAGGCACTAGAGAGCAGAAAACAGCTAAGTGCAGACACTGTGGGCTCATTACAGAGGAACTCGTAGAAAGTAACAAGCGGCTGGGTCGTTTCAAAATCAACACCTTGGCTTTCGAGGTAGGACTTTGTAGCACTTGCAATCTAAATGTTAATAGAAAATTTATATTTTTTTTTGCAAAGGAATCTCAGAGAATTTGTTCTTCTCATACATACCTTCTCAAATCCAACACGTTCCTCAATGGCATTGCTCTTGACAGCCACAATAAATTCCAGTAAATTCCTTTGCGCCGGTAGCATTTCTGCCAATTCTTCCAACTCACGTGTGGAAACGAAATCACGCAGCAACAGCATGACATAGCCACGTTTTAATACCCATTCACCTAGTGGCAATTTACTTAATATTTCCTGGTTCTGCTCAAAGCTATTTGTGGTGCACAAACGCCTCAATACCGTCGCCACCTGAAGCCGTTCTTCGGCAAAAAAGTAGCCTTTTTTGACAAAGCAATTTTTTAAACATTCGTTTGGCTGCCTCAAAGCTTTCAGAGCATGTTCAAACATTTCTGTTTCTATTGACCATTGGCTATAGAGCACCTCCAAATTGCTTGCATACTCACTAGCTGGTGTCGAACTTTGGCCACTTAAAGTACACCAACGCACAATTTGCTGAGTGTTCTGTTTCTCCACAAGAAAATCCCAAATGAGAAACTTATTTAATCTGCCTAAAATGGCTGGATTTCGCTGCTCAAAATACAACTCTACCATTAGGCGCTTACGGAAGGCATCATCTCGACTAAGTAATGTTTCGAGATTAATTCGGCGTAGTTCAGCTTTATAGCGTTCCAGCAGCTCGGGACAGCGTTGTAATTCGTGAAGAAGATCCCAATAAAATTTCAAATCATGCATATCCTGTTCAAAGCTGTGCGGTTCTTTCCGTCGCAAGTGCTCCATTACAAGCTCACGCAGTTCTTCATCCTGGCATTCGCAAGCGAATTGGTAGTAGAAGCAGCGCACATTCCGCTGCACATTTTTCAATACAGTCTCTGCCTTGCAAACCAGTCGTTCCGTTAGCAAGCGATTCACATAAGTCTGCACCACGTCGTGAAAGAACAGCTTGTACTCCAACTGGGGTAGTTTGCGTTTCTTGGCCCAGTACTCGATGCAAAGGTCGACATATTCGCCCTTCGTAGCCACTTCTTTGATGAGTGCGACTTCGCTAATACCCGACCAGGATTTAAATACTTTATCGCGTGCGCTGGCATTCATTTTGAAAGTAGTTGGAATGGATAGTTTTTTGTAATAAAATCACTCTGGCAAATATTTAAAAATCATCTGCTCCGGTGTACTCCTACTGCGTTGCTTTGTTAACTTCGACTAATCCAATCAGTGTAGTTCATCTCTGTTCCCTCTGTGCATGTGTCATCAACAAATCGTTCTTTGTTCTCCAATCAAAGAAAGTCTCTTTCAGATGCAGTGGCTCATCAATTCTTCAGCACTGATAACGCGTCGTAAATTCTTGTTTGTTATCCGCATTTAATTTCGGTACGTTTGTTTTGGTTTTATTGCAATAAAAATATGTAAGTTTTTGTTGTAATTAATATTCGTATTGATATTTTTCATCGAGTGGCAGAGAAAAATAAAATTGAAATATATGTATTTGTTTTGTTTTAAACAGCTGTCGACAGACAGCTGACTACAGTGATGGCGAATGAAGAGGTTTTCTGATATAATACAGTCGGCTGTCAATAGTTGTAATAACATGTTAAATGAAGATTGGCTACATGTACAAAGGTTAAGGTAGCTCGAAATTTTTTGACATAATTGAAGAATAGTGAGAACTCAAGATCTCAAATTTTACATTGGTTTTTTTAATTATATGTATTAAGACCTTCTTAGTCCAAGTCCAGAAAAATTTCAGGGGCACGATTACGGTTTCCGTTGCGCCAAGATATGAAAATGCAGTTTTGTTGTACTCATCGAGAAAATAAGATTCACCGAAGGAATTATTGATATATCGATTAGTTATGAAGTTATCGATTTTTAATAAATATTTTACTTTGCAAGATCTGATTAATTCGGGTACCATTAAACAGAAACTTGATATATCTTCAAGATAAAATATCAAACCAATTATTTCTTTTCAACCCGATCACGCTACAGACGGTCTTTATGCATATTATTATTAGGGGTATTCACGATTCAGTGCACTTGCCTGTGCAGTTGCAGTCAAAAATCTGCACAAGTGCTTTTCTACTATTACCTTCAACTTGAGGACTTGGGCAGTTGTGCACTTGTGTGCATTGAAAAATGTTGACAGCTTTGAAATGGTGATGGTGGGGTGTTCACGAAAATCTAACTCCACAACTGCACAAGTCCTCAACTGCACAGGCAAGTGCACTGAATCGTGAATACCCCTATTATTTTTGTTTGCAAATAATTTCCTCTAAAAATTCCGCTATTAAGGAGACACAAAAACATCATATATTAAAAGCTGCAACAATGACCTTTCGTCTGATTTATAATATCTTGAACTTTTTTCTCCATTGCTGCTGTATTTTTCATATTTGCATACATACTAGGTTGAACAATACAATAATATAGTTTTATATTTTTAACTAATCGTTCATTTTAAGAATGCAGTTTTGTGTTACTCATGGTCAAAATGAGATTCATGAGATTTGTCAAAATGTGTCAAAATGAGATTCACCGACGGAATTTGTTAAGCAATTTTATATCATATATAAATTTTTTATTTGAATTATGGTCGCTGCTTATGGATTACAACCCTCACATAATACCAAAAATTGGATTTGGGTTTATGGCCAGTTTGAAAAAGCTCATAAGCAAAAAAAGAGAACATAATCCTCCAACAAATTTGGTTATAACATTCCGTACAAAGGCAAATCATTTTATAGTAAAAAACACCATACAAAAAATAGATTTTCCCTTGTACGGAACAGTAATAAAACTATTCTGTACAAGGGAAAATAATTTTATCATACAAAAAACCATAAAAAATTGATTTTCCCTTGCTCGAAATAGTGATAAAAACATTCCGTACATGAGAAAATAATTTTCTCAAGGAATTTATTTAATTTTATAATTGCTTGGAAAGCTTGGAAAAAATAAAATGTCGATAATTCGATAGTTAATCGATATATCGATAATCCTTCAATTAATCTTGTTTTTACCATGAGTTCATCAAAACTGCATTCTCAAAATGAACGATTAGTTGAAAGAAAAAACCCATATCATTGTGCTGTTCAACCTAGTATATAAACAAAAATGAGAAATAAAGCAACAATAGGGAAAAACAATTTCTTATATTATACACCAAACGAAAGGTCATTTCATCGTTTCAGCTTTAAGTATATGATGGTTTTATTTCCTTTTAATAACGGAATTTTTAGAGGAAATAAGGGTTTTATGCAAACAAAAACTATAATATACTGAAAAACCATCTGACGTGCAGGGGCGTAACTAGCGGGGGAGGTAAGGGGGGGGGGGTAGACTACCCTCCTTACTTTTTTAGAGTCGGCCTAAGTGTTATTTTTTACTAAAATTTTTTAAAATATTGATTTTTATAAACAATTAATATGAACGCTTCAAAGCCAGTCGTACCTTTTATTGCCATTTTCATACCAAAATACAACTTTAGTCGGCTATTTTATTTTAATTCATAACCAAAACTATCTTCAGTCGGCCAATTCACTTTCAGTCGTACCATAAACGTACTTCAGTCGGCCAACTCATTTTAAGTCGTATCAGCGTTGAATTGTAAACGAATCCAGTGTTCCTTTGTGACAAAATGCAGAAAAAGTTCAGAAAAGTAGCATAAATATAGTTAAAAAGTAATCGACCATTTTTAGTCGAACTGTGCAACCGTGTCCTTGATCAAAAATAAAAATCGGAAATGATCTTTTTATATGACCAAAAAAATATTAATGATTTTTATTTAAGATTTAAAAGATAAAATCAGATTACTATTTTTATATCTGAGCAAAAACTTGAAAAGCAAAAAGTAATGATTAATGCTTAAATTTTTGGATATAACTTAATGATAAAAGTCTCTGATAGAAATATCTTGTCAAAAAGTTGAAAAAATAAGTGGAATAAAAGAAGCCTAAACGAACAAAGGTTTACTCAGTTGCCACACATATTCCTCTTTTTAAAACCTAAATAAATTTTTGTAGAACTTTCTGAGATTGAAATTTTTATCCAGAAATACCCAACATTTGTAATAAAAAATTTAATGATCGAAATCGGCCAACATATTTAACGAAATTTTCTTAGCTCAAGAACTCTGATGTAAAATCTTTAATTTCATAGACTTAGCATTTTAATTTTAATACAATTATAATAAATAAATAAAGAATTTAAAGGATTTAGTCCAACTATTGAAAAAGGTCCGTTTTAATTTTTAAACTCAAGATGATGGCAATAAGAACACCATTTTTAAATCTGCATTTAAAATCCATTTATTATAAAAGCATCGCCTTATGCCATTGTTGATGTTCTAAACAAAATTTCCCAAAGCTCTGAAATATTTGACAAGTGGACTCGAAATACTGCATATTCGCTATCAAACCAACTCATTTATGTGGACTTTATTATAAGTCTTGTTTTTATAAAAAATGTGCAAGTAAAAATGAAACTCCTGACTGAATCTCTTGAAGCCGTTGAACTGAATAATTTATATGCTATGAAATTTATTTCTTGTACCCTTAAATCATTGGAAAAAAAAAATTCGAACTCTGAAGGTACGGACAACCTAATTAGTACTGCTGTCGCATAGTTAAAATCTTTTAATGTTGATGCTGACAAGGAATTCTCAATTCGCCAGCGCCGTCGTCTTGCGCCGAAACGTTTGTGTGATAACAATGCCAACGCGGCTTATTTTTTTAAGAACTGTTTTTATAGAAGAGAATTTAAACTTGTATTGGATAAGATAACCTCACTGATGCGAGATAAATTAAGCAGTTGCTTAGAAACAATAAAGCCTCTGTATGAACTCTTGTATCCAATTCTATCTTCTACTAACTTGATCCAAAAGCGAATTCTAGAATCAATAAAATTGTTACCAAAAAATTGTTTGTTAGATTCACTTCAATTGAAAGCGGAATTTGGAGTATTCTATGATCTATGCGAAGGCGTAGAAACTCTATCGGGTACAGCTAATGTTTCAGAATGCAATAAAAAATCTCTTCCTGCTGTTAACAAAATGTCGCGTTTGCTGTGCACAGTGCCTTTTACTATTTCAGGACATGAGAGAATGTTCAGCAAATTAAAATTAGTTAAAAATTATATAAGAACCACGCAAAGTGACTCACGTCTTAATGACTTATTAATACTTTCATCGGAAAAGGACATAGTTGATCTCATTAACTTAGATAATATTGCGCAGCAATGGGCTACCTTAAAAAAAAGAAGAATTAATATTTAAATGTTATACTTAAAAATTAGGTTTGTATTTTTTATTTAAAACACCATTTTTGTTTAATTAATTTAAAAAATTAAAAGAAAAAATGTAAAAGAAATTGAAAGCCCTGTTTATTTTTTAACACACATAAACTATAAATTTTTAAAACAAAAACGAAAATAAATTTTTAAATGCTGATTCGATAATGCTGAAATACTTTTATTTTATTTTCTTTGATAGAGGAAACGATATGAAAACTGCCTTTAAGGGATCTTCTTCACTTGAAAAGATCGAAAGATTGAAAAGTGTAATAATATGTGGGTTAAAAATTTCAGGATTTCTTAAAACGGTGCCAAAGAATGGATTTGTAAGATAGATTCTTTGGATACCCATCATAATTAGTTTTGTAGGAAAATAAAAAAATCACTAGTTTTTCAGGCCAATTTTTACAACTTTGGACCCCTATAACTTCTAAACGACTTCAGAGTGTCCTGAAATTTTTCCAGAAATAAACTTATTGTAGAATGCCTTAATACATATGATTAAATTTTAAAATTCGAGTTTTCATTTAGGAAATTCACAGTTCATGCTATTTAAGGTTTAATGTGCTAATTCTGAAATGTGCTATTTTTCCTGTTAATTTTTTGTTTTTGTTTTGCATGTAAACACAAATAAAACCGGTGTGTTAAATGTTGCCACTTTTGTACATGCCCAAGGCATGCTTTTGTAGAGTGCTAATGTGTTATTTCGTGAACAGCTGTTTTACATGAATAAAAAAGAGTAACCTGGTAAATAATTTTGTTGAAGTTTTCAATAAAACTAAATATTAAATTGAGTTATTTACATTTTTAGTAGAATCCAAAACATCTGCGCTGCATATTAAAGATTCCTGCGCTGTTTTGAAACTGCAAATCAATACTTTTCACTTAAGTTGTGCTCACAGTTGTAAAAAATTAGTACATTAAAATATTAATATATTAAAACATTACAATGAACAGTGAATTGCCCAATTATTCTTCAACTGTTCTAAAAAAATTTTCGACACTAATATTGTGAAAACCTTATTTCAGAAGGTTTTGAATCCAAAAGGATTTTGAAATCGATCTGGCAGCGGCTATGATTTGAAAAATAAATATTTCTTAAAAATCTGTTTTTTCGCCGTAATTTTTTTTCAAGTCAAAATACCTACAAAAAACTGGGGTGCAAATTAAAGGTCTCTGAAGCACCAAAATTGTGGAGATTATAAGAGTCAGAAATGTTTTTAGTGTAACGTGTTCAGATTTTGGACAACATTTTTGTGTATGTTCCAGTTTAAATATTGTATTTTTTAGTTGATTCTAAAAAATTTTGTATGTTTATATGTAATATATTATTATTATTATTTATTTATATTAGTACATTAAGAACTAGGTTCTTTTATAGTACAGAGCTCAAAGACATAATTTGAATTCAACTTATTATAAAACATTTAAACTTAAATCTAAGGTAATTTAAATTTATTGTTATACAATTAAAAGTGTTATAAAAAAATTTTTATTTTAAACAAATGTAAATTCATGACAGCAACTGTGACCAGATAAAACTTAAACTAAGAAAGAGCAAACAAGAGAGAGAAAGAGAGAGAAAGTCATATAGAGCTAAAGATCTGATATTTTGTTAAGTATTATGTGATGAAAAGTGCTTCAAAATAGCATGTTTGAAGGATGTTTTTGACGCTATGGATTTTAAGCTACTAGGCAATGAATTCCATAATATAGCGGCATTAATAAAGAATAGTCTTGTGGAGTTTAGAAAGTTAAAACTAGGTATAATTAGCACTTGGCTTCTAATTGACCGACTAAATTGCAGTTTTTCAAATAAGTAGAAAGGAGTTTTGTGGTGTATGAGTTTGTGTAAAAATATGCAATTCCTGGCATTAGAGTAGGTTATAATATCGCATCCAAGTATACAGTTTTTTAATTGAGCTAAATGATCAAATTTACGCAAGCCGTAGACATAGCGTGTGGCATGATTAAACGCGATCTGCAATTTAAGTTGAGACCGCGAATCTAACTTGCTGTATACAAGTTCAGAATATGTTATGACGGGGACAACGAGCTGAATTACAAGTTTACGTCTTAGATCAATCGGTGTATACTCAGACGACATCCTAGGGTTACGCAAGATATAATAGATTTTGCGGACTACACTGTTGATATGATCTGTGCAAGTAAGGGAGGCATTGATATTAAATCCTAGACTTACAACACTATTAACTATTTTTATGATTTTATCACCCAATATAACGTCTGGAATGGAGTCAGGGCTTATTTTTTCTTTAGAGACAGGCAACACATACGACTTGAGTACATTAAGGTGAAGACTATTTTTCATAGCCCATTGGTTTATACTGTCAAGATCTTCATTCAGTTTACATACTAAATCTTCCATGAGGTTTGTTCTACCAGACAAGTAAATCTGAACGTCATCAGCATAAGCATGCATGGACGAATATGTGCAGCAGTGAAAAATGTCATTCACGAACATGGAGAAGAGCAGCGGGCCAAGAACCGATCCCTGAGGCACACCACAGCAAACAGCTTCATAGTATGAAAAATTAGTACCGACCTTCACTTTTTGTACTCTATTTGTCAAATAGCTACTTAACAAATCAGTGGCTCTGTCGCAGAAACCAAAGAAATATTTTAATTTTTGACAAAGGAGTTCATGACTTACTGTGTCAAATGCATCATAATAAGACCTTATATCATCCATTACTTTAACCGTAGCAGTAGAGCAACTGTGACCAGCGCGAAAACCAGATTGAAATGGAGACAAAAGATTATTTTCACTTAAGAATGATGATATTTGGTTAGCCATGATAGATTCACATAATTTGATAATGAAGACAGGATGCTTATAGGCCTGAAATCCTTCACAAGATGTATTTTTTTTGCCACCGGCGTTACTATAGCAGATTTCTAGAAATGTGGAAAAGACGATGTAGTAAAACAATAATTGATAATGTGAGTTAGAGAGCTAAGAATGTGCGGTAAAATAATCTTTGCAAATTTTATATTAATACCATCTTCACCAACAGCATTTGATTTATATTCAATACACCCTTTGCAACATCGTCTTCTGTCACAGTGGTAAACAGAAATGTATGTTCAATAGGAGTACCTAAAAATGTATGGGAACTTGGCGTGTAATTTTGGTACACATTGGCGCTAGCCAGAAACTATTCATTAAGACGGTCAGGATGAATCTGGCAGTTAGGTGTTTGCTTGTCAACAATGCTTAAGTTTTTTAAATTGTTCCATAAAACTTTAGGTGGAATAGTGGTTTTGAGTTTGGTTATTTTTGATTGCCTTATTATGGCTATGGAAGCATTGCTAGCACTTCTATAGTTTTCCCATTTTTCAGATGAAGGATTCTTTTTCCATATTGCATGCAACCTATTTCTTTTTTTTATGGCAAGCTGAACACGATTTGTAAACCACGGGCAGGACATATTTTTAATATTTACAGTTTTCAAAGGGACATGTTTTACGAACAGTTCAGTTATTGCACTTGTAAATATGGTCAGCTTATCTTCAATATTAGGACAAAACCACACATTATTCCAAGGAGTTACAGACAGATCACAGAAAAGAGCATAAGAATCAATAGACTTAAAATCGTGATATGAAAACGTATGCGACGTAGGTGAACAAGATAAGTTAATGTCAAGAGTACAGAAAATAAGGTCATGATCCGATAAAAAATAAATTTGGTCAAACAAAAGGACAGTTGAAATTTCAGATACTATAAAATAATCAAGAAGACTAGGAGACTATAGAAGACTAGAAGACTATATTGATTAATAAAAAATGTTTTTTCATTTATTAACGAAATATTAACGATGTATTAACGATGTATTAACGATTTTTGGACGAAATATTGCTTTTTTCAAATCAAAACCGCTGGCAGATGGTCAGACTGATTTCGAAATCCTTTTGTATTTTAGATTGAATTCAGCTTTTACAATATAAGTGTCGACATTTTTTTTTTTCACAAAACTAGCCACCTTAACGTAGGTGTAGGTGCAGTAGAAATTTTTAAAATTTAATAAAAAATAATTAATTTACTTTAGCTTTATATTTTTCCGATTATTAAATTTTTGGCATAATTGAAGATCAGTGACAAGAATTTTAAAATTTTTTTCTGGATCTTATGTATGAAGACCTTCCAAATATAAATCTGGAAAACTTTAGGGCACTCAAAAGTGATTAAGAATTTGTTGGGTCGAATCTTGGGAAAAATGGGTCTGAAAAACCTGTGATTTTTCTGTTATTTCCCCAAAAAGCTAAGGATTATGGATACTAAAAGAAAAAATATGATATTATCTATTTAACCATAAAAATTCATGCGTGTCTTCAAAATATTCTGCTTGCAGTTTTTTCACCAAACTCAAATTCGAAAAAACATTTCAATGGAGCTCTAATCAACTGTAAGTTAAAGGAGGATGTTTTGGGCAATGAATTTTTTGAAAATAAAATTTATTTTCTAAATTGATTATTGCTGTACAACTATTCAAAAATATGTAGAAACACTTTCAAATCAATCCCTCTTATAATACCGATTCTACGGTGCTTAACACCCGGTGTGCTAGAGTAACTATAACTTACCAAAGTTACTTTAAACGTGTTTTTCTCGAAACATACTTTTTCAAAACGGGCCACACTACTGTAAACAAACTAATCGACTGATTTAAAGTTTTTTCTTTTTAAGCTGTTTGTATTATAATTCTACACAGGGAAAGTTTGTGTAGTTTTTACACGCAACAATATGTCCAAAAATAACGTAAATTTTACGACTTTTAAACCACGTAAGTGGTTTAAAAAACTTAATAGGGGTATATTAACTTTGTCACTCCGTTTGTAACGCCGATAAAGAGGCGTGGCCGGTATAGAAAAGTATATATATTCTTGATCAGCATCACCTCATGAGTCGATTAAGCCATGTCCGTCTGTCCGTCTGCCCGTCTGTGGTCACGATAACAGCCGTAATTTCTTAGCTATCGAAACGAAATTCAATATACAAGCTTTCTATTCAAAGGTTTTTTTATTCAGGTCAAGTTCGAAAATGAGCCAAATCGGATGAAAACCACGCGTATTAGGAATGCCCGTAGACTTCTTTTTGCTATTAATAAAAAGCCAAAAACTTTTACTATTGGTCTTCAGTTGACATTCTATCTGGAAAATATAATTTTTATATAAAAATTTGCTCAGTTGATCACATTTCCTTCGAAGAAAGCGGCCATTGGTGGTGGCTTAACCTCTAGTAAACTTTGATTGTAAAACTTAAATCTGTTAGTTTACCTCTGGTCAGTGGTTTGACGACTAATGGTTGTGAAACTGGCCCTAAGCAGCTTTTAGTTTAAGGCAGTATTCTAGTCTAGAGGTCCAATTAATATTTTTACCATCCATTTTTATCACTTATTTATTTATATTTTATGAATTATTTTTAACGAAGTTATACGCTGTTTCACCCTCATCCATCCTCGGGTGAAATTTCACCCATTTTGAAGTTTAAAACGCTATGCCTAGCTCTTTTTTAATGCAAAATTAATGAAATGTATGGTCTTTATGTGGCGGCCGTAGCCTAGTGGGTAGCGTGCGTGGCCCCTAAGCTAAAGTACCGCAGCAGCCCGGGTTCAATTACAGCTCAGACAGAAAGTTTTTTCAATTGAATTAATTTTTCTGTTCGGTCGTCACCTCTCTGCAGACAATGGCAAACCTCAGAGAGTAAAAATTGCCATGTAAAGCTTCTTGAGAACATAAGCCGTTCGGAGTCGGCATAAAACACGTAGGTCCAGTTCTCGGTCATTTGTGATCAAACATTTAATAACACGCACAACACAATTGATCAATAGAAGCTAGGTCAAAGTCCTTCCAAGGGCTGAAATGGCCAGTTATTTTTTTTTTATGGTATTTATATGACATGTCCCTTTCTTTTAGAATATGATATCAATATAATGGTTGATAAACATAACGGTTAGTATTTAAAAAGTAACTTAAGCAACCCTCGAGTGAAATTTCACCCATATGCAAAAAAGGACCGAAAAGCATATTCCTTCCTGCAACAAATATATATGAGGTGAGCATGAAACTGCTTTCCACTGTAAAGAATAAACTGTATTTCAACATAATAAACGTATTTAAAAGAAAATTAAGAATTTTTAGTCAATTAGGCGTACAAAATACTCATGGGTGAAATTTCACCCATTAGGGTTTTATTTGTGACTTTTTTTGAGGGTCGGATGAGGGTTAAGTAAAGGGGTCATCTGAAAAATAAAAAAAAGGTAAATTCGTTATCAGTACAAATGTCACTATGGTAGGAAGCAGGAAAAATTAAAAAAAATGTTCTCACAAAATGGCGGTTACTCAAAAAAGAGGTCGACATTTTTCAGTTATTTTTTAACATTTCCGAATTTTTAAAAATAGTAAAAATTTAAAATTGTGATTTTTTGTTGGCTCCTATTACGAACTTCCTACCATGAGGGATATAAAGAATATTCATGCCAAGTTTCAAGAAAATTAGCCAATTAGTACGTTTCGAAAAAGGAGTTGCGGGTAAAACGCGTTTAAAGTTTTAAGTTCAGTTTCAGGCAGTCTAACTGGCGACACTATAATGGCTATAACGTTTAAAATAATTTCGAAAAATTCTTTTAAGAAGTAATTCTTGAATTTATAAGCTATTGAAAAATAAAAAATTTTTGATTTTTTCCATTGTCTACACTAGAATATTGCCTTAAGGGCTAATACCGCTGTAAAGTCATTAAAATTAGTAATGTCTTTTTGAATTTTTGTAAGCAATGAAACACAATTTATGTGAAATATGCATACGGGGTCTTTTTAAACAAAAATGTATTATATTAGTGTAAAACAAATTTCGTCTTTTTTTTAAATGGTCAGTATAGGAGGTCCTTTAAACTAGAGTTGTTCCTCGGCTGGCAAAACAACGGCAGCGATGCTTGTGCTAGAATAAAAAAGAAAAGTGTTTTTTTAATTATAAAAGGTAAATCTAAGTAAATATGTAAGTAGACTTTACTTGAAGCTAGTACGAAAACCTATTAATTCATTCTGTCTGAGCTGGAAACTGAACCCGTTTCTTTTCTGTTTCTTTAGCGAACGGGCACCGCACTCTACACAGTAGAATACGACTGCTACGATAATAATATATGTTAATAATTTCACCAGATGTAGAACCGAGAATGAAACTTATGAAAATTCTTAAAACAAAATAACAATTCAATGTAGTAAAAAGTACTAAATATTATTGCATTTACAGTAGTAAGACAATAAATAAAATCTACTTGTTTTGTGTTACAATTGAGTTGTAGCCTTTTTTGATAATAAAATAGCACTCACATAGAGTAAGTGAAGATTTGTTGCCACCGTCTCTAACTCATGAAGTCATATTCCAAAACAATAGTGTGAAACGTGTTAAATTGGCGCTTAAAATGCAACAGTAACTGCAAGAAATATGTCATATCTGCCACAAGATCAACCCACACACGGTCGCTTGCTTCGCCTGTGACTAGGGAAAAGTCTAGCGAATATTCAATTTGATTCCGGCTGCATGAAATGTCGTGGTCATTGTTGTTGCTGCTGATATGTATCATTTTGGAAATTCTGATCATGTGATTTGAATAAAATTAGATCAAACACAAATTGTTTTAAAAAATAATTTCTGAAAACAAATTACTGACAAACAACTTTTTATTCTGTATCCGTTTTTTTCACGTCATCCATCAATAAAGAAATGATTTCTGAATTCAAAATAAATATAGATTGAGATGGCTTAAATATTTACATTTTCTCTCATATTATAAACTTTTTACATGTGATCATCAACTCATGCGTAATTTTCAGGATATTGTAACATGTTTATAGCCATTGCTTGTTTTAATTACTGGATTGCTATTTGCTGGTTCAGATTAAGTAGTGAGCTTTATTTCTAAAACAAGAATGCAGACTTGAGGTAAGAATTGTCGTAGAAAATAATCGACGACGGGATAGTTGGCGTGGTATGTACCAGAGATCTGAAACGAATACTTAAAAAGAAGTAGTATTCGATAGTATTCATTCACAACTCAGTGATTCAAATCAGAGGCTTGCAATGAATCACAACTCAGTGATTCGAATCAGAGATCTGCAATGAATCACATTTTGGAATCATGAGCCACTTACACAAAAATGAGTGTGAATAAGTATAAGTAGTTTCCAAAGTAGTACTCATATGTGATTGATTCGAAAAAAAGTGAATCACACTTTTGAATCATGAGACACTTGCTCAAAAATGAGTATGAATAAGTATAAGTAGTTTTTAAAGTAGTACTCATATATTATTGATTAAAAAAAAAAGTGAATCTCATTTTTGAATCATGAGCCACTTACACAAAAATGAGTATGAATGAGTATAAAAAGTTTTCAAAGTAGTACTCATATGTTATTGATTCGAAAAAAAGTGAATCACATTTTTGAGTCATGAGCCACTTACTCAAAAATGAGTATGAGTATAAGTATAAGTAGTTTTTAAAGTAGTATTCATATGTTATTGATTCGAAAAAAAGTGAATCACATTTTTGAATCATGAGCTACTTACACAAAAATGAGTGTGAATAAGTATGAGTAGTTCCAAAGTAGTATTCATATGTGAGTGATTAAAAAAAAAGTGAATCAATGAATTAAATATTAAGGGTTGCCACCTAATAATATGTATTTTAAAGAATTTGACTTGAATTTGACTTTGAATTCATTTGACAGTGTTGGGGGTCGCTGATTTCGAATCTCAATTCAGAATTGTAAAATTCAGTATGGTTAATAGGGTTGCCACCTTAATTTTTTATTTTTACAAATTCGGTGCTGGCGCGAACACAAGGTAAAAATGGGTCGCTGAATCCGAATCCATTGTCTGAATTTCAAAATTATGTTACTTTTTTATAAAAAGGCTGCCACCTAATAATATGTATTTTAAAGAATTTTAAACATCATTTAACAGTGTTGGGGGTCACTGAATTCGAATCTAAATTCAGAATTGAAAAATTTAATATAGCTACTAGGGTTGCCACCTTATTTTTTTTATTTTTACGAGTTCGGTGCTGGCGCGAACACTTGGTAAAAATGGGTCGCTGAATCCGAATCCGTTGTCAGAATTTCAAAACTATGTAATTTTTTTTAAAAGGTTGCCATCTAATAATATGTATTTAAAAGAATTTTAAACATCATTTAACAGTGTTGGGGGTAGCTGATTTCGAATCTGAATTCAGAATTCGAATTAAGTGCTGACGCGAACACTAGGTAAAAATTTGTCGCTGAATCCGAATCCGTTGTCAGAATTTCAAAATTGTGTAAACTTTTTATAATAGGGCTGCCACCTATTAACCATATTGAGTTTTAAAATTTTGACGTCGGATTCGAAATGAGCGACCTCCTAACACTGTTAAATGATGTTTAAAATTCTTAAAAATGCATATTATTAGGTAACAACCCTTTTATAAAAAAATTACATAATTTTGAAATTCTAACAACTGATTCAGATTAAGGAGCCCATTTTTACCTAGTGTTCGCGAAAGCAGCAAATTTGCAAAAAATAGGAAATTAAGCTGGCAGCCCTATTAACCATATGGAATTTTAAAATTCTATATTCAGATTAGAAATCAGCGACCCCTTAACTCATGATCCCCTAACACTGTTAAATTATGTTTAAAATTCTAAAAAATACATATTATTAGGTGGCAACCCTATTATAAAAAAGTGACATAATTTTGAAATTCTGACAACGGATTTGGATTTAAGGACCCATTTTTACCTAATGTTCGCGCCAGCACCGAATTCGTAAAAACACAAAAATTAAGGTGGCAGCCCTATTAACCATATTGAATTTTAAATGTCTGACTTCAGATTCAAAATCAGCGACCCCTAACACTGTTAAATTATGTTTAAAATTCTTAAAAATACATATAATTAGGTGGCAACCCTTAATATTTAATTCATTCTATACTTATTTGATTCACTTTTTTTTAATCAATCACATATGAGTACTACTTTAGAAAAACTAAATATACTTATTCATACTCATTTTTGTGTAAGTGGCTCATGATTCAAAAGTGTGATTCACTTTTTTCGAATCAATTACATATGAGTACTACTTTGGAAACTATTCCCACATAGCATTTTTTGAAATTTTTGAACATAAAAGAGTCGTTTTTGACTCTTCTCCGCGATGGTGACAGTCGAAAGTGCGCTCATTTTCTGATCAGAAAAGACCCTTTGTTCGGAAGAAAATGGTACCCTATGCGCAACTCTTCTTGACGAGTCTTTTTCGAGTCGTTTTTTGATCCCGAAATTACCAAAAAAATTTAAAAACGACTCATTTTCGAGTCACACAAGCAGCTAGTTTTTGATCAACTGTGAGGAGCAAAATATGCTTCCGCACACGGCATGTATTTTGTTTTTGTAGATCACTAAGCGGACTCGAAAAAGACTCGCTTAGGTGGTTCTCTGCATAACAATCTTCCAAATGCTGGGTGGGTTTATACTCATTCATACTCATTTTTGTGTAAGTGGCTCATGATTCAAAAGTGTGATTCACTTCTTTCGAATAAATAACATATGGGTACTACTTTGGAAACTATTTATACTCATTCATACTCATTTTTGTGTAAGTGGGTCATGATTAAAAAATGTGATTCACTTTTTTTCGAATCAATCACATATGGGTACTACTTTAAAAACTACTTATACTTCTTCATACTCATTTTTGAGTAAATGGCTTATGATTCAAAAATGTGATTCACTTTTTTTCGAATCAATAATATATGAGTACTACTTTAAAAACTACTTATATTTCTTCATACTCATTTTTGAGTAAATGGCTCATGATTCAAAAATGTGATTCACTTTTTTTCGAATCAATAATATATGAGTACTAATTTAAAAACTACTTATACTTATTCATACTCATTTTTGTGTAAGTGGCTCATGATTCAAAAATGTGATTTATTTTTTTAAATCAATAACATATGAGTACTACTTTGGAAACTAATTATACTCATTCATTCTCATTTTTGTGTAAGTGGCTCATGATTCGAAAATGTGATTCACTTTGTTTTGAATCAATTACATATGAGTACTACTTTGGAAACTACTTATACTTATTCCTAATCATTTTTGAGTAAGTGGCTCATTGATTCGAAAATGTGATTCGTTGCAGATCTCTGGTATGTACTATATACTTTAAGCTATAATATATGTGTACAAATGGAAAAACAGCAGCTTGTTTTCAAACATTTTTTTGAGGTACAAGAAGTTGTTATATTTTTTTTAAATTTATACAGGTTATTTTTATGTATACCTTAATTTACTTTCCGCATCATTTTTAAGCAGTAATATTTATTAAATTTCTTGAACTATGTTTTAAGCTACTTATTTGATGGACATTAATTGGATGCATTTAAGTTGATGTTGTCTAAAGTTACAGCTTATTAAGAGAATTGTTCGCCTTAGTAGCGAGACCTGGTGTGAGGAGCTATGATTGCGGTAAATTTGTTAAGCCGGATCTGAGTGACCTTTAAGAAACTATTACTGTATCTTGATGAAACCTGACATCTTAACCGTATAAAACAAGTTAATTTTTTTGCTTTCATACCATTGGAATTTGGCGCCATATGTTATTTACAGTTAGTCCAGTATGTAGGTCTTCGGTTGTAGTCTTTCACTTCCTTCTACTGAGCTACTGCTTACATATTTTGAGGATATTATATGACAACTCAAACTTCTGCTGTTGTATGCAGTTGTTGTTATTCTGCTGTTCTTGCTGTCACCTTAACTTGACCGCACAGTAAAAAACTTGTTCATTTTATAGCCAACATAACATATTATAGCTGGTAACTTGATTCTTAAGATTTTCAATTGCAGTTAGTAATTTTGTGGCCGTTTTTGCTGTGGTTGTTGGTGTTGCTGCTGCTGCACTTCACTGAACTAAACGTCCTTCAACTCAAGTCAATGGCATGCCATGTGAGCCATACTGCACGCACCCTATTACCAAATGTTGTTGTTGCGCTGGTCAAGCCCAAACTTTGGGAAAGGACCTTCAAAGGCAGTATCTAAAAATGTATTCTTTGTGTTTATTGGAAGGCGTTCGAATTTGATTACGTCTAAATTTGAGTTTACTGCGGTTTGGTTGTTGCTTGTTTTTGTAGAGGACTTTTTGTAGTTGGCCTTTATTGTTTGCAACATAAATGGGGCACGGGCCACACCTATTCCAAATGATTTATGCTGTTGTGTTTATTAGAGTAAGGCCTTGGTGGCAGGGTGGTGTTGACTGATGCGAGCTGGTTACTGTTTACGTACGTGTGTGTGTTTACACGGTGTAGCAAAATTTTCAAAAATCAAAAAAAATTTGTTACGAAACCTAGTAGAAGTGGTACTCGTGTGGTAAAGGATACATATTGTAATTACATGTTATGATTTTTGAATTTACTCTCAAAATCTGGACTTGGGGGGAATATACCTTTTCGGAAGGTGGGGGGGGGGGGAGTTCAAATACAAGTGTATCGTCGTTTTTCATGTACACGTCAGAAATTTTTTTAATGTTTTAAGTTGTTTGGTGGTAAGAAAAAACAGAAGGAGTTGTTGGAATTTAATGAAACTTAATTTCTAAAAGTATAATGGTGCAACTACCAAAAAAAACATAGTTTCGCCAGTATCGTAAGTGTAGATTAAAAATGTGTTTTTAAACAGTAATATAAAAAATTGTTTTTGTCGTATACATTTTTCAAAATTTTAAAAAATTTCTTCGTCTAAATAAAAAATATTTATTTGGTATCATACTTCTTTGCTTGATATTTTTGGTGATGAATTTTGTTGATTTCTATGTTGGTTAAAACTAAAATGTAAGTCAATGTTATGCTTAATAAATGCAAATAAATATTTCGGAGAAATATGAATTTATTTTTTCCTGTAGTAAGAACATAAGTTCATATTTTAAATCATAAAATTAAGAACTATAACACAAGCAGCACAACAACAAACAATACGATGTTGCGTTCATGGTTTCGGCACGAACAAAACTAACAGCCTTAACAACAACGTAAACGGCTACTAAAGCATTTTATGCATGCTTTTCTATACGAAATTTTAATTGTTTTCTTTTTAAATTTTGCAATTTTGTGACTTTTTTAAAGAAATGACAATATCCATAACTAAATATTCGTTTCATTCACCCCATTACTGATATTTTGGCGTATATTTTAACGATGAATATTAAAGGCTGTAAGTATACACCAAAGTGTCCCTTAAAAATTTGTGAAAATGTAATTCTACGTCAAAACTACATTTCGAACAGCTGACATTGACATCTAGCTGAACTTTTGTCAGGTTTCTCTCTAACCTGAGCTTACCTTGTAAATGTGTCATAAAGAAAAAGTAAAACATAACTAAAGAGAACGTCCAGTAAAAAAAAAGCCGCACTTTACTTAACACAGAGCAGTATGTGGCTCTATGAGCCCAATTTGTCCTCCGATAAATATATCCTTGCGTGGCAATTTTTAAGCCTTTATTTAAAATTTCAACAAATTTTATTTGACTAAAATCGGTTGAATATTAATTGAGTTATTGAACTTTAAGCATTTGTACTTCTCTAGAAAACAGCACAGAATAACAAGGGTATTCATTCAAATGGGCAACACCCTTATATATGGTATAAACTGTATAAGTTTATCAGCCTAAGTCTGCGGACAGAGTAAACGCTGATGCGAGCAGGCAGGCAGGCAGGCGCAGGCCTCAGTACCTGCTCAGTAAATAAGCCGTGCAGACTGAATGCCAGCAGGTCAGATCAGATCAGTGCGAGAAAAAGTTTATTATTTTTTTTCGCCTATTGCTTTCTATTTTGCATTCTTCACTAATCGAATTTACGAACATAAATAGCAAACTCTCTTCAAAAGAGCTACAACTCAAAAAATTTAACTTTAAGGAGGAGCAAAAAACAATTTTTTTCTTCAAGGGACTCCATAAAAAAAAGAGACAAAACGATTTTTTTTTATTAAAGACTAAGAATATGTGTACAAAATTAAGATAGCCGATGTATATGATAACTACAAATAGTCTTACACGAAAAAGTATATATGTAAACATTTTGAGTTGTGACCCTTTTGAAGAGGGTGTGCGATATGTTGTGCCAGGCCAGCCCAGAATTGCACTGAGAATTTCAAACTAAACTTAGCGTTTCTTTCGGTGGCTAGAAATGTTCCATTGGCCGATAAGATAACTCTCCAGCAATTTTATCCAAATCGGACACCGATAAAATAAGGCTCATTTCCATTTAATCTCATTACATTGGTATAAAGGGCGAAAATGAGGTGTTTCGTCATTAAAATGTGTATTAAAATTCTGTAAACTGATTAAATAATTGTATGCTTTTAATCAATAGAAGATTCACATGCCTTTACAACGTGTCATCGGTGAGAAAAATCGGATGAAAATTACCATAGTTGTGATATTTTACTTTTCGAAAAAATTCTATTTTTTTTCTTGTACTAAATAAAAAAAATCGTAAAAAATCTAATTTTAAATAATTGCAATACGATGTTGTTAAACAATTTTCTGAAACAACACTTAATACAAATACAAAAAATTGTGTCATTAATTTTTGAATAACTTGGTCGTTATGGAATTTTTTAGTAGAAGTGTATCCTTTTGAAAATATCGAGTTTGAGTACTTTTACGAAAAATTTCTCAAAAATCCAAGAAGGCAAAATGTTAACCAATAACAACAATAATGCTTAAGTCTTGAGCTATTTTGTGCACAAAATTAAAAAAAACCAAAATCCTAAGAAAAAAGTTATAGCACGTGAAACTTGATTTTTTCAAAAATCCGCAGTGCCTGTTTCTGGTTTTTCGAACACAAAAAATCATAGAAAAATCATAATATCTTATTTGAAATATTTTTGATTCTTGTATTACAAAAGTTTTGGAATTTGAGGGCTGCCAACATATTAGGCCCTGATTTTACTGTTCAAAATATTAAAAATAATTCAAAACGAAGCAATTTAATTTTTTATTATTTTATTTGTTTTATATGTAAAGGGTGTTTTTTATAGAGTGATACAAGTTTAAATCATAATAAAACATAGTAAAATATTTTTAATGTCAATGAAACCGGCTTTATTGGATAGAAAATTTTATGACATTATTGTTTAAATATGATTTTGGCCATGTGGTCGCCACGGCTGGCGCGTACAAGGCGTAATCTGGAACACCAATTTTGACATATGGGCCAATGACTCCGCCAGCCCATAAAGCGCACCAAACAGTAATTTTCTGTGGATGTAATGGTGTTTCGACAAAAGCTTGTGGATTCTCCTCACTCCAAATATGACAATTCTGTTTATTTACGTACCCATTCAACCAAAAATGGGCTTCATCGGAAAATAAAATTTTCCATGGAAATTCAAAATCAATATAAATTTGTGCTTCAGCCCATTTGCCGAATTGGCGGCGCATACGATCGTTTGGATTTAATTCCTGCACAAGTTGAATCTTGAAAGGCTTTAAGCCAAGATCTTTTCGTAAAATCTTCCATAAAGTGGAAGGACACAACCCCAGTTGCTGAGAACGGGGACGAATTGATTGATTAGGATCATCTTCAATGCTTTCCTGTACAGCGGCTACAGATTCAACAGTACGCACTGTTCGGAGTCTCACGGGATGCACATTATCAGTAACAGTAAATGTGGTCCGAAAACGATCTATTGTTCTTTGAATTAGCAGCTCTGAAGGACGATTATGTACGCCATAAAATGGACGAAGTGCACGATAAGTTTGACGAACAGAACCATTATTTTGATTAAAAATTTCAACAATTTGCACGCGTTGCTTTGGTGTAAGTCGATCCATAATGAAATGTCAAAGCAAAGTAAACAAAAACCAACTATCAGCTGTTAAATAGGTGGTCAAATAAAGCAGTGATACCAACTCAAAGTTGTATCACTCTATAAAAAACACCCTTTACATAACTATAAAATATTTGTCTACAAATGTATTTGTCAAAGTGAAAAAATCTTTTTAAATTCTTCAGTTTTACACATATAACTTTATTAATAAATCAAAAATATCTATGTAAGATACAAACATATAGGTCAACCTACCTTAATATGGTTTTTGACCGCAAATCCAGTTTTTGAGGGTAAGTTAAAAAAATTTAAATATGCAGTTATTTTATCACCTACCATGCCTACGAGGCCCACAACGTGTATATCTCCTGAAAAGTTTGCTTACACTCTTACACCATGTCATTGATTTTTAAATATCTGTGTTATGCGTATGGCAAAAACCGTGCGTCAAAGTTTAGCCAGAGGGATGTGAGGTGAAAAAAGTGTTTGTCACACACTAAAGGCAGCTTTTGGTAGTTCAGGTGATCTTTTATATGTATGTAAAAAAGTACTCAGATGTTGTCTAACATGACAGAGAACATATTTCCGAGAAAAAAATAAGTTCAACAAAAAATCCTAGATAGATAGATGATCAACATAAGTCGCCTGCCAGACTGTAAGCACTGTGTGGTTAAAAGTGAAGTTTTCCAATCCGAATACTGATGTCCGAATAATTTTATTCGTATCTCATATTTGATATCCGAATAAATATTGTCAAATAATAATTCAGTTTTAGAGCCATATTCTGGCAAATTAACAATTGTTAACCAGTATTTTGAATATTTATATGTGTTTGTTGTAATTTTTTGATTTCAAAACAAAATTTGAAGCTCAAAAATAATAAATTTTGACCAAAATTGTCAACTGCTTTTCAGTTATTGACAATTTCATTCAAATATATTGTTTTTTGAGCTTCAAATTTTGTTTTGAAAACAACAAGCATGTAGAAATATAAAAAATACTGGTTAAAAATTGTCAATTTGACAGAATAGGGCTGTAAGTCAGATCAATTTAAGTTTTCCAAATATTTTATTTTATAGGCTTTTTGATCGTAGGTAGTCAAATCAAATAATGTTGTAAAATTTTGAATACTGTATAACAACGGAAAATGGATTTCTTGATCAATCTGAGCAAAGAACTGAAAAGTTTAATTGTTTATTCAATGCTCGTTTGTCACTTTGTACAACTTTTTTTCCTAGTACCAATATACATTCCTATTTCATTGTACTTCGCAAAATATAATATAACACAAATTTGGTTGAATTTTAAACACATGAAATACTTTACACGTTACCTGATTTTCTTTCTTATTGCTCTAATAGTAATAAAATTTTTATATTTTATATTTTAATTAATTTTTCTGACTTCTGACTTCGAATTTGTTTTTATTGAAATGTTTTATTGATTTTTTTTTTAAATCTATTACTTGGTTAACTGGACTGTTTTCATTAATCGTATTCGGATATCGGATACTAAACCGAATTATAAAAAATGTCGGAGAATTGAGAACTCTAGCCAAAAGTAAACTTTTGTTTTTCAATTGTAATGAATCCATTAAATTGGGCCAAAACACGGTGGTCCAAGAATAAACACTGTGCCTTGAGTGAGCATCATAAATTGGGTGACGGCACATTTTTTGATGTTAGACATGTCGACATCTGGCTACCAAAATTACGACAGCAACAACTACAACAACAGCAACCGAAAAATAGTCCATAAAGCAACCTGTTATTAATAAATCATCAAGTAAGCCTTTCGCGGAAAAGGCCTAAATTGTTAAGCTTAAAGAGTGAATAATATTCCAAACAGTTTAGAGGCTTTTCCAACGAACCAAGCCGAATGTGATGAGATGAGGCAGCAATGCTTCTATAGGCCTTGCCTGTGCAACCCGCTAAACGACAACAAATGAAGCTTTAAACACATGTTGGTATTAATTTTCTCACGCTTTCTGTTATTCTTGTGTATTGCTTTTAATGTTCCAGTTGTTTTTGTGTTCGTTTTTGGACACTTGTTGTGTTCATTCACTCGTTATTTAGAATGGTTTTTGTTATTTTTGCTGTTGTAGTTGGTGGTTGTTTTTTTTTTGTCTTCCGAGTTATTCTTCTAGCTGCTTTTTGCAGTAAAAAAGTTGTGCCAAGATGTTTCAAGTACTCAAGATAGACGTCAAGACGGCGGCAGCTAAGCAAACAAATTCCAAGCCGGCTCCACTTGACTAAGTTGGCTCTTCGCTAAGCGTGTCTTAGTAACGAGCGACTCAACCGGTTGAAGATTTATACGCGCATGCGTCTAAATTTAATTAAACCGCCTCTGATTGCTGTTGGTCGTGTTTTAAACGCGTCTAATTGTACGCATATTTCCAGAACATTATTTTGTGGTGTTTTTTTTCCTACATCATTTTCAGTTTCAACCTCATCATGTTGTTGCAATTGGCATTGCCGTCGGGTCTGTCGTCATCATAATCATCGGATACCAGTGTTTCAGCGCACCACGTTAGTTTGATGCGGAATCTTACGTTGCATCCCTTTCAGCTGACCGACCAACAGCTACACCAACATAGAAATGTTCAACAACACAGTTGTAAAATCTATGCTATAAGAAAAGACGTTAGGAGGAATTAACTTTTTCATCTTGGAATCATTGACTTTCAAATTCTACGTTAAAGTCTAGTAAGAAAACTTATCAGTAGCATATGGAAACGGTTAATTTATTTTAACCTCTATTTCGTTTAAAGAATTTGTTTTTATACAAAAGCGCACCGTGTCGTATGAGTGTCATTTTATTTAGGAATTTTATTTTAAACTGCTCGTAGGGGAAGAGTCTAAGTTATTACGTCAATTTCACATAAGAACAGTGACGATGACGATTTCAGGATATGCAGTAATAATTTCTAAATGAATATTGAGCGCAGATTTTTATAAAAGTCTTTTTCCATTTTTCGAAATTAGCTTGAGTTAAGAAGTTGCTTGAAATAAATACATAAAAATAAATACAGTAAATCAGTTTTAAATTTTAAAAAATATTCCAACTTTTGCATAGTATGCATTTTCAAAACCCTGTAACTTTTGTATACTCTCTTATTTTTCAAAAAATGTCTTTTATCCGATAAAAACACTTTGGAATTCGGTAAAGATTTTATTCAGTATCTTTAATAGGCTTAGTGGTATTTTTATAGAAAATATTACGTGAACAGTTTTCTGCGGGAGTGCGTGTAATTTTTTTTTCATTTTACCTTTTCTTTAAATAAACCAATCATATCAGAGATAATTGCTAAAGAACTAAATTTCAAGTCAATATATCTTTTTGTATAAAATATATGAAGATTTTTTGTTTTGATAAAGTATATTTCAATCGTAAATATTCTCGTTTTTTCACGATCTAGTTAAATCTTAGCCCCCTATTATGGATTTCCATACGATACACGATAGACGCTTGCAAGCGTATCGTAAAAATCAAGCTTTCGTATTATCGTTTTCATACGCCCGATAGATCTACTATTGTGAATGACAGTGATATTTGTTTACGTTTTACTGTGAATTTAAAAAAAAAAAACAATTGAAATTCTCAAACTGAAGTCACTTCAATATTTTGAAAGTTCAAAAATAAAATATATAAAAACGTTTCCGACGACATCCACGGCATTCTCCAATATAAGTGGAGAAAGCGATGAGACACGTATAGATGCTGTGGAAAGAAGGAAGTGGAGGGTTGCTTCCAATCTCGCGATAAAGAAGCTGTGAAGGAAATTCATATTCATCCCAAGACTTCAAAAGCAAACAAGCACGAAGTTGGAGCTCCTATGCCAGGAACAGTCATTGATATTCGGGTTAAGGAAGGTGACAAAGTCGAAAAGGGACAGCCGCTTGCGATTCTATCTGGCATGAAGATGGAAATGGTCTTGTAGTCGCCAAAAGCAGGCATTGTCAAGAAACTCGAAATAACCAACGGCATGACATTGGAAGGTGGTGATTTGCTCATGACGGTGGAATAACTTTGTTGAGGTTTTTTAATTTCAACATTTCAATTTAACTATGTCGTTATCAATAAATCGGTAAATGTATAATCTGCGTTTTCTTCCATTAAAGTGGAAAGACGTCCCAGTTGAACTTTTGAGACCGCAACTCTTGGCCTGAAAAATCGCTTAATTTTGATCAAATCTTTTTAAAAACTCATTTTTATCTCTTTAATATTTAAATATTTTGAAAAAGATTAAAATTTTATATAAAATTTCAACTATCGGACAAGAATTTAATACGACAAACGAAAGTTCGTAATACCGCATAACAGAATGCAAGCGTTTATCGTGTATCGTATGAATTCGTAATAGGGGGGTTAGACACAGAAAAGTATTTTTTAAATTTCTTTAAAAGAAGATATAAGCAGTGATAGAAGAGTGAAAATGCAAGTCATGCAATATTTTAAATATATATAAAAGGGTAATTCACGATCTTGTTGCATCGTTGCAAATGCGTTTTTGCAAGGTTAGATTTTTGTGAACACACCTTTTATATTATGATGGTGCAAATGCTTCACAGCAGCTGTTTTTTTATAACATTTGTTTTTATCATCCGTTGATAAAAGTAAAAGTGTTGAGATAGTTGAATGCAATATTTTACGAGTAAATAAAATTGCATTTTCCCTTTTAATTTTCTTTTTTAAAACTACCTCCATTTCCTTACCACTTATTTCTTTTATTATAAATGTTACTTTTTTGCCAATAAAAATATAAGCAATACGGGTATTCATGATTCAGTGCACTTGCCAGTGCTGTTTAGGACTTGTGCACTTTACAAGCACAAAATACACATACGCCGAAATTCTGCGCTTTGACCGCTGATTGAGCAGCTGTTTTCATTAGGGGTAGTCACGATTCAGTGCACTTGCGTGAGCAGTTGAGGACTTGAGCACTTGTGAGTTTGACAGCTTTTAAGAAGTGATAGTGGTGTGTTCACAAAAACCAAACTGCACAACTGCACAACTGCACAATCCCTCAAGTCTTCAACTGCTCAGGCATACACACTGAATCGTGAATACCCCTAATTAAAACTCAATCAGCGGTGTTCAAAGGGTATCGGTGGTGGTGTTTAATACAAAATTAACACATTTATTCACAATAGCGTCATCCAATATTATTGGATTTGCATCTTCAACAGCCATTTTTTATGGCAAATGCGTGAATGTTGCAAACACATATCAATGCTTTTCGTTTTTGTAAAAGTAGCTCATTTTGCATTTGCAACGATGCAACAAGATCATGAATTACCCTAATATATTATATAAAAAACAGTAAAAACCATTTGAAGAAAACGAAAGGAAAATTAAATGAAACCACGCTCACGCTTATTGAGAAAGAGAAATGTACTTATGCTTAAGCATTGAACACTTAGCTCGCAACGTATATCACTTTTCATTTACATGTATTTCTTTTGGGAAGAATTCTTGGAGACTTTTACGACGACATTGTCGCGCGGCATAGAATTCCGTTGTCGCCAGCTTCAATTTAATTCTAATTTGACACGCGGCAGAAGAAAAATTCTTCCATTGTATAATACATTTGTCATTGTTTCGTGCTACAAATATTACAAATTAAATTTATAGAATTGCGAACATATATTAAATGATCACAAATCCACAAAAAAAATTCATTGTAAATATCAAATGTTAAAAAAAATGTTTGCTGCTGAAGTGAATAGTCAAAAAACGTTTAACTTCGTACAAACTTCGATAAGAATGTGATGAGAAAGCAAAAATATGCAAAAATAGCAAAATAACTGATTTTGACAGTTCTGATCACTAAGAAGAGAACACATTCCGCCCTAACACTACCTTGTCTAGTATTACCATGTGCTCAGCGAACTAAGAAAACGCAAGTTCACGTAAAAAAATGTTACTCTGTAAAAGCTCTAAACTGAGCTTTCTGCATAGAAAGCTATTTGTTGTGCACATAGTGCAACAATTTTGCAATAGGTGCGTTAACAACGAAATTTAACAAAACTAAATAACTTGATACATATGAAAGCTAGGTTGATGAAATTTAAATGAAATTTTTTATCCAAGTAAATTCACACAAATTCAAATATAAATGGTTTAAGGCAACGGGGTATTACAACTACAACACCTTCAACACAATATTTTGTCACTTATGAAAGTAAAATCATTCAAATTGGGAAGAGCGATTAATTTTATAGAAACTAATCGCCACAAAAAATATTTGCGAGATTGGAAAAGAGTACGTGACACCACCCGTACATGCACAAAACAAAAAAAAAAAAATCGGTTACTCCTAAACTAACCATCGCACCATGGGGTATTGTATAGACTTTTAGGCTTATAATTAAAAACAAAATTTTTGAGGTGCTAACTTATTTTGATACCGGCTTAAAAATAATAAGATTCTGCGCCACTAACAATAAAAATTATTGACCTAACATTTTTAGTTGAAAAGTTATACGCGGTTAAACATTAACTTTGTTTGCTTTCTTTTAGCTTTTTTGAAAAATGTATTTTTTTTGCTTTTTTAAAGTATATTTTTATTAAAAAAACCCTTACCTTCAGGTAATTATGGTTCTTACTATTATAAAATTTTTTTTCTAGTAAATGTTTAAAAAAATAATTTTTTGTTTGTTAATGAAAGTGTTACAAAATTTAGGTTTTTTGTTATTTAAGTGGAGTTAAAGTTTTTCTTTTGAGCACTTTTGTCATCTAATTGTAATTTTCTTTAAATATGGACTATCCATAGTAAGTGTTTAAAATTGCGTTGAGCCATTTTGTGCCTTTTCGTAATTATTAAACATTTTGTAAGAGAACTCCAGTTGCTATAATCAAAACAAGCAAGTGCTGCCACCAACAATGCAATGCAATGCAATTTTGGGTTTGCAATGTAATATTTTTGTGTTATTTCTTTTTGTTTTGTTTTGTTATTCTTCTTAAACTGTCGATATTGGTGTGTCCTATAGGCTGTACAACTGACTTAAAAATATTAAGTACTTTTTTTTTAAATGTATTCATTGTTTGAATAAAACCCTTGTAATATTAACAACTTTTGAACATTCTTGCCTAATTGATACTGATATATTTTTTGCCATATTAAATACATATTTAGGCAGTTCACGATCTTGTTGCATCGTTGCAAATGCAAAATAAACAGCTTTTACAAAAACAAAAAGCATATGTTGCAAAAGCTTTTCAATGCTTTTTGTTTTTGTAAAAGCTATTTATTTTGCATTCGCAACGATGCAACAAGATCGTGAACTGCCCTATTATTTTTAATTTAAAAAAAATAAAAGACGTAAACAAACTTATTAGTGAAAATGGAAGACGTAAATAAACTATTAATATGCGTGTATGATTTGTAGATTAAACTGTAGACTATTAAAAAAATGAATTTTTAGGTTCGCACTTATATTTGGTGAACGATGAAAGAGGATAAAATTCTAAATCAGTAAGTGAACAAATTGTTGCAAAATATTGGAACGTTTACTAGCAATGCACTTTGAAAGTTGGAGTTTTTTAATTTTGCGTGCTCTCTGTGATAATTGTGATTTTTTCTTTGCACTGGAGTTTTTCTCCACTTAGCTTCAAAATGTGTGTATTTTGACCATATACATATGTAGACATATAGTTGTGAGTTGTGTGCGGTATGCCGAAATTGTTATTGTTTTCTATAATTATTGATATTTACTTAAAACTTGAAGAAAAAAAAGAGCAGCGCTTTGCTTGCGCCATGAAAATTTACACCAGTTTTTAAATATGAATTCACTGTCGAAAAATGCACAAATGTGCCGAATCCAAATGTAATTACGAAAGTAATGTACAATTAACTATTCCATATATTAATTTTTGTGAAGTTTTAAGAGATCTTACAATTTTAATAAAGCCACTTTGCATGGAAAGTAGGCGTGGTTGTCACTGGATTTAGTTGAATTTCATACTCAGAGCGCATATTAAATATCAAAGTTCTAATGCTAAACAGATCTAGTTCATGCATATGTTTGTGGAATTTAAAGAGATTTTGCCGTTTTGTTATGGAAGAGAGTCACTGTGTATGGGAGGTAGGCGTGGTTTTCATCCGATTTGGTTCAAGATTAAATTCCGAATTTCATGACGATGGCTTCAAAAATAATGCTTGGTTTTCACTATGTCATTTTTATGACGACGCAAAAGTTTATCACGTGAAATATCACCTTAATAAAACTCTAGAACATTTTCTGCATAGCTGCATTTAATAATTTATTTGTTTTTAGTATTCCAAGAATGGAAAAGTTAGAAAAAATGTCAACATGTTGTTATATTCAATTTGATTGACAACAACTGACGACTAAAAATGACATAGTGAAAACCAAGCATAAGGTTGTAATCGTGTCGACAGACAAATGGACTTATTTTTTTTCCAACTAAAAAATAAGTCAAAAATTCCCTCCGTCTTCTAGGTGAATTGATAGCCATTTTGAGGGTTCAATACCCCACTGTGCTTCGGATTGAGTTTGAAAGTTTCGGACAATTTTTAGCTCGGTGTCCGATTAATTCAATACAGGCACACAACATCAGCTGCAAATTTATTAATATGCAGGCAAGGCGTAGTAAAGCTCGCCGGAAAATGGCTAGTATTTTTATACTTTTTTTAACCAATACTCTTTCGCTAGGTGGCGTTTTGTAGGAAAAATTGGTTTGTAGGAAGCGTCAAGATATGTCGAGATTGAAAAACATATTTATTATAGAATATTGTTTTAATTTTTTGTGTTGCGTTTGTTACAAAAATTCAAGTTACTATGAATTAAAGTTTTCTTCAGAATAAATATTAAATTAATTTATTAGTAGAAATATTAAATTAGTATTAAATTAGTAGAATTAGAGAAGTATACTAATTTTTGGCAAATCTTATATCTGCATGAATATGAGTAAATTTCTATAATTAAAATTTATGTCATAAGTTGAGTGCCTTCAAGAGTTTAAGCAGATGTGCATGAAGAAGTAGTCGGGAATTTATCATTAATATTTTTTTGTGTTTTAGACATTTAATTTTAGCTCAATGCATTCTAAAAGCGTCATCAAATGCCACCCGCCAGTGTTGCATCTTGTAGGCTTTATTTATATTATTGCTTCAACAAGTCTACGTGAATGCATGCTGTGCAATTTGTAGAAAAAACTATATTGATGGTGGAACATGTGTTGTTATTTTGGTTGAGCATATAATGTTCGTTTGTTGTTGTTGTTTTTTTTATCTCAGTATGGCTATATTGTGCAATATAGTGTGCAGTACTGCACTGAGACGCCAAATCATCCTTCGCGAATGAGGTCGGAGCACCTCCATTTAAATTTGACAAAAATTTGTAGTTGTTATAAATATAGTTTTTGCAATTTTAATGATTTTTACTGTAACATTAACACACTAATGTACATATAGCATGCATACGAACATATGGTGTTGTTTCAACTCGTTGTTTCGTGTATATGTGCATATTTTTAAGTTTTTGAGTTAAAGACAGCACATTTAAATAAATAAACAAAATAAACCTAAATAAAATGTAAATTCATCAAAATTTGGCGCACGTTTTCGAGTGATTCCCGCAATGAATTTGCAATGAAGGCAAAACAAATAAGTTAAATGTTTATGAGTCAACAACAACAACAACAAAAACGAACACACTAACCACTTTTAACTGTGATTGAAGTTTTAAAAAGAGGTTTTAACAATAAGCCTTATATTTATTAAAAGCCTACTAGTTGATCGTGTTAATAGTTTGTTGGAAGGATGTGCTTTACGTGAAAAAAAAACAATATAGGTTACATCATCTCATTAGTCACCTAAATCATTGCCATTACTTGGTGTCAAAAATTTTTAGCTTAGTAAAAATAAAACACGAAAAGAAAATCAAATATTTGTTAACAAAAACAAACCATTTATAGCGCAGTGGTAACAAGTTAAGTTAATGCCATACAAGCCAAGTTCGTTGACTGCTACTAGAGTTTGTAAAGAATTAATTAGCGATTAAAAAATAATCAATTTATCATAAAAATAAGAGGTTATTAGTTAATATTGATACGTCTTTTGCTGAGATTTAATAGCACACTTACACAATTTCTACAAAAACATCAATAATTTTAACTGTTAGTGCACAGTTAGTGTTAGTTGCCAAATTGTAGATTTCATTGTGCTCTGGGCTTTTGACTCTTTTTAAGCAGTCTTTTGTTGGCATTCTTGGCAACCGCTGTACTGCAGATCCTTCACTTTTTTGTTTTTATTAACCATAATACAATTTATTTTCAGTGTTGTGCGTTATAATTCTTTATACAGGGTGGCCCGTGTAAGAATGCGAATATTTACGGAGGTGAAAGAGGAGGTCAAGTTTAGCAAAAAATCGTATGGGTGGGGGGTCTATTTTCACACTCTTAGGAGCTACGGGGTTAATTTTTATTTCATGACTTTGATTCATACCTTTGTTTCTAGCAGAAAAACGAACTCATGGAAAACTTATTTTAAGAGCTCATTTCAAAGCTCTATCCTATCTATTACCAAGCTGTGCTCGTGTGAAGATGAAATAAATCCGTTGATACTACAAAATTTTAAGTTTGAGCAAATTTTTCTCAAAATTTCGCGTAATAAATCAAAATTTTTTGAAGTGAAAACTTCTTTAGGCGCGTTGAACGATTTTGGTAGAGGGTAAATCTTTGGTTTGCGTCATCGTGATTTTCCGAGGAACTCTCGTCATCGTACCAGGCGCTCAGCAAATGTAGCAAGCAACCATCAATAAGTTCCTTTGCTGACACATCGTTCTTTCCCTCCGCTGCAAAACATTAGCAGCATTCCCGTGGCACTAGATTAGATCAAATCACAATAAAACAACATTAGTTCAACTTTATAACAATTTGTCATCACAGTCTTGAAACAGCTGTTTTAAGAACAATAACAAAAGAAAACAGCAATAGCAAAACGCTCATTGAGCGGTGATACGTCAAAATACGAAAATGAATAGTTATTTAGATTTGCCAACTATGTTCGTTTTGATAAAAAATGCTTGAAACTTGGCAGCATTTTAAGATCAGAAATAGAGCTAGAAATCGAGCTAGTTTTAATTTTTGTTTTTGTTTTGTGAATAAAATAGAGCCGCGCTCTAGATCAACGATCAAGGGAATGCAGTTATTGAATGTTACTGTTTTTTTTTTTGGATATATGTGTAGAATCAGCTGTAGGCTAAAATAAAATAAATTTAAAATTTTTGATATTTGGTTTTTGTTTGACTGGCCGTGAAGTCCCTTTTAATGCCTCCACTTGAGATCTTGCTACCAGGCAAACAAAAAACAGCAAGCAAAGTGCAGTTTATTTTCCGCCGCCAATTCGGTTCATCCCCTCTAACGTTGCGCAACCGATGTGATACTGCTCTTCTATGTTCGTCGTTGTAGTAGATTTGTTTGGTAATTGTTGTTGTAAATGTATTTTAGTTCGGCTACAGATCTACATATACATTGAGAGAAAAGCAGTAAATGTCCTTCATGATTTCTTTATGAAGGAACCATTTGTCAGCTGATAAACTTATTGATTGTTGCTTGCTGCCATAGTAGAATTAGACAAGGTAGTGTTAGTGTTAGGCTGAATGTGTTCTCTGTCTAAGTGACCATAACTGTCAAACTCATCCATTTTGATATATTTTCCAGTTCTTGCTTTCATATTGCATTCTCATTGGTTGCAGATTTTGTATGGAATGTCAACTTTGTTTTGACAGTTTCGGTCACTGACTCTCCGATCTAGCACTACCTTGTCTAATTTTGCCATGCTTGCTGCATTTGCTGAGCGCCTGGTAGCCAATGTCCAAGAGCGTGTATTTGAGTTTCATGACCAACATAAAAACATTTGTAGTTTTGTAAATGTCGCCAGCATATTCTCTGACTGGGACCATGGTATAATAAGTAATAGGTAGGAGTGACATTTCCTGTTTCGACCATCGAATGTCAAGCAAAAGAAAACAAAATAGGGAACGTGTGTCACACACATTGGCCGCGTTCAGAAGAGTCACCTGTTGTGAATGGATAATTTAATTGCAAAGGTTTCTCACTCAAATTTTAAAAAAAAAAACAGTTGCCAATGTGTACCAATGTGTGTGACACACGCACTTTATATTGTTTTCTTTTGTTTGAAATTCGATGGTCGCAGCTCGTGAGAAAATAAGTAAACTGCATCGTCCAAAATTTTTTTTCTTATTTCAGCTACCATAAGCCTATAGTATCTTTTCTAAAAATATAATGCAATGATTAATGACGCAAACAGTGAAAATAATGTAAATGAAATTCAATGAAATTTATGTAAATACAAATGTTATGTATGCATGCGTATTTTAAGTGTACATTAATTATTTCAATAAGTTTAGTTTATATTTTTGTTTATGTTTTACTTTGTTTTTTTTATATTAAAACCCATAATTTAAAATATAATGAAGTGAACCGGATGTACGGATAAACCGAATCGGGGGCAGAAAATAAACTGTACTTTGCTTGCTATGTTTTCTGTTTTCCTTGTAGCAAGATCTCAAATACAGGCATTAAAAGAGACTTCAAGACCCATCAAACAAAATATCGCATATAAAAAAGAAGAAAATGCATATTATTTTAGCTAAAGCTCTACATATACATGGAAAGAAACAAATTATCCTTTTTGAGGATTATTTTTCATTCAATACTGCTCCCTGTATTTTATTTTTTTAAATTATGTAAATGTAAAAATACCATTTGGTTTAATTATAAAATAAAAATGCTATCTGAATAAAAAATATTTTGAAAGAAATAATCAAAAGCTGAGGGGGTGAAAATATAAAATTTTTTTTCCGATTGGCATGAAAATTCTTATATAGCAGTAAGGCGGTCCGTGGCAGGATAAAGTCTTCCAGCGAACACTAATATTTTATGTATAGGTTTTCGCTTCGGTCGGCAGTCCCCTCACTGCTATACTTTTTTTTAACATAAAATTTGTGTTTTATTAAATTTTCTTTTCAACGACATTAAAATCATTAACACATCTTCAAAAATAACAAAGTTAGCTGTACTTTAAAACTTAATGGATAGGTTGGGTGGGTTCGTTGATACACCGTTAGAAAGGCCAATTCATTGCCTTTGAAATAAGCTCTTAAAATAAGTTTTCCATGAGTTCGTTTTTCTGCCAGAAACAATAGTATGAATCAAAGTCATGAAACAACAATTAACCCCGTAACTCCTAAGAGTGTGAAAATAGACCCCCTTCCGATACGATTTTTTGCTAAACTTGACCTCCTCTTTCACCTCCATAAATATTCGCACTCTTACACGGGACACCCTTTATAGCTGCCTTTAAATATTTTAAATATTTATTAATATTTATTAAAGGCAGGTAAAAAATAATTATCTTAAAATATTTAATAAATATTTATTAAATATATGCTAAATATTTTTAATAAAGGTTGGTTAAATTTTAAAGGCCGATGTTGATTTTGAAGAAAACACAAATTATTTAGAAAATTATTGTCATTTCTTTTTATTATGATAATATTGGTATGGTTCAATTATGTATGGAACAAAATATCGGCCAGATGGCCGCCGCAACCTCATCGGCACACCTCCATCCGATGGTCCAAATTTTCGATGACGCTGAGGCATAATTAAGGTTCTATGCCGTTAATGTGCCGAATTATCTCATCCTTTAGCTCTTGAATTGTTGCTGGCTTATCGACGTACACCTTTTCTTTCAAATAACCCGAAAGAAAGAAGTCCAACGGTGTCAAATCACATGATCTTGGCGGCCAACTGACATCGCCACCACGAGAGATAACACGGCCATTGAATTTTTCGCGCAAAAGAGCCATTGTTTCGTTAGCTGTGTGGCAAGTGGCACCGTCCTGTTGAAACCACATATCGTCCTCATCCATATCTTCCAATTCGGGCCATAAAAAGTTCGTTATCATCTCACGATAGCGAACACCATTCACAGTAACTGCCTGACCGGCCTTATTTTGGAAAAAAATACGGCCCGATGATGCCGCCAGCCCATAAACCGCACCAAACAGTCACTCTTTGTGGGTGCATTGGTTTTTCGACAATCAATCTTGGATTATCATTCGCCCAAATACGGCAATTCTGCTTATTGACGAATCCACTGAGCTGAAAATGTGCCTCATCACTGAAGATGATTGACGACGCATGAAATGGTCAAGAGGCTTTAGTTCTCGAGTCAATTGGACCTTGTAAATGCAAGTCTTTATGCATAATGTTCATCAACGACGAGCGTGAGATGTGCAATTGTTGGGCACGACGACGAGTTGAGGTGGATGGCTCTTCAGCCACACTATCGCGAACAGCAGCAATATTTTCTGCAGTACGAGCTGTAGGAGCATGCACTGGTGTTTTCACATCTCCTACAGACCCGGTTTGCTCAAATTTTTGCACGATTTTTCCGATTGTACGCACATTTGGACGATTAAATTGACCGAAAAAATCACGAAGTGCTCGATATGCATTTTGATTTGCACGTCCATTTTCATAATAAGCCTGAATAACTTTTACGCGTTGCTAGATTGTGTATCTTTCCATGGATCAAATATAGTCTGTTTCAAAAATTGTCTGAAATTGAGAAATGTCAAATTAAATGCAGAAAAAAAACTTGACGTTAAAGTGTGGTTCACATTCAACATCGGCCCTTAAAATTTAACCACCCTTTATATAATCTATAGTAATAAAACTCATTTTCTGTTTGTTTGTTTGTTTGGCCTTTATACAATTCTAGACGGCTCAACGGATTTCGGTCAAACTAGGTATACATATTAAGTGCATCCCAATTTAAAATGTAACATACTTAATTTTTGTCACGCCCCTTCTGAAATTTTTCAACTAATGGTAATTTTGTTATTATAAAACTTTTTACCATCGGAGATTTTTGTGTATTTAATTTTAAAAATTTTTTGTTATTTTGACATCAAAAACACTCACATATCTTCAAAATTGGAGAAATTTTCAGTACAACGACTTTTTCATAAAACATCGTTGCCTAATAATGAGAAAAAAACGACATAAAAATCAAAGTTTGGTCTTTCCCATGATACAAAGAGCTACAGGTAAAGTATTCCCGGCGCAACAAACAAAATTTACTGCGCACCTCGTCATCGGTGCTCGTCAAATGTGACACTTGATGAATACATTCAAAAGAAAATGTAGAAAAGTGACGAAGATAGCAAAATGAAAACGAAAAAACAGTCAAAATTCTATCAAGCACATCAAGCAACGTAGCCGCTTTTTGTGTAAATCGGTAAAAAAAGGAAAAAGCACCCCTACAAAATAT
Organism: Dichetophora obliterata; assembly: GCA_963920525.1. Taxonomy (NCBI): domain Eukaryota; kingdom Metazoa; phylum Arthropoda; class Insecta; order Diptera; family Sciomyzidae; genus Dichetophora; species Dichetophora obliterata. Next base: position 6,058,532 of record OY986437.1, on the reverse strand, counting down.
GCAAATTTTTCTTCACAAACAGTACTTAAAAATATATTTACTTTATTTTGGACATGTGCTTTATATAACAATATTTATTTCATATCAGTAAAACAAGTTTTCATAAGAAAATGTAGGCATTTTAAAATCTTTATACCCTATGAATAAATTGTGACTACGTTTTAACCAAGGAGCACCTTGCACGTCACAGCAAAGATGGCGGACATGCGCAATACTTTATCTGTAGTTCCTTGTATCATGGGTCTTTCCGCTGTCCATTAATATATTTCATTAAAATTTTTTTTGTTCAAAAGTTGAATAAAATCACTTCACAAAAATAGGTTGAACTGTACCGTTGCCTCAGTGTAACTATGTTTTATAATTATGTCAAAAAGGTCCAAAATATTGACTTTTTACTCAAAATATGACTCAAAAATTATTGTTGTTGTAAAAATAAAATCAATTAAAAATTGCACATCTGGCTACCTTTCATATGACATAGCATTTATTTGCAAAAATTCTTCCAGCTAAGCGCAAAAATTATTTCACTGTTTTTGTGATCAAAACACTGTTTTTGTGATCAAAAGGTTGATTTTTGATTTTTGATTTTTTTCGCGAAATTTATTTTTTCCAAAATGTTGTTTTTATATTTTTTGCAAAAAAGTAAGGTCTCAAAAATAATTTATGTGAAAAATTACCCCAATATCTCTTTCCAATCAAAAGTTATGGTTAAAGATTTTTTTTTAGCTCGGCTTCTTTCAAGACTAAGAAAGAAGAAAAATAATGTTTATTTGTAACCTTTGCCTAATATAAGACTAAATAAACTAAGATATTGCAATTAAGAAAACTTAATCTTTAATTAAGTCTTTCTTTAAATAGAACATTTTTAGTTCTTCAACAATATGGGTTCTCCAGGAACTCAAAAAATTAATTCTAATTTTAAGAGATGCCGAGACGCTTTTTAACAAAGTCGTTCAACATCAAAGAGCAACATTTACATTAGATGGGTAAAGTTTTAAAGTGAAGGCGCTTAAGAGTTAAGGCGATATAAGCGTTTGAAAGTTTTGGTGCATTTTTCGACATAAAATCTTAACAAGGACGATTTTTATACCAAAATGTTTGTAATTACTCAAGATACAAAACTAATTTGAAAAATGTAAGTTGTCACTTAAATCAATATTTTTTGAGAAGGTCATATTTGGTGAATTTTTTCGTGTTTTCGCCATAAAATATAAACCATGCATCGAATCGGACGATGCTAATATAAAAAAGCAGCAAAACAGTAAATTTTTATACTAAAGAAAGTCAATAGTTTTCTTAGCTGTTATTAAAACCTTGGACACGGAAAGAAGAAATCAAATGCTGTTTCCGGCGGCTCCTTAACTACCGGGCCAAAATCGATGAAACTTCGTCCAGAATCTATATATGGCCCTAATTTAATTTAAAAGTTTTACCTCCACAGCTGCATCACCTACCTTCACAGCCGTACCTGCCCATTTTAAAACAGCAAACGGGCTCTAAATTTATTTAAACATAAAATTTAAAACTTATAATAGTTACTATTGAAAAGCAATTTTTGATATTGCGATTTGAAATTTTTCCAGAATTTTACAAAATAAAAAAAAAACCGAAATATTGCGACGCGCCGTGGGCGTAAGATCCAAGTAAACGACTGAATCGACTGAAATCAAAAATAATATATATTGTCAAAGGTCCATACTAACATAATCCCTACAGTGCCAGGTAATAACACTTTCGCGCTCACCTGGAGAAAATTCTTAAGTTACTGGTGCAAAAATGCACCAATAGCTGGAAATAGGTTAAGAAAATACATTTAAGTTTCAGCATACATGTTGTTGATCCCACTCAATCATATTTTAAAGTGAGAATATCTTGCTACACCCAAATAGTTATCTTTCTTCAAACCAGGCGCGTATATCAAGGGGGTAATTACCCCCCCCCCCCCAAAGAACTTTTAAATACTTTACTTTTTAATACTCTATTTAAAGTAAATAATTTTGCCCACAGCTTAAGGGTACTCTTATGTATACTTAAGCGATTCTGAAGGCGTTTTTTGAAAGAATACTACAAAAAAAAATGGTCAGAGATATTGATATAAAGTTTTTTATTGATTTTAACAATTATTAAAGTACTTAAAAAATTTTGTTTTTTTTTTGTTTTGTGACGTCATTTGTGTGTACGTGGCGTTTTTATGAAGTGATGCGAGAGGAGTAGGACCATTTTGCTTACAGAATAACATGATCTGTAATCATCTGAAAAAACAAAATATGTATACTGGTAAAGTACACACTTACGCTGAAGTAGTGACTTCGATTTTTTTTAAAAACTTTCATTTGTAAGAAAATAACGCGTCTTTAAAGTTGATTGTTTAAAAAACGACTGTAAATTTGAGTACATAACGAGCTGTAACGTTATCTTCAGGCTCATTTTAAAAAAAAGGGCGAAATCACTACCTCGACGTAAGTGTTTGCTTTGCATAAAATTATATTTTTTTTTTTCAGATGATTACAGATCATGTTATTCTACAAGCAAAATAGTCCTACTCTTCTCGCATCGCTTCATAAAAACGTCACTATACGCAAATGACGTCACAAAGAAACAAAACAAAATTTTTTATATACTTTAATAATTGTTGAAAACAATAAAAAAAAAAACTTTAGGTTAGGTACGTCAATTCATATACCTCGTCTTTCTGGAAGACAAGTTCATCGTAGTAATGTCAGCGCTTCAACACCAGAAAACTACTTTCGAATTTGCATATTTGTACCATTACTGGATGAAATCATTGCTGATATGGAGTCGCGTTTCAGCGAAAAATTTTTCCAAAAACTATATGTAAACGAAATCCTGCCAAACAAAATTGATAAGCACAACAATGAAAAGCTAAGCTATTTCAGTGTTAACATTTCTAAGATAATAATTCCATTTTGTGATGGTAATAAGGAACTAATTCCAATTCAATTATTTCATGAACTTCAAATTTGGCAGTGTAAATGGGCGAGTGTAACTATGGTTAATGATATCAACACCGTTTTTACTCTTTGTGATAATGACATTTTTCCACTAATTTCTAAAACGTTTGCTATCTTTGCCATCTATGCAAAAGTAACTGCGTTACTTTTAACTGTTAACGCAATATTCATCTTAAACGCAAAAACAAACAGTTTGTTTAAACGCTTGCAAACACGTTTAATGTAGTATCGTGTAAAAGCCCTAATCACAGCATCCCTGGTTCGATAACTCGACTTTAAAGTCGAAAGTTAAGTTATCGAACCAGGGATGCTATGATTAGGGCGTTTATGCGATACTACAACAGTAAACACTTTTGAATGACCCATTTCAAATGAGTCATTTGGTCCAATGTAAACGTAGTATTATACATATTGAAAGACCATTCCGTGAATGGCAAAGCATCATAAAAATTAAACGCTCTCCAAACACTCATGCTTAACAGCATCCTTCCCGCAACTCCTTTTCCATATTTAAATGAGTTCATAATGCTCGCTTCGAACATTCTATCGCTATGTTTGAGGCGTATTAAAATTTTGCTCGCTGAATAAATATTTCCTCATTTTACTATAAGCGTGTTATTTGTATTACTGCGCTATTGTGTTACTTTTTTTAAAACAAGTGTATTAGCGCAGTAACCCATTTAAGTGTTTCAACTTAAAAGCGCAACGCAGCGCAGCGTTACCCATGTCTACAGTGTAGCAACAGCTGACCGAACTTTTTCTACACTGCGACGACTAAAAACATGGTTACGTTCAACTATGCAGCAAGAGCGATTGAGTGGACTCGCATTATTGCATATACATAGAGACATTAAAATATATATTAACGAAGTTATTGAAAACTTTGCCGCAAAAAAGAAGCGTTGCGATGATTTTGTCATATAATTTTCAGTATAAATAATCAGTATACATTTTGTATTGTTAATTTATTTTTCAAAGTGTACCATATCATAGTCGTAATGTCAGAACAATAAGTTTCAAATTCCTTTAATTTTTTTTTTATTGAAAAGTACTATGTTTTTCATTGCACATACTTGAAAATATAATTGTGCAATGTTTTTATAATGGCATAAATGATGGCGATAAATGATAAATGATAAATGGTGGCGACCGTAGCCTAGTGGGTAGTGTGCGTGGCCCCTAAGCTAAAGAACCTCGGTAGCCCGGGTTCAATTCCAGCTCAGACAGAAAGTTTTTTCAATTGAATTAATTTTTCTGTTCGGTCATCACCTCTCTGCAGACAATGGCAACCCTCAGAGAGTAAAATTGCCATGTAAAGCTTCTTGAGAACATAAGCCGTTCGGAGTCGGCATTAAACACGTAGGTCCAGTTCTCTGTCATTTGTGATCAAACATTTAATAACACCCACAACACAATTGATCAATAGAAGGTAGGTCAAAGTCCTTTAAGGGCTGAAATGACCAGTTTATTTTATTTTATTTTATTTTATATAAATGATAAAAATTTGAATAAATCAACCTTAATTCCAAAATTAGTTAAATTTAGCGTTTTTATATACTTTTCGCTAAGATATTATTCCAGAAAAAGGGAGAAATAAATAAATACGGAAATATGCGCGTATGTGTCTGGGAAAAATGCTTCTTAAAGAATTCGATAATTTCAATTAAAAAAAGTACAATTTGTCTATTTGTAAAAAGATTTTTTCCAGATCCGCCGCTGCTTCAAACTGGCAAATTTTGAATTATAATTTAAAATCGTTCTTTGTAGATGAGAAAATTATTGCTTGATTAATTTTTGTTTATTTATTATTTATTTTACTATGTAAATGATAATGATGATTCTTATGATGCCCTCTAAATAAAGTTATATTTTGCATTGTTCATTTTTTTTGTATGTATATTTCTTTAATTTCACTTGATTTTGCAAGTTTTTCTAAGGCTAGATTATTTTATATATATTTGCCTTAATAAAGCAAGCAGTCATAAAGGTTATTTTTTTGCCATTTTATACCTTTCAAAAATATATACTATGTTTTAAACTAAAGCAAAAAAAAAAAAAACAACTATCCGCAAATACAAAGTTTAATTCTATGAATTAAGTTTTGTTCCAGCAACTTGTATCGGGCAATTTATTCTATATTCAAAAAATCGTTAAAAATCGTGAATATAAGTACTAAATACTAATAGTGAGAATTATTTTTTAGTTACTAGCTTGATTAAAGTATCTAAGGATTAATTAAGCATATCATCAAACAATATTTTTTTTAATTATTTCTTTCCGTGTACACATATAAGACAATGTGAGTCATTCGTAGGAAATTCTAAATTCTTCAATTCTCTATTAAACACAATAAATTAAATTGCGCGACTATCCCATCCATCCTTTGTTTTAACTCTTAGCGACTCTTAGTATTTTAAATTTTCAATTGGCATTATTTATTTTCAACCAATCAGTCAAACAGTCAATCAGTCAGTCAGTCAGACACGTGCTCACACATGTTGACATCATTTAAATGCATGTTTAATTAGAAATATTAGCCACATTCAATTGGATTAATCATCGCTGGGACTGGATCCTAGTCTTTTGTTGTAGCTGCTTTGTTTTCGACATGTTTTTCAGCTCTTTTTCAAAATTCCTTTCTAGCTCTTGCATTGTTTGATTTTCTGTTTCTGTTTTTGTTGTGTGTTTGGATTTCTTCAGGTTGTTTTTTTTTGCAATGCGGCGCGTGTGAAGACAACGTAAAGAAAACAAGTTTACGAACTCTTAAGAATTCGATTAGACCATCAATCAATTGCTTGGTTTTGGACATGGTTTCGATTTTGGTTTTGGTTGATCGCGAAAATAGAATCTGTGGTTTCAATCCGTGACTATTAACAGAGTTGGCAGTTTAAGTATTCATTTAATTTGGACTTCAATTGGTTAGCGGAATATTTCAGTTTCTCGAGGTATTCAAAGTTTCGTCCATGAAGAATTCGTTATTTGGAAATTTCGAATTTTTTTGGAACATTACACTGTGAAACACATTTTTCTAACGGAAAAGCTTTTTGACAACATATTATATTAAAAAACTGCCGAAAATGCTTATGCTAAATTTAGAGTCGACTTTTATTTTGACTATGATAATGGGCCATAAACATCGAAAGTTTGCCACTTGCAGAGTATTTTTTAAAATGAAGTGCACATTTGGGCGTATCGAATTACAATTTTTTCAAATTTCGCATTCTAAGAGGTCTCAAAAGATGCATGGAGTGGCTAAAATCTACCAACAAAAATTTAAAGAAAAAAAAAAGATGTCTTGTTAAGTTTTGTGGAAAAAACAGTAAAAAATAACGACCTAAAAATACTTAAATTTTTGTAAAAAAAACTATTTACAGTGAATCAATAAAGTTTACATACACATATAATTCATAACTTAAACCATTCCCAAACGGTGTTATGTTTTTATTTTTTTTTAACTAATTTATTTATTTTTGTTTATTTTTTTTATTATTGCATAAGATTATTTGCAATGCAGAACCAAGCTATTTTTTTGAGATTAAATTTTTCTCGATCCAGCCGAACAAATAAAATTAATTGTTTACGTTTTTCTTGTTTGACGTCTGAAAGGCAGTTTTTCATTCATTCTGTACCTTCCCAATAGTTTAAGATCCTGCAATAACGCTGTGCAATTCAAAAACAAATTAGCTTTACACTTTTCTTCGCTGTAGATAATAGTTGAATATGTTAAATAATTGAATTGTTAAAAATATGTTATTTTGTTAAGGCTGGCTTATCATTGCTTAATGTTATACCTTTATGAATGTACCTAACTTGTTTGTTACCAGTTATTATGTTTTAAGTTTTTTGTATTATAACATATGTAGTTTGGGAATTTGTTCCCTTCATTATTACTCATTTATTTATTTAATCTTAGTATATTTTTTAAAATATTTTTTAGTATATTTAAGTTCTATTTATAACAGGTTTATACTTATACGCTACCGGTACTGTTATTAAGGTTTTAAACTTTGTTGTGCCGGTTTTCGAGATAAAATAATGAATAATAATAAATAAATAATAACTTGTTTTTTGCTAAATACCTAGACAAATATTCACTTTATTTGTACGCATAACGCAAGTCCCGCTATTTTTTTCGCCACTGCGTGACGAAAGCTAAAAAAAGCCAAAATAATATGAAAAAAAAGTTTACATACACATTTTCCAGTTAGCATTGTTGTTGCTAATGTAAAGTTAATTGCTGTTTCTCCTTCACACTGTTCGTTGATCATGAATAGAAGCATTGAAATTATTAGCATATTTTGGAGTTCAGTTGCAATTTTCAGTTCAAAGTGCGGAGAAGATCGCTAAAATGGGTCGCGGTAAGGAAATTCCGTTAGAAGTGCGCAAATTGATACTCAAGTTTTATCTTGAAAATAAATCATTACGGGAAATTGGCAAAATAATTGGAAGATCCCATGTTAGTATTCAAACTGTGTAAAATGGTACATTAACAAAGGCAATTTGCAAACTAAGCAACGATCGGGTAGACCAAAAATTTTAACGTCACGCAAAAAACGCAACGTCGTAGCCGCCGTTCAGGTAAATCCTAAAATTTCTGCAGTGAAGTTAACAAAAAATATAGCGGAGTGTATGCAAAAGCAAATGCATCCCCAAACAATAAGAAATACACTGTACAGTGCTGAGTTTCATGGTCGCGTGGCACGTCGTGAGCCTTTCATATCCAAAGTCAACAAAGGAAAGAGGTTGGATTTTGCTAAGCAGCACTTACAGAAGCCGGATTCGTTTTGGGATACTGTTGTGTTTAGCGATGAATCGAAGTACAACATATTTGGTTCCGATGGAGCTGGAAAAAAATATGGAGAAAGGCCAATATGCAGGTGAAAAAAAATAACCTAATACCAACAGTAAGGCATGGTGGCGGAATCGTAATGGTTCGAGGGTGTATGGCCGCAGCCGGAGCTGGAGAACTGGTGTTTATAAGTGACAAAATGGACAAGCATGTTTATCTGAACATCTTCAAGAACCATTTGCGTTTAAGTGTTCGAAAACTGGGTCTTGATAGCAGCAATTTTTATTTCCAGCAAGATAACGACCCAAAACATATGTCATATCTTGTCCGCGAATGCCTGATATATAACTATAAGCAGTTTTATACACCTCCACAATCACTAGACATCAATCTCATTGAGCATATCTGGGACTTGTTGGAGAAAAGGATACGAAAACATCAGATATCGTCAAAGGAAAATCTGAAAACCGCTTTATTAACTGAGTGGGTAAAAATAACAAAAAATGACACTAATGCTTTAGCCAGAAGTATACGCAGGCGTCTAGAGGCGATTATAGCAGCCAAAGGAGGGTCAATGAAATATTAAGTTATTAAAAAATTATTTTTTCCAACCAAAAATTACTAGAGATCTCAAGCGTATGTAAACTTTTTTGATGTTAATTTATGACTTTTTTAATGTTTTATTGAATTTATTCCTTTCGCTTCGAAAAATATTTACTTTTTCAAGTTAAATTAATGTTCAAATGTGTATTATTTGAAATAAAATTCACATTTAAAATTTTTTTGTTTAATTTTATACGATAAACAGGTGCACCACAATTCTATGGTATTATAGAATTGTGGTGCACGTAAACTTTTTTGACTCACTGTGTGTCTTAAAGAAACGTACATTGAACTAATAATTTCTACGGTCAACCTAGGAATGAATTTTGTCTACTTATATTATTTTTCATTCGTAAATAGTACGAAAGCATTAGTAAATACTACAAATGTAATGTAAGAAATTAAGAAGTTATTCGTACACGAAATTTACGAATATGATTTTTTATATGAACACAATCATTCGTACAATGCACTAATACGAATTGTTTTTTTTTAAGAATATTATTAGTATATAAAACAAATATATTCGTATATACTACATCAGGTATTAGAAACATTTTACGAATGAATTCGTACAGATATCACAATACAAATACTTTGTATATTGTAAAAATATTAGTAGAATGTACGAATATTTTGTTTACGAATATCATTCGTATAAATTTTACTAATAAATGTTTTGAGTGTACTTTCTTGACCTTTGGTACAGGTGCCATTAACTGCCGGGTGTCTTAAAAAATGTCGAGACAGTGGAATTGACAGTAGCAACAGTGGGTGAGTTGTGTGGTGATAAAAATTTGTGAGTGAACTGTTTCAACACTAATGTCTAGTATTAGGTTTAATGCTAAGTTAGAAGACCTTTTTAAATCACAAAAACAATAATAAACCCATAAAAAAAAGTAAATAAAAGTATTACGTCTGCTGTCTAGCAAAAAGTTCAAGGCATAGAATTTGATGAGAACTTTGACTTTTCTTTTATTTATAAAATGTGTTATGAACACACAAAAGCAATTTTTTCAAAAAGTATTGTAGATTTTTCACAAAAAAATTCCAAACGTAAATGTTTTTCTTCAATTCTAAAAGCAAATGCCCCCTTAATTGAAATCAAGAAAACGAAAAAGATACGAATCGTGGCTATAATTACTAAAATGTTCTTAGGGAAAAAATTACACAAAAAACCAGCTAAGAAGTTTTAATTCTTCTGATGATTAATGTAATCGAAGCTTAGAATTTATAATCTTAAGGCTATATTGTAATTAAGGTATCCCAAAGAGATTATTTTCACGGAATATATGGAGAAAAAAAATGAAAAAGGAATATAAGAGCGATAACATTGATGAAATTATATAAAAACAAAGTCAAAATTTAGACGTTAAGTTTTGGCTTTAAGTTACGTTTTGGCTTTTAAGACCACGCAATCATCATAAAAAAACGACGTTTTCCCTTCACTTTCAAACAATTCTAATAAAGTAAACAAGTAAGGGTTAAAACTTAATACCAGACCAATTGACCATTATAAATAGCAAGTGCACTTCGTATTCAGTGTCTATCGGGAATAATTTCGAAAATGGGAGTTTTCTTTTTTAAGATAAGGCTAAAGAACATTTTGAAAATTTTTAATACAGATTTGTTCATCAACAGTTGATAACCAAATTTACATTAAAAATTGACAAAATGTTCTTGAGCCTTATCTTAAAAATCAGAACTCCTTTTTCCTATTCCGCGTGAAAAATTATTCCCGATAGGGCTGATTAACTTTGTAACTCCGTTTGTAACGTCCATAAGGAGATGTGGCAGGTAAAAAATTGTTTATCATCGTCGGGCGTGCAATACCGCGTATACGTATATGAAAACGTACGGCGGATACGCGGTATTGCACGCGCATAGACGATATATATTCTTGATCAGAATCGCCTCCGGAGTCGATTTAGCCATGTCCGTCTATCTGTCCGTCTGCTTTAAACCCGCCAGATGACAGGCAGATTTGGGGAATCATAGTCCAAAGCCAGGACTTAAAGGGTAATGGTTAGTTATTAGATGGACAATTTATGGGGCACGGCCTATGAATTGATCTCAAAATGAGTTCATTCTTGAGGCAAGGCTCTTGAATGTTCATCTGATTTCCGTAAATAAAAAGGCTTACCTTGAGTCTTGGTTGTTGGTGCCAAATCTTGGAGAAAGTATGGTTTTGGTATTAAGTTATCATAACATTGTTATCATAACATATGCTTTCGATGGACGATCAATCCAATATAACTTGAGGAGCGGGGGCAGTCATCCATCAATGATGAGAAGACCGGATCTATCGTTGTTCTGCAGACCTTGTTTTAGAATGAGGGTTCTATGTAAGAAGCAAAGCATCCTTTGACCAAGTATAAGCCAATTGGTATACTACGGATCACGCTTTCTTGCTTTCCGAAAGAGGCTTTTAATAAGCCTTAATTAAGCTAACAAAGTTTTGCGTAAGTAGGATTGTGGTTCTCTCGGTATATTACCGGGAAACCAATGGTTATTTTTAACCTAGTCATGTACAATTCTAGTGACTGAAGGTGTCACAGTCAAATATAATTGTTCTAAGAACTTTTGGTCTGTAGACGGGATGTTGAAGAGCCTTATCTGGTGGAACCTGGAGCCCGGGTATTGACTGTCGTGGGCTTGGTCCTACGGGGTTTCATTCGCTCTGGTTGTGGTCAGACCAGGAAGGTCGGTGTGTAATTAGTAATTCCCTTAGTAATTCCCTTAAATTACTAAGAGAAAGATGGTAGATAAAATCTCGTTTATTTAAAACAGTGAATGTTAGGAAGGTAAGCAACTACCGGATGAATATACTGTTACCTTTGGATTTTGAGAACAGGCGACGGGGAAACCTAAACAGTCTGAGTTGTGTCCATAAATGATAGGGGAACCTGATAACATACGCGACAGTACCATAGTTTTGATGTAGGTATCGCTTCCTAGTTTTCATGACAAAGATTACCTTTTTTGATCATGAGGACGAAGTTGCGTGCCAAAAAGTAAAGGTTATATTATCGGTATTTATACCGATATGACCCATGGTTATTTTAAATAACCTAGTCATGTATACTTTTAGTGGCCTAATGTGTCACGGTCATGTATATAGTCTAATAGACGGTTAAATGTTGGTCTGTGCTATGAAATTAAGGGAACCTTTCTGGTAGATCTTTTGAATTCCGAAGGGGCGTTAGCCGACGCTAAATACTGGTTCCAAGCTTTTTGACACCGTAGAATTAAGCCTTCACGGCAGGGGTCTACGATAAACACATAGAGGATTTCTGTCCGTCTGTTTGTCCGTTTATTTGTCAGTCTGATCACGATAACAGCCGTAATATTTGAGCTGTCATTAGGAAATTCAGTAAATGAGCTTATGTTTAAAAAATAAAAATTAAGTTTGTAAATTAGTAAAATCAGATGAAAACGACGCCTTACTCCTATTCTAAGTGACTTCATCAAAACTGCATCATCGCTTAAAATACAACAAAAAATTAATTGATGACTTGATAATTGAATGCAAATCACACCAACCTCCCATACAAAGTGGTTTTATGAAAATAGTAACTCCCTTTAATTCCTTAAAAAATAATGCAATGTCTTTAAATTTTTCAATTAATATTTAATTTTTGCTATGGACTTTATGTTTAGAATTTGTAAAGTTAAAATTCTGCCTATCTCCCATACGAAGTGACGATATCACTGCAGTAAAACGTTCTTAAATACTAAAACCTCTGCACGGATACACTCGTTTCTGCCACATCAATGTACATACATTCAGTGTCGAGTTAAGTAGTGGATATTCATGTGGATCATCGTTAAATATTTCGGGATTAAAAAAAAAAATATGTAACTAGACAATTCAGTGCTCGTGTACATAATATGTCAAAAAGTACTCTTACATATAATTTTGCTTAAGTACTATTTTTAGAAATGATGTCCTTTTGCTACTGTATCATTATTACTAAAATATATTTACATTTATATATTAACCCTTAACTGGTACGCCTCAAATAAATCACACAGTACATCTGGTTCCGATGACCACGCCTACTTAAAATGCTTAAAAAACACAAATTTAGTTAGAAATTCATGTTGTTTTTTAAGAACGTCTTAAATAAAGTTTTTTTTTTCATCAAGGAAAAATTTTGCGAATTTTTTGTTTTCAAATATTGTTAGTTTGCTTATTTTTTAAAGCAAGTCACAAATGAATAACTTCATTAAACTTTATTCCTAATTATAAACAAAAAATATATATTATTGGTATATTTAATTTTTGTTCGTTAAAAAAAATATTCAAGTTTTATTTTTCATTAGTTAGTTTTTCTTTAAATGCAACTATAAGAAAACGGCAAGGCCTCCAACGGTGTTATTTTTCAATCACTCTGAAGTTTTAACTAGGCAGTTACACTGCTAAGTTATTGCAACAGTGCTTGGGTTGGTTTTAAAAGTTTATGTTCTTCAGATGTCAGGCCGATTCCATCATATTTTTCCAGAGTATTTATGTATACCGATATAAAGGTATCCCGTCTTTGTATCAGTCATGAAAATAATCTTAATGCTAAACTTGAGCGGCTTACTTGGCATACATATTTTAAAGCGATATCGCCCTTTGAATGGTACCAAAATTTCATCAGTGAAAATATATGATCCCGATGTGAATTTTTTCTTTTGCAGTTTTCTATTAGCTTCCCAAAAAACCACTGCGAAAGCTTTCACACAACAAAACGCTACAGAAAAAATGTCTAACAAAAATGGTACAGTTGGTACCACAGACCACCCAAAGAAAATGAAAACGCAATATTTACCAACAACAAAACACAACTGATCAATGCGAAAACTTACACATACCTGAACGCTTGAAAGATACTGAGCGTATGAGAACAAAATGTGAAATAATATAAGAAAAACATATACTCTTTTTTTCATAGTGGTCCCCCAGACTAAGTGTACCAGTTAAGGGTTAAAGATATAAAAAACATGTAATTTTATCTTAATTTTCTATTTCTTGAGTACTGGGACTAGTCCCGGGGGATAAAAATGTTTAAATCCCGGGATTTTAAAAATGTTCCGGGTTTGACATCCCTAATAGCTATAATAGCGTGCCAGATCGTGTTCGGGATATTTGACGAAAACAAACAATAACTGCCAGGCACTCGTCAGCAGCAAAAAAAAATCATGTTTTACTTTGAGTAATATGATTTGATTTGCTTTTTCAAACCAAACACTCAAAAAGGAAGTGAATCAATCGAACGCACCAAATCATTTGCAAATGATCATTCTTGTGTTTCGTCAGAATTGTGTCCGGTCTGAATTTGAAAAATTTAATGTGAAACTTGGGTAGGCATAAAACTTTTTTTTGGTTTCGAATCTGAGGTCAGATCTTAAAAAATTGTGTTTGAAACTTTAGTGGCAACTTTAAAGGTGTTTTTGTTTGTTTTATACCAGGCACAGAAAATAACGATTATAAAAAAAATTACCAAATGTCGGAGCACATTTTGGAGTACTTCAATACGCTGCTTAGTGCATGTTCTACCGAAATAAGAAATGGTTTTTATTTTTTAACTTTGTTTTTGCGACCCATTTTTATCTAGTGGTTGCTTCAGCTTCGAAAGCACAAAAATAAAACATTTTAACGGAGCAACCCTATTCAAATAAATTTTGGAATTGTAAATTCTGACAATAGATTTGGTATCAGCGACTCATTTTTACCTAGTGTTTGCCTCTGTTTGTAAATCGCAAAAATAAAGGTGGCAGCCCTATTGCCAAATAAATTTTGGAATTTGTAAGTTCTGACAATGGACTTAGCATCAGCGATCCATTTTTACCCCAGCTTCGAAATCTTAAGAATTAATGTGGCAGCCCTATTGCCAAATAAATTTTGGAATTTGTAAGTTCTGACAATGGATTTAGCACCAGTGTTCCATTTTAACCCCAGTTTTGAAATCTCAAAAATTAAGGTGGCAGCCCTATTGCTAAATAAATTTTGGAATTTGTAAATTCTGACAGTTAATTTGGCATCAGCGACCCATTTTTACCTAGTGTTTGCCTCTGTTTCTTAATCGCAAAAATAAAGGTGGCAACCCTATTGCCACTTAAATTTTGGAATTTGTAGTAAGTTCTGAAAATGGATTTAGCACCAGCGATCAACTTTTACCTAGCTTCGAAATCTCAAAAATTAAGGTGGCAACCCTGTGCCAACCCTATGCCATAAATAAATTTTGGAATTTGCAAATTCTGAATTTTGGAATTTGGTATCAGCGACCAATTTTCACCTGGTCGCGAAGCCCCAGCTTCGAAATCACAAAAATAAAAAATTTTAAGCGCATATACGAAGAGCATAATACATAAAAACACATTTTTATGGTCCACCCTAGTGTCAAAAAGCTTTTTGAAATTCTAACATCACATTTTTAAAATCTCAACACACTAAATTTATGCACCGAATGTAATGTTGTTGTGCACATTAAATTCGAGTTATGTATTTAAGCTGCAATCATATTTTCCGTATCATTGGTTCATTCGATTCGGTTTCCGATTGATTTGGATTTGTTTGACCGACGATGCTAGGCTGAGCCTTTAGGTTTGATTTGTTCGCAACGAATGTAACATATCAATCACTCGTTTCCAAACGAATGTCTTGAAACTTGGTTTAAGACTACCTTTGCAGAGGTCTTATAAATACCACAAAAATGAATACATTAGAGGTATTCAGGTTGTGGTGTATTTGGGCATTTCCAGCGTGTCGGACGTTTTATTCGGACGCTTCCTTAAATGATTTTCAATATGATCCAGAGATATATTTGGGAAAGGTGCATGTTATCGAAAAGCTATCTATACCCTGTAGGAAAATCAACTAATTTAAAAGTAGTTGAAAAAGTATTTTCTTGTCAACCACAACTAGTTGAAATTCTGACGTTTTTCCATAGAACGAATGGTGATGTCCGCTAAATAAGTCAATTGACTTTGGTCTGCATATGTTTTCAACTAATTGTTTAATTAGTTAAAATTAAATTATTTGTTGAACTACTTTAAAATAAATCAATTGAAAACCGCATATATTTTCAACTACTTGTTAAATTAATTAAATTTAAATTGCTTTTTTAATTACTTTAAAATAATCAAATGGAAACTAGTTAATATTTGAAAACTTACTGAAGATGAATTTAAATACATAAAAATTTTAAATTTCTATACATCAAAGAGATCATTTATTTTATTGTTTTGGGAAAAAATACATAAATTCATATTAGTGAAAGCCTAAAATTAATAATATTTAATGAAAAAGCATGGTTAAACATACATAAACTTGTAATCTAATAAAAATTTGCAATAAAAACATGTCAAAATCAGAGAAGTCGCCGCTTTAATATAATTCAAAGTAGTTTTTAAGCCACTTGTATACTTCAATTACTTTATATATAGTGCAATAAAAACTAATCGAAATTGAAGTGGATGCCGCCTTAATATAATTCAAAGTAGTTTTTAAGCTACTTGTATACTTCAATTAATTTATATATAGTGCAATAAAATCTATTCAATTTTGAAGTGGATGTCGCCTTCATATAATTCAAAGTAGGTCATAAACTAGTTTATTTTGAACTAGTTTTTTGGGTAGGTACAATAAAACAAATATTTTAAAATTTCTATTCAATTTAAACTTGGAACAAAATTTTTATTTTAATATGCGTTCGGACGTTTCACGAAACAGAAGTAATTTTCGGGCAAAGTTCATACTATGCCTAGATCTGCGAATTTAGTAGCCATACAAAAAAAGTCTGAGGACAATATTTTTTATAATTTAAACAAGCTTACAGAAAAGTCATACGTCGTCTTTATTAAGCGCATAGTGTGGTCACAGAAAATAATTCTCTTTGCTTGGACGTTTCGTGTCGGACGTTTCAGATTTTTCCATTGCAGTTCAATATGCAATTAAGTAATAAAAAAAATTTCATATATTTTTCTTACCTTGCCTCAACCATTTTTGCATTATCCTTAGCCAATGCCTTCCATTTTTACTAAAACAAAAAAGTTTACGAAACATTTACTAAACATTTACGAAAAAGAAAAACTGCATTTATGAAACAGTGGAAACGATTTTTTCATCATGGTAAATGAATTTATGTATAAATTGCTTAAATAGATTAAATTAAAATGTTTCTCTTAGATAATATCATCAAATAGAAAGTTTTTAATAAGTTTAAATTTTTTGGTTACAGTAGACTTTTCTGTGGAAATTCCCATTTGTGATAATTTTTTGCAAAAATTACAATACTTACAACTTATTGTGAACGAACCTTAACTAAAGTACATATTGTATTTTTAAAATTAGCTGATTTTTGTGTGTGCTTTCGTTTGGAACTATTAATTAAAATTACCATTTAACTAAATGAACTCATACAAAAATTAAAACGAAAAAGTAAATTACATTAATTTTTGTTAAATAAACTAATAGCGTAGCCGGTAGCTTTCCCATGTTGAGTAGAAATGCTCTTACGATCAGCTGATCTAATACACAAAGAAATTTACACAGAATACAATAGGGTTCCATTGTTGTATTTTTGCCAAAGGGTTGTATTTTGAACACTGTGTAATTTGTTTTTGTTATTTTACAAAATTTACTAAAAATATCAAATTTATCAAAAATACACAATTCAAGGGCAACTACAACACATCGTGAATACTCTTATTGACTTGATATTTTACACGTAAGCTTTGATACGCAAAACGAACTCCGAGTTCGGAATTGGAAAATTTTTTGATATAAACCATGCCCAGTGCCGTCATCAAAATCATAAAGCATTCAAACCTTCGAATACATTTAAAAACTTCGGTAGCTTAACTGATATTTCCTTACTAGTTTAGCAGTTAATTTAAAAATTATACTAGAGTCTGATTTCTGCTAGGATAACAATTTGTAATCTAGTTATATTTGGGTTTTCGAAATTTATAATATTTTTCTGTATTTTTTTTTTAATAATAGAAAAACCCTTCGCTTTTCAGTTAATTTCAAAACTTTTTTCTTGTCCTTCAAAGTCTTAAATTGACTAAAATTACAACACATTCCACGAAAACTGCTTTTATTTCTCTTAGAATGATTTTTATCTCATGCCTTATTAACATGTATCGAATAAACATCGTCCTATAAAACATCAAAACAATAAATTACCGCATATAGATTAGTTCTTTAATCTTTTATGTTGTTGTTTCCTTATTTCTGTGGGTGCTTCTTTGTTGGTGGTCTGATATTCGTCGGTTTGATTCTCAGAACAAAGTGTGTCGACAAGATCAACATTGAAATCACAATAAAACGAAAAATCACAACATGAAAACATCATAATTAAAGGAGTTATGCCGAATATATAGGATATAACAATAAATCATTTGAGTTATTGGAAGGAAAAAAAAATAAAAAAGTTTGTATCGGATATGACGATGAATCAAACAGCGAAACGTAGGCACTAGAAGTTGCACTTATGGCTCAAACAAGATCGCATCTAACATCTAGGCAGAAGGAAGGAAAAATGTGTAAAGAAGAAATGCATTTTATCACCTACAGCTAAAACATTATCATCATTATCATCTCAATCAACAATTAGCAATAATTATTGAGTAATCATCAATGGGTTTTTAATTGTTTCTTAAGCCCGCAAGTTGATGCACAGGCAAGACAAGACTATACTCACGGGACCTTCACAATCATAGAATTAAGAAGAGAAAGAGACGGTGTTAAAAGAAACTCAACAAGTGTGCTCTCTCATATTATAGCAAGCTCAAATAATATGAGAGAGCTAAATATGCTCAAATAAGATTAGTCTCAAAGTTTGAAAGAGAACAAGCGTACAAGTAGAACGAGTAACACACTCATACTTCAATATGACTTTCAAAGAAAAATACCTGTTTTTTCTTAATTGAATTCCACCTCTCCATAACAAATCAAAGATAACAAATGTCTGCATAAAAAAAAGAGCCAACATTTGAGACAACACCAACAACAATAACAGCATGCAGAATAATAATTCTTAAAAGCAGTGTGGAAAATGACAAGAGCAACAAAGTTAATAAAATACAAGTGCGTCCAAGAATTATGTGCGCAACGGTGTTGAAAGGAACCATGAAAAGAGACCCAACTGAAATCAAGAAACAAATCCAATCAAATCCAACAACAATATTTGGAAAAGCCCAGCCAACAATTTAACGAAAAAATGTTTACGATATGTCGAAAGGTTGATAGAGTAATGGTAGGGAACAAAAAAGTGATAGCACAAATGACCCGACTGATTTTAGAGTTATTGCATTTGTTGTTTGTTTTTTTTTCTTAGGATTGCCGATATGGGGTTGTTTTTAATACTGCTATTACAAAAAACCTTCAAAAGTTTTAACCAACCAAATATTAAAGAAAATCATACAAGTTAAGGTTTCTGCACACTTATGACACGTAACGAAACGACTGTAAAACTGCGACGAAAAGGCAACAAGTGAGTAATGCACACTTGGCGGAACGGCGGCAAAAACATTAATAAACATAACAATCAGAAAAATTAATTTCTACACATTTCTACACAGAAATACTACATTCTATTGTTTAATACAAACAAGTGGCTGATGCAGTAAGCCTAGTATTAAACATTATTAATTAGTGAAGTGAGGTGGGGTTACAATTAAAAAAATTTAGTACAAAGAATAAAAAAATATAAATCCATAAATCTGAATTTAAACAAAGTGCAATAAATAGAAAATAAAACATAGAAATAATAAAATATAAACTATACTAAAACTGAGATAATTGATGCAATAACATTGAAGTCGAAATCAAAAAGCTATGATTTCACTTCATTAAGAAACAAAGGACTACTAGAAATGCGACGAGCATTAATTGGTAAATTATTAAAAAGTCTCGGAGCAGTGCATGAATAAAAGTTAAAGAAGAGATGAAACCTGTGCGCAGGAACTGTGACCAAATGTTGATAAATCGTTCTTAAATTATAGCTACACTCAGAAAAAAAACACCTATCTTTTTGTGTTAAAAAATTTCTCTATTTTCGATAATAGAAATTTTCTTTATTTCAAATAAAATTTACTTCAATTATAATAAATTTTCACATATTCGAAGAAATATTTCCTTCCTTGTGGGAAATAAAAATATTTGTTAATAATTCGTAACAAATTCGTAAAGAATTGGAGTATCGTATTCGTAACGAATTCGTAACAAATTCGTAAAGAATTGACATATCGATTTCGTAACAAATTCGTAAACAATTGAATTATCATTTCGTAACGAATTCTTTACAAATTCATTACAATTTCTTAACGAATTGTAGCACCGAATTCGTAACGAAATGAAGAATCAAATTTGCAACGATTTTTTAATGATTTTTGTACCGTATGTAATACAAAATTAAATAAAAATTTCGAATCAAAGATAAGTTTTTTTTTTTAAATTTCATGCAATAACAATAGAGTTCAGCTACTACAGCTTTTTCGCACTTTCTCCGCATTAGATCATCTTAAGAACCAGCCCAAATAACATTAAAACATCTCAATAAGGCCATTCACAGTTCGAATACGCTGGTCTGCCATTTGTTCGACTTGCTATTTGTACGCCAATCTACGAAAGCGCATTTTGCTTTGTTGTTGTTTTGCATACAAATGCAAATACGCAGGCACGCGTAAATAAAAGCAGCCCTTGGACGTGTTTTTTGTACCTCCTATTTTTATGCCGCATAACAGCCGCATAATCACATACTTACATCACAGGGTTGCAGTAGTTAGGGCTTAAGATGCCCCACACTATATGTTTCGTACAAATGACATGCCAAAAATTACAGATCCTTTGCAGCTACTATTACGGAACATATGTAAATCTGAATCTGACATGTCGTTTGTATTTGCATCTGTAAAAATTAAAATTAGAACCATATTTTGTATCATATGTTTTAAAGAAAAAGTTGTTTAAAATTAAATTATTTTACAAATGAAAAATTATTTAAAATGCCGCTATGCTCATGGCCTACCAATTTTTTTTCAATTCGAAATATTATAAATACCTCACAATTTAAATTTGAAAATTTGATTTCGGAACTCTTTCGAATTATTCGGAAATGTTCCGAAATTAGTGTTGAGAAATAGTTACGAATTCGTTAAGAATTCTCGAAATAGTTACGAACTAATCGGAATTCAGACAAATTTGTTAAGAAATTGTAATGAATTTGTAAAGAATTCGTTACGAAAACGATAATTCAATTGTTTACGAATTTGCTACGAAATCGATACGTCAATTCTTTACGAATTTGTTACGAATTCGTTACGAATACGATACTCCAATTCTTTACGAATTTGTTACGAATTTGTTACTAAAATTTATTCCAAATTTGTTACGACAATTCGTTACGAATCAACCCCTCCATACGATTGTCGTTACGAAATCGGAAAGAATTCGGATGCCGAAATCGGAATAATTTCGAAAAATTCGTAACGAATTCGGAAACTTTGGTTTGCTGGGTACTGTTTCTTTGGATGCATTTACAAAATCGTTTTTCAGAATAAACTTCTGGAATATTTATAAAGAGTCCCGAAAAACAATGCGACAACAATAATTCTATCTCTTAACACATTTTAAACTATTGTAATATTTTTAAAACCAAATCACAATTTTATATTAATACTTTTACTTTGCGTAGAACTGAGTTAAAACAAATGTTTGACAAACATAATTTTTTAATCGTAATTGCGGATATACTTCTTAAAGTGTTTTAAAGAAATATGTACGCAAAAAGAAATATGTTGTATCAATGTTAAGGAAATACATCTTTCTTTTTAAAGTGTTATTTTTTGTGAGAAACTATAAACGCAACTTAAAGAAAAAAATTTATTAAAATGAAATCAATATTTCTCTGTTTTCGGGAAAAATTTACACAATAAAGAAAACGGTTGAACGTATTATAAAGAAATATTTTTCTATTAAAGAGAAGAATTATTAAAAGTATAATAAGT
This sequence comes from Dichetophora obliterata, assembly GCA_963920525.1. Lineage (NCBI taxonomy): Eukaryota > Metazoa > Arthropoda > Insecta > Diptera > Sciomyzidae > Dichetophora > Dichetophora obliterata. The sequence continues at coordinate 6,037,166 of OY986437.1, read as the reverse complement.
ATAAAATATTTCTCATTTAAGTATAAAATATTTCTCATTTTCATGGTAGCTTTCTGCCATTTCTAAGGAATTTTTTGGGATCACATTTAAAAAAAAGCATTCTCTGGAGCAAAGTCAATACCATTTTTCACTTATTATGATGCCTTTTTTCTCATATTCCAATAAACTTTTTTCTGAGTGTAGAAAAGCATCTATTTAATGAATAACCAGATCTAATAAAAAATTATTTTAAGCCTCTATAATAGTATAAATGCTTAATTGGCAATACATTTAATTTTTTGAACAAAGCAAAGTTTAAGCATGGGATCAATTTTCTTCCACTGCTATTGAATTGCCGTTATCAGCTTCCTTAAATTGACGGCCATGATAGAAAACTTTGGTTGACAGTATTGACCGTAACTTCTCGATAGGGTTCAGATCAGGACTAAGAGCCGAGCAGTCGAGAGTTGTTTAACCCTAGACTCCAGGAACTCTGTAGTTTTTCGAGAGCGGTGAACTGCTGCATTGTCCTGTTGGAAAATATATTCTGGGCAGAAATATCTTCTCCAAAGGACACAAGAACTTGATCCAACTGTTGTATATAATACAGCGAGTCCATCTTAGTGCTAACGAAGCAAATTGGAGTGGTTCTTTTATAGCCCATACTTCCCCATACCATGAGAGAGCCTCCATCAGGCGCTGACGCTTAACTTTGGGAGCATCTCTGCAACGCTAATATTTGTCTGAACCATCTGTTTCATCCAAATTGAACTTTTTTTCATCGGAAAATATAACCGACTTCCATTCTTCATTCCAAAATCTGTACTTTTCCGCAAATCGAAGTCTGGTCATTTTGTGCCTTTGCAAAAGCGCCGGTTTACAACATTTTTTTTCAAATTAGAGTCCCAAATCTCGTTTCAGTATTTGTTGCACACGACGTACACCGACTTTAAAGTTAATTTTATCAATTATTTCCTTTGCGCTTAAGTTATCCGTAAAAGCAAGTCTTTTAATTTCCATTTTAGCTCCTGATCGCTTAGCGGTCCCATACTAGTCAGCCTTATTTATAAAATTGTCTACTAATTTTTAAAATTCTTCCAAGGATGCAATCTTTAGGCAGAGGCTTAACAAACATTTTGGTACATAAATCGTCCTTTTATGATGTATGGTTTAGGAGTTATAACCGTATTAACCGAAAAAAACTAGAAAATCACCAAAAACGACGTAGAAAATTAAGATTCTTGAAAAAAAATAATTTTTTCTAAAAATGCAGTCTTGTATATATATATATATTAGGTGCATAAATCGTCCTTGTAGGATGTATGGTTAGGGAGTTATGACGAAAAACCACATGTTTTTGGCCAACTACCACTCCAAAAAGTGTTCTACAACTCCTAAACTACAAGAGATAGAGCAAAATGCATTTAGACGAAGAAGTAGACCGCTTTAAGAACGATGCAATGGTGAAAATTTAGTGCATGAATCGTCCATATCTGATATGTAGTTTGGATTTTAGGGCGAAATAAAAAAAATAAAAATTTACAAAAAAGGACATATGAAATTAACATGAAACCTAATTTTTAAAATTCTTGCAAGGATGAAGTCTTGTAGGCAGAGGCTTAAAAAACATTTTATCGACCTTTATGCATAAATCGACCTTTTATGATGTATGGTTTAGGAGTTATGGTTAAAAAACCGAAAAAACTAGAAAATCACCAAAAATGACGTCGAAAACTAAGATTCTTGAAAAAAAAATATTTTTTTCTAAAAATGCAGTCTTGTGCATATATGTAAAAAAAAAATGTTGGTGCATAAATTGTCCTTGTAGGATATATGGTTTGGGAGTTATGACGAAAAAACCACATGTTTTGACCACTTGACCATTTTAGTAAACTCGCAGTTTCGCGGTTGGAAATACCTTGATGATGGTACGCTTCGAATTTTTCCTTTTTCTATTTCTGTCAATGGTTTTCCACGTGGCATTCTGTTAAAATTAAATGTATTTTATTTGTAATCAAGGTTATTACTGAAAAAGAGTCAAATAAAAATTTACTTACTCTTGCTTGCTTCTGCGTTCACTACAATTCAAATAAAATGCAAAATTGTGCAATGCCTTTATGAGTATTTTTTATTCCGAGAGCAATAAAAATTGTTTTTTCTTTTTTTTTACAATGAGAGTGATCAAACGTGCGTACATGAAATAGTTAGAACAGTTAATAACACAATAACTTGTTTACACATTACAGCCCCATAATGAGGTTAATGAATGTAGTAAAAGAAAAACCGGTTGCCCTCATAATTATTTCGCTAGGTGTATTTGCTGGATGGTTTGCACTCGGGTCGATTCCCTTTATTGAAGCACCTTGTGTTATACAACGATTTTCGTTTTGTTGTCAGGTGCGAATACGAGCAAATCGCATGGCTTGCCGACACGTGAACATGCTACACTGTAAAAAGTAAATCTTATTATTAGATGAAAAACTGTCTTAAAGTAAGCTGCAACAGCTTTAAGACAGCTTTCACTGAAATTACACTCGCTTTTATTTGCTGCAAACCAGCATCCAATACTGTCTTATTTTAAGGCAGTCAAATTGTAAAAGCAGCAGTAGCTTCGCTGAAAGCCAGCCCTTGTTATTAGTGAAAAAGCAGCCTATATGTCAAACCAATGTGAGCTCTGCTGAAAATAAGAGTAAGGCTGCATGATTTTCAACAGGCGCGCTTTTAAATTTTGAATTTTAATATGCTACTGTGTGAAATTAAAGCTGCATAAACTTAATATAAAAAAACTGCTTATATCTCGCCGATTTCAGATCTGGTTAAAAACATCTAGTTGAAAATTACAGACTGATCGTTAAGCTATCGGTTATACCAAAGGTTCTGAATGAAATTGTAAATAAACACTTATTTAACTCAGTTAAAAACCATATTGCAATTCAGCAACATGGTTTTTTTGTTGGAAGATCCACAAGCACTAATATAACTTTATTTTCTAATTTTTGCATAAACGCTGTAGAAAAAGGATCGCAAATCGATGTTTTATATACTGACTTTGTAAAAGCGTTTGATAATCTAAACCATAAGACTCTGTTATCTAAACTTCGTCAAATGGGAATTCACTCTAAATTTTTGAGATGTTTAGGCTCATACTATTCAAGTAGGAAATTGGTAGTTAAGATCGATCAATCATTTTCAAAAGCAGTAGGTTTAGGCCTTCTTTTGTTTATTTTGTTCTTAAACGATTTATCTAAAAATTTCACTTCATGTAAGTTCCTGCTTTATGTAGATGATTTGAAAATGTTTAAAATTATAAACAACCTTGAGGAATGTAACAACTTTCAAAATGATATTAACATACTTATTTCCTGGTGTAGCATAAATGGAGTGAATTTAAACTTTTCTAAATGTCATATCTTAACATATTCTCGCAAACAATTATCCATATATCAATTATTTTTATAAGTCCTATATTACTTTCACACGCGTCGAGTCCATTAAAGACTTGGGAATTTACTTTGATACCAAATTATCATTCGGGTCCCACAGGGAATATGTCATCAGGGAAGAGCTAACTCACAACTCGGTTTTCTAAAGCGAAACTCAAAAGAATTTTTAGACCCATTCACATTAAAATCAGTTTTCCTGAGTCTGGTAAGATCTATTCTCGAATGCGTGAACATAATCTGGGAGACTTGCTATGAATGTGACATAAATCGAATCGAGAAAATTCAAAAACAGTTTACGAGATTCGCTCTAAGACGATTATTTTCGTGGTAAAATATGCCTTCGTATAGTGACCGTTTAAAACACTCGGCTTGCAAAGCTTGGCCATTAGACGCAATACGCAGAGTGTCTTGTTTATTAAAGATATAGTAGATAATAAGGTTGACACTCCGGAATTGCTTGCTCTCATTCCATTTTATGCTCCAACAAGATCTCTACCCAGCAAAAAAAGTGCTTCCAAAAGAAGCGAAAGTGGAAGGGAAAGTCTTGAATTCCATCCATTCCTTTTTCATACCCAGAAGGCATTCTTTAAACATATGCATGTCATTGGGAGGAATGCTTTCCTTAATCTTCTCTAGAAGTGATTTCAGAACTTTTGCAATGGAAGATTTCTTTAAGCCCTTCAAAGAAATGATTCTAATAGGTGTATACCAGAAGAACTTTAAGAAGGCATTCCATGGAATAGAATGGTTTGTGTGGTTTGGGCGTTAAAAAAATCCCTGAGAAAATATCTCTCTTCTCGATATTCTCGCAATTTTGGTGTTGGAAGTAGTAAGTGGTTGGGTTTAGTTGGGAGTTTAAAAAATCCCACGAAAAATATTTAAAACATATATTATAACTACATACATTTTTTTTTTAATTAAATTTAAATGCCATTTGAATGTCTTTCAGAAGTAGGTTATAAGAATGGCTCTTGAAAGACCTTCTTTATAAGGCTAAGAAGAAGCACAGTTTGATCTAGAGAATGTCGTCTGGAAGCACTGTTCCTAAGAATTCATGTCAAATTTACATCAACAATTTTGCTGGGTAAGAGAAACAATTTTATTTTATGTATATTACCATAGAACGAATTATGGTAGCAATGAACCAATATCTAAATTTCTATCTCGATGTAATATAGTTGCTAAACATGTTGATTTTAGTTCTAATCTAACGATTTTTATGAAAAATTTATTTGAATATTATTTAAGGAATTAGGTTAAGTGATATCTGTTCGGGCTGGGCGCAGTAGATATATATATGAATAGATATATAAATAAATAAATAAATGAATCGGAAATTGTATTCGTTTAAACTTGAATAGCATATGGGTTGGTATCATCGGAATTCTCGGAATGAAAACAGTTGATGATAAACTCATGTTTTTGGTAAGTAAAATTAATGCCTTATTTGATCAACATGTTCCCCTTCGTACTGCTCGTTGTGTTCACAATTTATGTCCGTGGTTCACTCAACATGTTAAGTTGACCATAAAAAAACAAAACCAGGCTTACACTAAATATAAAAGATTGCCGACAGACTTGTACTGGGAAGCATATAAGACAGCTCGAAATGAGGCCAATTCGGTTGTAAAGGATGCCAAAAAAAATTTCTACAAGTCAAAACTTGACGTAACACTTTCCTCCAAGCAACTTTGGAGAAATTTAAAACAAATTGGAGTGTGCAAAAAACAGTTGCCTAAGTGTCAGATTGACCTAGATGCTCTTAATGACTTTTTTGTCTCTGACTCACAGCCCGTTGTTAACTGTAATCAAAACAAACCGAATTCTGTCAATATTATAAGCAAATTTGAGTTTTCCAGCGTATCGGAATACGAAGTAGCCAGGTCTATAATGAGAATAAAGCCCAGTGCTCTTGGAGAGATGGTATAAATATTAGGTTTATTAAAATGATTTTGCCTTAAATTTTGAGTCCGTTAACGCACATCATTAACCACTGCTTTACTAGCTCGTCCCATCCTAAAATGTGGAAAATAGCAACAATTATTCCCATTGCAAAAAAAGCTAGAGCTTCTGAACCATCTGACTTTCGACCTATAAGCTTGTTATCATCTCTTTCTAAAGTCTGTGAGTCACTAATGGCAGATCAGATCTCGCATTACCTTTGCGTTAATAAGCTCCTGTCTCTCTTTTTTTATTAATGATATTCTTACCATTCCAAAAAATGTAATAATGCATGCATATTCGGATGATCTCCAGCTTTATATGTCTCGTCCTCTTGGTCTCAGCGAAGATCTTTGCTTCAGAATGAATGAAGACCTAGATGCAATTAATAAGTGGGTGATAAGTAACAAGCTTAAACTAAATCCATTAAAATCTTTTGTGTTGCCAATTTCAAAAAGTCGTTACTCAGTTGAAGATATTCCTGCCGTATATATAAGTACTACACCACTAAAGTCTGTTGAAAAGATAACCAACCTTGGGTGTCGGATTAACACATCACTTTCATGTGTAGACCATATTAACTATGTTGTAAGCAAAATATACTTTGTCTTAAGAAATCTGTAATACTAGTAATACAGTTGATTATGCCTTTAATAAATTATTTTGAAGTGGTGTTTAGTAATCTAGACTCACATTCGTTACATAAACTGCAAGTGGCGTTAAACTATGCGGCCCGTTATGTGTATGGTTTCAGAAGATGTAGCCATGTTACTGGTCTAAGCACCCGAATTCTAGGATGCAATGTAGAACATTATTTAAAAGCAAGAAATTGTATATTCCTGCATAAGCTGATACACTCAAGAACTCCAAACTATCTATATTCTAAACTTCAGTTTTGTTTATCAGCCAGATGCTTAAATTTGATAATTCCTCGCTTAAAATATTTAAATTCCTCAAGACTTTTTTCGTAAGCACCATCAGATTGTGGAACTCCTTGCCGAGGTATCTCTAATCTATTTCCAACGCACAAAACTTCAACAATTAATATCCGCACATTTTTCTTGAATTCTCGTTTCTCTTTTACTTTCTCTCTTCTTCTCATTTAACCCTTTTTTATTTAATTATTCATTAGATATAAGTTGTGTTGATTTTATTATTTTAATTAAACTACTCTTAGAATTTAACTTTAGTAATTTTTAAATATAAATTTAATAACTGTTTGTTACATTCTACTATTTTTTTGTACGCAAAAGAATAACTTGAAAAGAAAAAAAACGTTATCACCTTTGAACTTTCCTTTGAGAATGAGGAGGAGGAAGAATATACAGTACATTTCCTCTGCACTTGGCCAGTGCTGGCTCAAAAACTCTTCCTCCACTTTGGCAACTGGTTCTTCAATGACCTTTACGAACTCTCGGAATCTTCGGTTTACCGAATCCTACGCCTAGGAAACAGCTCAAATTGGTTTAAATAAAGATAGGAAAAATTAACCCTTGGCATCACAATGGGCCTCATTGGCCTAAGTGTGCCTCGTTTGAGACAGCCACACTAACCTAACCTAATCTAACCTATCGTCGTGTGAATCACATTACTCATGAGTTTTCTCCCCACCAAACGTGTTCCGTTACATAGTTTTGATTGGTTCAGATTTCGAAGCACGATAACTACCGGCCAACCTTCAGTTGTAAATTGTGCGATGGCAAGCAAGGCCATTTCTTATTTTTGTGGTTAGCAATCAAGTTCGGGAACACTTTGTTGATGAGCTCGTCCTTTGTTGAGACGAAATCGCATACAATCTGCAGAAAGAAACCAATTCGTTCAATTCGTCGATAGGAATACGGCCGTTACCGATAGTCAGCAGATGTTAGGATAAATCTTTGCCAGATAGATCGTTTAGCAAAGCAACTCACATGTTTGTCGTCAGCTGAAGCTTCTTTACATAGCGCCACAGAGTCGATTGTTTTTAGGCAAGCGTTTATTTTATCGGCAGCGTTCGTTCTTGGAAATACTTATGTGTGTGGCGGAAATCGCTAGACAATCATTACGTCTTCAAAACATCTTGAGTCATTGCGCAGATCTTTCATAGTTGGATTGACTGCTTCCAATGCATATGATGATTTAACTTGCTAGCAGAACTTTGGCCATTACTAAGTTTTTCGCAATAATGCATTTCGGTATGCCAGTCGTTGGAATGTGTTTAATGGCAATTTCCACGCTGAATGAGCCGTTCAGATCTTGTACAAACAGTGGCATCTCATGACAAATCAATGACATGAGCTAAGTCTTTCCAGTTTTACCGCGCGCTTTGAAGAAAAATAAGCCAACATTTCCATCATCAATTGCCTTCATTGTTGAGTGTTCAACAGTGCTACATTCGTTAGAACTGTCTCGTTCAATTCAACTCTATCGTATTCACGTTCACGTTTCAATTCTCGATTGAAAGTATCGTTCATACCACAATTAGGTGGTGGCATTCCTAACTTTACTAGCTAAGTGCCAAAACATGTCTTCAATCAAAAGAAAAGCCTGGTTATTACTCTTCTTATTCACCTCGAAATCGGGAACTAATATGAATTCGATGTATAATGTCTTCTGACATGTCGTCTTTGTACTTGTTCCACAGTTCAAGTGGATTCGATGGAAAGGATCTAGACATAATAATAGCAAATAATGTGCGCATCTAACTTGGAGATGCAGAAGCAATTGCTTAAGATATTGGTATGTGCCAATGAGTATTGTTTTCAAACAAATTCTACTTTTGACATGCAGCACCAAATACTTGGCAAACTGGCATTAAACGATATCGGCCCACGAACATTCACCAGTAATAATCACAAGTAGAAGCATTCGTCATTCTTCGGACGAAGAAAGCAACGATGTAAATGCGATAAAGAGAATCAGTAGAATACCCACCTGACCTTAGTCTACCTATTGCCGAATTTCAAAGCAATCCCTGAAGAACTTTTAGGGATGTCTGACATTTATATATTTTTTTTTTTTTATAAAAATTAAAATTAAAGGCTTACATCAGTACACTTAGAACTATGTTCTTCTATAGTACAAAAATCATTTAGTTTAGTTAGTTAAATAAGAATTTAACTAGATTTAAATTATAACAACCGGGCTTAAGATTTAATTTCCGACATTTAATAATACTTTAGGTTAAAAGATTATTATGTAAATAACATATATTATGATAAAAAAAGAGTAAACACACTAATAAAGAAGAAAAGAAAATAAAAAACAGAGGAAAGAAATAAAAATAACCTTTGAGATAGTTTAATTGCCTAAAAGTACCTCTCCTAGTAATTTCTCTTAACCATCTAGGTAGTGCATTCCAGAGTCTAATGGCGTTAATGAAAAACAAGTAAGAGGTGTAAGGTGTTTAAAGAATTATGCCTGGCTACAATAAGAATATGACTTCTTCTAGACATACAAAAGAGTAATTTTTCATAAAGGTAACGAGGCGATTTTTCATGAATTAGTTTGTGCAGGTATATACAGTGTCTTGCTTTGATGTATGATGTTATGTCGCAACCAAGTAATGAATTTCTAAAGTTGTTAATATCTTTGTAAACCATAAACATAACGTTTGGCGTAATTAAAATCTATTTGCAATTTTAATTGGGAAGATGAGTTGAGCTTACTGTACATTGTTTCAGAGTATGTTATCAATGGTAAAATGAATTGTATCACCAACTTAAGTTTTATATTTACAGGAGTTACGCTAGCAGACATTCTCAAATTACGTAGGACATAATAAACTTTTTTCACTACATTGTTCACATGATCAACACAGGACGAAGAAGAATTTATATAAAAGCCAAGATTTACAATTTTTGACACAACAGCTCGCTTATTTATTCCAATAAACAAATCAGGGATATCATTTATACAGATTTTGTACTTACAAATAGGCAGGACATATGACTTTGATGCATTTAATTGCAGACCATTGTTACTGGCCCACTCATTGATGTTGTTGAGATCTTCATTCATTCTACAACAGAGTTCGTCAAGATACCCTGTTCGTCGTGAAAGATAAAGCTGAACATCATCAGCATATGCATGAATAGATGCATGTTTGCAAAAATTAAAAATATCTCTTACAAATATTAAAAATAACAGAGGACCAAGTATGGAGCCTTGTGGAACACCATTTAATAATAACTTGTACTGAGAGGACAATTGACCAACTTTATTTTTTTGAGACCTATTACACAAATAACTGAAAATTAGATTGACACAAGTACTGATGAATTACTCTATCAAAAGCTTTAGAGAAGTCCAGCAGACAGAGTATAGTCATAGAACCCGCATCGTATTCAGGTCTTATATCGTCAATAACTTTAACAACAGCTGAAGAGCAACTATGTCCAGCTCGAAAACCAGAATGAAAGGGGATAACAGGTTTCTGCCGAGTATAAATTTATTGATTTGCTGAGCCATGAGTTTCTCACAAACTTTTGAAAGAGGCGGTAAAATACTTATAGGTCTGAAATCGATGGGACCAGATGGGTTTTGCTTTTTTGCTATCGGTAATACAGTGGCCACTTTCCACTTGTCCGGAAATGATGAGGTCGTGAAACAAAAATTGATGATATGTGTTGATGATAAAGTGGGGCAAAATGATTTTAATAAACTTTATGGGAATGCCATCTTCACCTATTGCGTTTAACTTAATCTGCATAACACATTTACCAACATCAAGCTCATTTACTGGAGCAAATTCAAAAAAATGAAGCATAGAGAGACCAGTAGGAGAACTGTTATAATTAGGAGTAGAAACAGAACCAACAAAAAAATTATTTATAATTTCTGGATAAATATTGCAGTAAGTGTTGTTTTTATTGCAGAACCCAAGTTTTCTTATATTGCTTCAAAGCGTTCTGGTTGGAAGGGATGGTTGAAGCTTAGCCGCAAAATAGCGTGATTTAGCATGTCTTATTAGTGAAACAGATTCATTCCTCGACAGTCTATATGTTTCCCAGTTGGGTTCGGTTGGGTTTCTCTTCCATATCGATCGAAATTTGTTTCTTCTTTTAATGGAATTTAAGACATTGACAGAAAACCAAGGGCAAGCTGAATTCCTTATACAAATCGTGCGTTTCTCAAATAAATATTTTATGAGTTCGACAAGGGAAGTAAGTTTGTCGTTAATGTTATAGTGAAGCCAGCAATCCCAATTTCCCATATAAAATAAAAAATTTCCATAAAAAAAGGTTCTTCGGGCTTTCGCGACTAATGGGCTATAAAACGGAACATGGCAACGTTGTTTTCCCTAAGCCATCTCGTACTCGAAAAATCTACAATCGACCCAGCTGTCAATTTGAATCATATCTGAAAAAGTAGGCGTAGCTATAGTTCGACCACGCCCATTTTTGATACAGTAACAAAATAACTACATTTAAGTCTGAAACGACCAAATCCGTCTGAAATACAGCATATTTATTTATTTGTGGGCGGTATAAGAGCTAGTGGCAAATTTTTTATATTCTTTTATTCAGGGTGGAGATAAATCCAAAAAATCGAAGATCATAAAATCGGCTCAGCCGTTCTTGAGTTATAAATGGTGTACCTAACCCGACTTTTTTTTTTTTTTTTGAAGATCAAACAACCTAGGCATGCGCATTATACAAACAAGGTTTGGTCTTTGACCTGAAAGGAAATTGATAGATTATTTAGAGGAATTGATTGGAAACCATACGTGAGTTATTGATTAGACGAAACAAACGTGAAAGACAATTTGAATTGCTTCTAACCGAGGCTAGTGTTATGCCTTAATCTCGGGGCAAGCTGAAAATGCCCTTGGTTGCTTCTGTCCTTTTAATTCCATATTTTCCACAATTTAGTTGTTGATTTTTTTTAGTTTTTTCCATAATTCTTAAATGTAGGAAAGAACAAAGAAAGTGAAAAGAACCATGCCCGAGCCCGGATTCGAACCAGGGACCTCTGGGTTGATAGTCTAGCGCACTATCTACTAGACTACAAAGGCCGACAGCATTTTATATATACATATAATTAGATTCAACCCGGTTTTCTACTAAGTCCCTTCAAAATTTTTTAAATACTTCAGATATATCTCTTAATTTATACTGCCGCATAGCAACCAGCACCCATCGTAATAAAGAACATACGGAACGATATTGAAGAGTATGAAAATGCGTAAAATATGCCAATATTCGAAAAAAGATTTTAGATATACAGCGTGAATCAAAGTAACTGTCGCACCTTTATTAATACCAATTACACAAAAAGAAGCATCACTGGAAAACAAATGTTGTTTTTTTACGACTCTGGCATTAATTTTACACTTATTGTGTGAACCGTTTCAATAGTTTCAAAAGTTTTGTCAATAATAATAATAATAATAATAATAATGAGAAAGGAAATAAGTGCAGAGATCCTTCGCACTAATGCAGTATCATATTTTCCGACGAAAAACTCTTGTTTTTGCAAGCAAGCCACATTTCGCAAAATGATAGCGTGCACGCAGCTTGATAGCAGAAATTTCTAAAGAAAAAAAAAAACCATTGAAAGATTTCAAAATGTTTCGTCAATCATGGTTGGGGGCGTTTTATCCGAAAAAGTTAAATTGCGCCTTCTTCTTATCGAAAAAGGCGTTAAAATAATTCGGAATACTGCTGAGAACATGTTTTAAAGAACTATCTTATGCGGCATGCCAAGCAAATTTAGAGAGAGGGTCACTTTTGTTTTCAGCACAAAAGGCAAAAATCGTTTAAAGGTGTTGCAGAGCAAATTTTTCATGTTTTATTTCTGTTGAAGGAATGTCCTCCGTCATCCCCTGACCTAAACCCCCTGGACTTTTCTATTTGGGGTATAATGCTGAGCAAATTAACAAACATAGGCACATGACGGTATGAATCAGATGATATACCTGAAAACTATTTTAAATTCTATCACAAACTATCTTAAACTATCACATATTATTTTAAATTTTTAAAAAGAATTAATAGTGAAAGATTCGAATTAAAGCCTAGTACTCTGTTCGTTTGCGTGAAATTTCGCTGGCAACATCTATTTATTTGTTGCGTGAAATTTCTGACTTAAAGTTTGTTGCGAGAAATTCCTATGGCAACGTTTCTCAGAGAGATTCAGAGAATCTGTTGGGAGATTTCATATGATTTATCTCTTTGCACTTCAAAATAAATAGTCAGTACAATTAAATTGTCGTGAAAAAATGTTGTTTAGAAACATGTTGCGATAATTTCACGCAGTGGAACAGAGTACTGCTCTGACGAAAATGTTGTGAAAATTTACACGCTTGTTTCGCAGCTGTCATTTTTTGTATATATATTTAGTGAAATTTCACATGAAACTGAACAGAGTACTATGCTTTAAGGATGAAGAGTTATAAAGAATGTTTAAAATAAAAAATCTAAATTTTTGTTTAATGAATGTTACACAGTGCTTTTGATTTATGGCATAAAACAAGTGCGACAGTTATTTTGGTTCACGCTGTACTTTCAAGTGCTTTGTGTCATAGGTCATGTTGTCTAAAAATCTTTACTCATAGCACAGTTCCAAATTACAAAAGATATATTACTGCATGTCTTAAAAATATCTCTGCAGTCTCCAACTGTTTTTCGCTTACTGGGTAATTATGAGAGTTCGACTGAAGGTACGATTGTATCGTATTTTCATAGCTACTCATCCAGGAAGACTTCAAGAGCATCGAGTTAGCCATAAACTAAATAAATGAAGAGCTACAATAAAAAAGATAGAAATAACGAGTTTAGAAACGGCAAAGAATCATTCAACTAAAGAAATAATAAATCTTCTGTTAGATTCGACAGAGAGAGAGAGAGAGAGAGAGAGAGAGAAAGAGAGAGAACTTGTAGCGTGAGCAATATAGATGCGGAAGAGAAAAAAAGTAAAAAGCCAACTCAAGAACAAGTAGGGAAAACAAACTAATGAATATTCATTATACTAAGCAGATAAGTAAATCTACACCGGCTCTTGACGTTTTAATATATTTACATGGGAATCAAATGATGTATTTTGAGCAAAAAAAAAAAGAAAAAAAGAAAACGTTTGGTTAACAAAGAAAGCTGCAGAATAGAGGCTTTCCGGAAATTTGGCGAGTTTGGCCTATGGTTTATCGGAGCAGCATTTCTTAGGTATTAAAAAGCACATTCGAAAAAGTTTACAGAATACAAGCTAAACGATCAAGATTATGATATATCTGTAAATATAGCTTAACGACCGCAAATCATGGATAGTGTGAATCAGAGAACGCGGTGTGCAAACAAGTTTAAGACCGGTCACACAGCAGCGAGAACGCACAAAACTAGAGATGCATAAAGAAATAGTAAAAGACGGAGAAGAAGAAGAAGCAGCAGCTTAATTGAGTAAAATATAGCGATTACGGTGCCTACTAGTATAGGTGTCTTCTAATTGAAGCCATTAAGGCGTATTTAAAAGAATAGTCAGGAACATAAATTAGAGAAGAAGACAAGATAATCAGCAGTACTCAAGATAATAATGTCAGTGCGAGAAAACTCGAAGCTGTTCGAGTCATCCTTTTATGCTAGATTTTCTAAAAGTCATTCGGTAAACGTTGTTGTTCTGCTTAGCTCTGTACCTGTTCTTACTAACTTTAGTAGATTTCTGCAATTTACATATTAGGTCTCTTAGGGAGAGAGAGAGAGAGAGAGAGAGAGTGAGAGAGCGAGAGAGCGAGCGAGAGATTACTTCCACCTTCACGTTTGCCATAAAATCAGATCGAGTTTGAACAATTTTTTATAGCAAGTTCCTTCTAAACAACCAACTTGCAGCAATATTTGTATCTTAAAAATACACTAACAAGCTCATTCACAATTTACGCTCTCTCTCCCTCTCTCTCTCTCTCGCTCTCTCTTGCGACTCGATTTCAATTTCTTTAAGTCGTTCTTCTTAACAGGTAAGACAGAAGGTAACAGCCAAGGCAGCGCTACGTAGCCTCTTTGAGCTCACAAAGTTTTCTCGTCTGTCAGTTACCAACCACAAATGCCGCAACGCGTGTGTATCTTGTAGAACGCGCGTTACAAATACAGCCGAAAAAGTTCGCCCGTTTGCGGCAAGTAAGCACGTTCATTGCTGTTTGTCCGCTTGCTGTTGCTGTTACTGTTGGCAATTTTACTTTGCTCCCCTTTTTCGCAAACATTTCGGTTTTTCAACTCAACAACAACTCTAGCTGTATCGGTGTCTTCACGTGTGTGTGTGTGTGTGTGTGTTCAGAGTCGGTGGAGCTGATCGCGCACCGTCTTTTGGTGATCACAAGAAACTCAACAGTTGCCTGTGGAACGCGAGCAGCTAACTAACGTTGGTAGCTCTTAAAAATAAAACTTCAAATCGCATCGCATTCAATCGAGTTACAAATAAGCAATGTTACAACTAAACCGAATGTATCTAGTGGATACAATGTGAACGAACGAGCAAACGTTAAGCTTTATGTAAAACACAGTGACAAAGTTTATTATTAATAGTGAAAAAAAATACCGAAGAAAATTAATAAATTCTTGAGATACTATTTAAGCGGCGTGTTTGTTGCTGTGTAGCTGCTTTGAGTAGCTGGAGGTTGTTTGCATAATTACAACAAAAACAACAACAATAAAAACAAGAAAAATTCTTGCAACATTTTCTTCATGTTTGTTAAGCTTGCATATTAGTTTTTCATGATTTTCCAATTTTCGTAGTCGTTGTCGTTGTTGTTGGTTTTCTAGTTTTTGCCTGATTTTCCGCGTTCGAATAGTTTTTGTTTTTCGCTCAGTTTTCTTGTAGCCCAAAGTCGTTTGCTAGCTTGTTCGTTTACTGTTCCGCCAGCGTCTCGTGGCATTCTACAAATGCAATTGTGCATTACAACAAAAACAACAACAGAAACAACAACGGCAACTTGTTACCAACTTTTGCATTTTATTCTTTTTAATATTTTTATTTTTCTTTCAACTCTTTTCATTATAAATTTTCATTGTTGTTTATTTTTTGTTGTTTTAACGTCTCTTGTGTTATGTATCTTCTTCGTTTTGCAGTTACTAGATACCAGTTATGTGTATCTTCAAACTTGTAGCTCGCGTAACTTTGTTCCTATTTTGAAAGCTGCATTGCATTTGCATGGAAAATTCACAAAAGAAAAATAAAATACTTAATTGATGCATTTCATATGATCCAACAACAACAACAAAAACTTGCCCAACAACAGTATCTTAGAGTAGTAGTTCAAAAAGAATATTATAATAAATAACAAAAATAAAATAAAACAAACTTTAAAATGAATACCAGCTAAAAAGTGTGAAAAGTTGTGAAAAAAGTTACAAAAGCCTAATACTTAATAGTATTACTTAAGAAAAAAAAATAAATATTAGTAAACAATAAATTACTGTTGTGTTGATTGCTAAAAGTGCACCACAACTCTGACTTATCTGCTTACGGATTAATTTGGTGACTGTTATTCTGAAAAAATATTTTCACGGTAAGTTACATTTTGACATTTTATGTAAACAAAGTATTCATTAGTATTAAGACTAAAAATTATCGAAATAAAATTAAGCAATAAAACCCTCTTGCCAATTTATTCAAACTAGAGTACGCCAGTGGTCATTTGACCATTTCACTTTGACCTTTCGCCCTACAATGTTTTTTTTTTAAAGAACAAAGAACCAAGTCATGTGCCTAATACAAACAAAGTTTGGTCTTTGACCTGAAAAGAAAGGGATAGATTTATTTAGAGTAATTGATTGGAACTATACGTGAATTATTACGTAATTCGCCTATACGTGATTAGGCGAAATAACCGTGAAAGACAATTTGAATAGCTTTTAACCGAGGCTAGTGTTTTGCCTTAACCTCGGCAAGCATTCCAGCCCTTAGTTGTTCCTGTCCTTTTAATTCCATATTTTCCACAATTTAGTTGTGGATTTTTTTTTAGTTTTTTCCATAATTCTTAAATGTAAGAAAGAACAAAGAAAGTGAAAAGAACCATTGTCTATATGTCTATCCCGAGCCTGGATTCGAACCAAGGACCTCTGGGTTGATAGTCTAGCGCACTCTCCACTGGACTACAAAGGCCGACAATGTGATATGAGTTTTACTCTTGTTCATTTAACCCTTTGAGGACAACAAACCTCTGTAAATTTTTGAAATTTTTTTTGGAATTGTCATCACCGATGGCAAATTTCTATACAAAAGTGAAATAAAAAAATTTTTGAAATTGTAAGATTTTAAAATTTTTTATTTACTGTAAGTATTGAAAAAATACGGAAAATCCGGAAAAACTCATCTGGAAAAGATATTTTTTACTTTGTTGGAGTAGCTGTTTCATAAAGGTTGTGACATAATTGGGATGAGAAAATATATCCGCTCGTGTTTGAAAATTGTTTGTGGTACCTATATCTGTAGTCTCAAAGAATCGGGGAAAAAAAATTTTTTTTTTGAATAGCTAGTTTTTCTTTCTCCTTTAATTAAAAAATATTCAAATTTCCAATCCTTTGAGCCCAACTTTATAAAAATATCTTGAAAAATGTGCTCACACGACTTAAAAATGTAAATAGGTTATTTTTCACCCATTCTTCGTCAATGGGTTAAAAGAAAAATTATTCAAATTGGTTGAGAAACACGGCAGAAAATAGTACCGAACTGTTTTGCCTACGCCTTTTTATATATAGATATTAATGCGGGTTGATGTTTGTATTTGTAAATCGTATAGCAAAAACGTAAACTACATAAAATTCTAAGAAAATTCTCCGAATAAACCATGTATCTAAAATAAAATCCTAATCCGCTCCTCTCGACTTGAAAATTTATATGCCCTCTTTTCTACACTCAAAATTTTTTTACATTAAAAAAATATTCACCCAAGTAAAAAAGTTTGTATATAATTTAATATATAATATTTTTATAAGGAACATAGATAAGCAATTCTTATTTTATAATGCAAATAAAAACAAACAAAAGAAGAGTTTTCACTCAAACAATATTTCAGTAATTTTTCAGTAATTTTTTTACCATAAACAAATTTTGTGATATTAAAACAAATGAGGTCTTTAATACATACAAAGAAGCAATTATAGAATACAAAGAAAACTTTACTTATTGGTTATATGTTTATTTTGTTAAGTCTTTTTTACTCTCCATTCTAGGTACTTTGGCATGACTTTCTATAGTTACTATTATTTGATCTATATTTCTATAGATCAAATAAACTGGATAAGAGGTCATGTTTTTTCCTGTTTTAAGAAGTATGTTTTGCATATTTTATTACAAAAAAAATATTTGTTCAATTATTCTTTGTTTTTTGCAAAACGCAGTTTAGGTAAAACGTGTTCTAACTATTTTTCATATAGAACGCAAATAAGAGGAGATGCAAATTGGGGTTCAACTGCTTTTTTGATAATTGAATATTTTGATTAGCCTCAAAACAAAACCTGTATTGCATAAACTATAATATAATAAAACATAATATATTTTAAAAAAAAATTTTTTAGCAAAAGAAGAGGAAAAAAAATTTCAAGTCGAAAGGCGCGGATTAGAGTTTGATTTTAGACCTATGGTTTCTTCGGAGAATTTTCTTAGAATTTTATGTAGATTACGTTTTTGTTATACGATTTTTCATTTTTTTTCATCCACACAAATCAACCCGCCCTAATAGATATAGGCAAGGAAATGGCTTAGAACATAGATTTGTGTATATAACTTTGGAGTGGTTTGAAATATATGAAAATTTTTTTCACAGAAATTATTTTTTAAGCTTTAAAACTTTGTAAAAAATATAAAAACAACATATTGAAAAAATAAATTTCTATCTAAAATATCATAGGCAGCTCATGATTTTCAATGATTGAGACTGTTTTTTGAATTATGTATCAAAATGAAGCTATTTTTGCAGATAAATGATATGTCATATAAAAGAGCGTGGAAAAATAAAATTAAAAAAAGCAAAACTTACAACATAAACCTCGTTAGGCCTTCTGTTTGAGCAAAATTGAAGAATTTTAGAGGTTTTTAAAAACAATATAAAACATTGAATTGGTGAGTTAACAGTTAATATTTTTGCAGAGTAATTTAATTGGACTGTGAGACAAAAAAATTTGATGAAAATCGATTGGAACATGGCTAAGATATTTGCTTGCAAAATCAAAACTTGAAATTTCAATGGTTTTTTCTTATTCTGAGACAATGATCTTGCTTCAAGAAAATGCGTTGTGCTAATAACATTTACAGTTTTTGAGATATCGCAATAATTTTTACATCACAAAAAAACTATCCTTTGAAAGGAAGTTCGATGTATCCATTCCCTGTCGAGAAGAGTGGGAACTAGAAAACAGTTCACCTCACAATGTCATTGAGATCTTTACTGATGGATCAAAACTTGATGACAAAGTAGGTGGAGAAGTCTACTCAGAAGCATTAAGCATTAATTAAGCCTTTAGGCTCCCTGACCACTGCAGTGTATTTCAAGCTGAAATCGCTGCTATACATGAAGCGTTAACTTGGCTTCAGGTAAATTAAATATCTTCCATGGATATTTGCATACTTTCTGACAGTCAAGCCGCTTTGGAAGCCCTAGGAACCGTTGAAATATTATCTGAAACGTTTCTAAACTGTTGCAGATCTCTAAACGAAATGGGAGAGCAGCCCAAAATCCTTCTGTGCTAGATTCCGGGACATAAGGATTTTCTAGGTAACTGTAAAGCAGGTGAACTCGCTCGTACAGGTACTACCAAACAACTATCTTTAGACAAGACAAACCTTTGTATTACTCTCACCACATGTAAACTCCTTATACTCCTTATACAATAGATGGTCAGCAGGTAGCACGTGAATTATAACACGGCAAATCTGGCCTGAACTCAATCTTAAGCGTTCAAAAGAACTCATTTCTCTCAGTAAAGACCACATTAGCACCATGATAGGAATCCTGACAGGGCACTGCCTCACTGGCAGGCACGCTCAAAGATTAAACATACCGCACAACCAAGGGCGTAGGCAGGTGGAAGGAGAGAACTGCCCTCTTAAATTTGATTTTTTTTGTATTCGACGGATTTTTTAATAGTTTCTATATGTGATCCTTTTTTAATGTGTAATTTTACCTTTTTCTTTGAATCTAGGCCTGAAAAAGTTAAAAGCAAATCAGTTTTTTTAAAGCGATATTGTATAATTTTGTAAAATATTAAAATACTGATCAAACGGGAATTTAAAAACTAAGATATTTACATGAAGTAGATAATGTGAACATTGTTTGGTTTTTAATTAAATTGTAACATTTTCATGATTTTACAAGGTTAAAATTTTTAGAGCATTTAGGTCAAGTAATTTATAAAAGAAAAAAACTGCAACATTTTTCGTTAGACAGAAATTAAAATAACTTTTTCCAATACCATTTGTATTGGAGGCTAGAGTATCGGAAGTAACCGAATTAATGTGAGAATTGCCAATATTGAAATGCTTCAAAATATTTTCCACTTCCGTTTTTTCGGCACTTGATCATACAAAAAAAAAAGTTACAAATTTAAAATACCTCTCTCGGCTATTGCCAGTGGTAAGTTAATCGTAGCAATCTTTTCATTTGTAACTACAGCCATAGTTACATTTTAAGTTGACGAGAGCTGCCATATGGTAAGCAGTCAACGCCAGCTATCCGTGAGTTGCAGCAAACATTCAAAAAAACTGAACACCGCCAAGTTGGATTTGCTAATTGATCAATACGCATGAAATTCAATTCAGAAAAATTTGCAAAACTCTTTTATTATAGGTTTGTGCATGTTGAGTGTTCATCGCAAATTTGTGGCAGAAAACCAGGAAAACATTCTAGACGAAACTATTTTGCGGAAAATCCTCGACGACTTATATTCAAATAAGAAAAAAATATTTTTTTTATTAAATTTTTTGTATAATTTTGTTGAGATTTCCTTACTTTGAGTTTTTTTTAAATTTTTGTTAATTTTTTTTAAACCATATTTTATAAAACGATATCATATTTTAAAATGAGTTTAACCTGAATTTAATATATCGTTAGCTTAAATGCAAACGGCCCTAACTAACAAAAAAATCAAAATTGGTTTTTTGATTGATTATGATGTATTTATTCAAACTACATGTTCATAAAGAATTACAGAGTCCTACGATTAAAAATAGTTGTTTTATTAACGAAATACAAAAGGCCCTTACTACAAAGTGTTCGTTTTGATAAATGCAAACACGTGCCTTGAACCGTTACACCGTTTTGCTTTGTAGTAGGAGGCAACACAGTAAACACAATTATACCCAGTAAAAAAGTGGATCATCCTATGAGCGATCTGGGAGTGCTCCATATTGATATAAGCTGGGTGTATTTTGTGATCTCTTTTAACATTGCATGCCCTAGGATGGGTAGCGCTTCCTTTAACATCCTAGAGGAGCTCAAAATTAGCGATCAATAAATGATACAAATTAATCAGCAAAGGATAATTTTTTTTTTAATTTTGGTTTACTCCGAAAGCTAGGCTTCCATAACTCAAGTAGACTGCTCAAGACGAGGAAATTTTTTGGCCAAATCGAATAAAAGGAACATTTAAAATATTTTTTTTTCACAGAAAATAATGATAGAGTTTCCTAAAAAGCACATGCTACACGTTATGTTCTTTCTGTCATTAATTGCTCGGCTATTCATTTTATAAAACAGTAAATAAGCTCAAGGGCACAAGTGCTCACTTTTTGATGCAATAAAACGGCAAAAGAGCGCTCCGTTATTGCTCCTCATGGGAGCGATCGCATATTTTTTTACTGAGTAGTTTTTTTTTAATACTGCACGTGTTTTGGAAATTGATGCTATATTTAAATGTAAAGAGTCGTTAATCTCAGCATTAAACTATAATTTAACTGTTCAGACTTTTAACAATATAATACATACGTACTGTTAATATGAATACGGGTAGTGAAAAAATGTTGGAAAATAATTTAGAAAGCGGTGCAACCAAAAATGGGAGTAAAACTATAAAAAATTGGAGAGTTAATAACCAGAAAAAACGTATGGCAGGACAGAAATATCAAGGTTAATCCAAAGGAAATATAAACGATAGAAAGCCCAGAGAAATGAAAGATACGTGTAAGTCAAAGTTCTGTGAGAAAAGTTCCATTCGATTTTGCTCCCATTTTGCGGAAGATATTCGTAAAGAAATTTTTGACTTGTTCTGGATAATGTCGTGGGATCAAAAAAAACTATACGTAACAAACCTCATTGAATGTACCAACAGACAACGTATAACTGCTGAAAATTCCAACCGCTCCAACACTAAAAATCATTTTCTAAAGTACAATACAAATCGAATACAAGTGTGTCGACAAATGTTTCTATCAACTTTGGGCTTATCAGAAAAAAAGGTACGTTCTTGGACCCAATCCAGTGGCTTACATTGTACCCAAAAGAGTCAAAATACGCAAAATTCTTTAAGAACTGATCAAAATAAAAAGATTACACTATAAGAAAAGATATAGCTACTTACAAAAATGGTTGGAAGATATACCAAAGTTGGAGTCGCGCTGTCGTCGCAAATATACGACAAAAATGTATTTCAAAGCAGATTTCAAATCATACAGACAGATTTATGAACTTTATTCTCAATCATGCGAAGAACATAAAAAAATTGACCTTGCTAATAATTAATGTCATATATCAATCATTCAAATAAATGCAGACAAAAAATCTAAAATATTTGCATTCAAATAGGTTGTCAAATACCATGCTTAAATAATTTTTCCTATATATTGTTTTAAAAATAAATTTAAGCATGAACCCATCTTTATTGAGTGTTTAAATTACAGCAATATTTTACTTCAGTAAAAATATATTGACATTTATAGTTACTGACAAATAACTAAAAAATGGTAATTGTAGTTAGGGCTTTTTGTATCAGAAAAGCAGAAGTCAAAAGGACGTTACTAACATTACTTTTTAAATATTCAAAAAATATATATTTTTCTTTAAAATTAAATTTGTCGGTGTTTTACAAGTAACATTGAAAAAAATTGCTCTACAAACAGTAATATATATAATTTTATACAGTATTTTGTTTCTCCTGTAAAATAATGAAAATGTTAGATAGGGCCGTTTGCATTTCAGCTAACGATATGTGACCTTATTTGATGTCATGGCTTGCGTTTGTTTGATATACATAAGTTGAAAGTCTTTTTCCCTTAGAGTCGATTATATATAAAAACATCAGGTAATAAGACACTATACATTAATTTTTAAACTATTTTCATTGACTCGCAAAATTCATGAATGAAAGATATGGTAAAAAATTTATAAGGTCTTTCTCCCGCCCCCCTAATTTTAATCCTGCCTACGCCCTTGCCCACAACGACTTTTGCAGAAGCTGTAGAGATGAGGAGGAGGAGAAATCTATAGAACACTTTCTCTGCACTTGCCCAGCGCTTTCTCAAAAACGTGTTCTTCATGTAAACAACTGGTTTTTCACAGACCTCGAAGAACTCTCGGAAATATCGGTATACCGAATCCTAAGCTTTGTGAACAGCTCAAGTTAGTTAAAATAGAGAATGGGAATCAACCCTGTGGTACCACCATGGGCCTCATTGGCCTAAGTGTGTCTCAATTGAGGCAGCCACTTTGACCTTTCCTAACCTAAGGGAGGTACCCCCTGGGACTAATTAAGCATATAAAATTGCATTATTATAGGAGGACTCCTTCTATTTTTGTTCATCGCTTATGTAGAGACGGTTCACTGTGCGGCGGCTTCTTTAAACCGTACTTCTTCAGAGGTGATGACGGCCGCAACGTTATGGTCAATTGCCCTGTTCACACTCATCAAATCGTTTGTCAAATCCAACAGAACAACATGGGAATTCCATGGAATTTGATGGAATTTGATGGAATTTGATGGAATTTGATGGAATTTGATGAGTGTGAACAGGGCAAATGAAGCTAGGTACCATTCGATGATTATGGACTTTTTTTGTTAAAGTAAAAGAATAAGACTTGGTTTACATGTGGTTTTTACAGAAAGGTAAACCTGTGGTTTTTAGACAGCATGTCATGTTTTGGACTTATAATGATTTTGAATTCATTAATGCATTTATTACTCCATATCTATGATATGCAAAAAATATGCAAAAGCATATGCAAGAAATATGCTGCATACTTTTTGCTTATGCAGTAATAAAAATGGTCTTAATTCAGAATATTTCCAAATTAATTGAAATATCCATTAAGTTTATTGAAAAAAAGTGTTTAAAATGTAAAAATTATTTTATTACCTTCATCAGATAATACTAGTTACCTTCATCAGATAATCTGTAATTCTGAAATTATGTTAACTAGAAATCGACAGTGGTCGAGATTTGACCTTTTCACTGTGACATTCGACCTACACTGTGACATGAAATTGCTTTCGTTCTCAGATGAGCGTAGAAAAAGGTTAAAAAATAATCTATTTCTATTTTCCGTTTGCCAATCAGTGCTAACCAACGACTTTTCATTCAAAAATACGTTGTGCTGAGGAAGTCTACAGTTTTCAAGACATCGCAATAATGTGGATGCCATAATAACGAAAAATTTTTTAATATACTATCCGTGAAAAATAAAACAAAAAAAAAGCTTTCGTATATCGTACAAAAGTCAACCAATGACTTTTCATACAAAAATACGTTGTACTAAGAAAAGCTACATTTTTGGAGATATCGTCATTATTTTAAGATCAAAATAACGGGAATTTTTCAAAGTTTACTGTTTGTAAGAAATTTTATAATTCCAATATATATTCGCATGTGTAACATAAAAATATGCTTATTGTAGGGTATCCGTAAGAGATCCGTAGCGAGAAATGTCTGTCGAATATTTTATACATATCAGCAATGTCAAAAACTTCCTCTTACA
Source organism: Dichetophora obliterata (assembly GCA_963920525.1). NCBI lineage: Eukaryota > Metazoa > Arthropoda > Insecta > Diptera > Sciomyzidae > Dichetophora > Dichetophora obliterata. The sequence goes on along the minus strand of OY986437.1, from coordinate 6,012,935 downwards.
CCATTTTCTTCCGTCTCTTATGTATATATTACCTGTTCAAAATTATGTTCTATATTTCATATAACAATAAATTATTAAAACTTCTTTAAGTTGTCGATGGAGACATTTTGACCCTTTTCAGAATATATTATTTTGTATGTGGAGAAGCTTATTTTCACATAACATGAAGTCAAGGGTACATACTTAAATTTAGGAACATGTTCGCCAGCTGTTTTTATATTTTCAAATTTTTAACTTGTATTTAAGTCTATTTTTTCCTTTCTCCAATAAAAAACACAAAACTGAATATTCAATGGTGGTTTCAGCTTAGCAGCCATAAAACCCTGCATCTTTTTGATGTGAAAATTTTTCGTGCAGTTTTTTTCATCATTTAAAACATATCCAAGATAACCAGTAAACTCCAAAAAGCAGAGTGCTTTCAGCGAGCGACTATGACATAAAAAATTTTTATTAACAATTTAGAACAAAAATATTTTCAACACGTAAAATTTATAAAAAAAAAACAGTAAAAAAAGTACATTATGAAAAAACAATACTTTTGCGTACTGTCTTGGGTGCATGTCGTAAAACAGTACATTGTCCAAAAAAACAGTACTGTATTGTTTAAAAAAGCGCATCTGGCATCCCTCTCCTGCACCCTCTGAAAACGTTCATGTCTACGATAAAAGTTACGAACATACATTTGCGATTAAATGGACTGCATAAATTTTGCATATGCATATAATATGCAAATATGCAATTTATATATGCATATGCATTTTGTATGCTATATGCAAATATGCAAAAATTTTGTTATGTTTTCCGAGATAGAATTTCTCGGGATGCATATCTGTGTCATCGAAATTGTTTTGTGATCACTCAATACAAATATGCAATTTCATTTTTTCCTCTGTCTACACATGACACACTATGTACATACAATACCGTGATCTAATTGAGAGGCGAGTTTGGTGGGCAATTAATATATTTTTTTTTAACGCAGCCAATTTGCAGCCAAAATCGTGCGATCTGATCCCACTCAAATATTTTTTGTGGGAGTACGTCACACGTCTCTTGTCTGCAGAGAAAAGTCAAGCACGATTACTGCTATGGAAGACAACATTAAACGTGTCATTGGTGAGATACCTGTCGAAATATTGGAAAAAGTGTGCCAAAATTGGACTTTTAGAATAGGCCAACTGAATCGTAGCCGCTGGCAATATTTGCATAAAATAATCATTTAAAAGTAAATGGCAAGCACTGATTTATCGAACCAAACAAATATTTTATTAATTTTTGCAAATTTTCTGTGTTTTCTCTCATTTTTAAAAACCAAACGCTTAAAAAATCAGCCTTTATATAGATTATAGTTATACTTAAAACTATACCCACATATTTCTCTGAATAGTTATTTGCTTGCCCTGTATTGTGACGAATGTATTTGCTTTTATTTTCAAATCAGCAAAAACTGAAGCAAACTTTGAATAGTTCTAAAAACATATGCACACATTCTCCTTGAACACATACAAATATAATTATCTTGGAATGCAAGCACGTGTCAGGTAACATAATAGAATTTTAGTTCTTGTATTCGGAGACATTTAGAAAAATTAACAACAACAACAACCACAACAACAGCCAAGTAAAACAATCTACAAAGTAAGCAACAACTGCAGCTACATTTTAAGAATTTTACAGCAACACAAAGTAAAACTCAAAACTGAACAATAACTATATGAAATATATAAGTGTAACATTCCAGCTTCTGTTTCACGCGCCTTGTTTTATCTATTGCTGTCACGCTGTCTGTCAACGCTTTTAGCTATTAGATACATTTTGTATCTAATTTGTACCTATTTTTTTGTTTTGAAATTTTTATTAAGTATTTCGTATTTGAGTTTTATTAAGTTAATAAATATTTGCCTAGCACATTCCTTGAGGACGTTTATATTTTTGTATTCTCTTTTTATTCCAATTTAACAGTAATGCATACCTACAAACATAGAATAATTAAACTGAAAGCTAAAGTTTTCATCTAGAACAAATGTTGTGCTTTATTTCACAGCAATTGAGTCAATAAAAGTTGTGGCGATTGTTAAAGATGTCAGCTGTTGTTGTTGTGTGAATTGCTTTCATACCAAATTCCATGAACAAGTACATTACAATTTTGTCTATATAAAAAGAATGTGCAAAAATAGTATTTTTTTTAGGAGATCGTTGATCTGGCTTGAAATTTTCTTTAAAGCGTTAATAGATTGCTAAGAAATTAAAAAAAAAAGAGAGAATTCATTGCTAAGACTTGTAAAAATCTATACAAGTGCATACAATTTTTTAAGTACTTCAACCTCAAGTATGCACCTGAATGTTTTTTAGTTTGGCCAACATCGAGTTTATCAGGTAAAATTTACGCTTTAACACAGATAAGATATACACGCTATTTATTTAGGCCTCATAAGATACTTACCTGTGCTTATGAACAACTTGAATACAAACAAATTTTCTAATATGGCAAGGCCGTTTCAGTCATATAGTTTTAATGTAGTATACACTATTGTTGTTGTTGTTGGTGTTTTGAATTCTTCAAGCATTTATTTTCATTTTGATTATCTGCGTTGAAATTGTGTTTGTCGGAAGGAGATTTCAGTCAGCTTCTTCAATTCACACTCAAATTAATTTAATGTATTTATTTGGAGTAGAGTTTATTCAAGTGGGCGAATTGTTTTTGTTTTTTCTTTTCATTTTAGTCAACTACAAATATTGATCTGTGTTATTGAACTTGCTTAGTTCCACTTGAATTGATTAAAAATTACGAGACATTGAGAAGAAACGTGCCTAATGATTAAACATTTTTATATACTCTACAGAAAAGTAAAAATACCACACATCATTTTACGATTCTTAGTAGATATGAAATGCACTTGTTTAATGTTGTTACAGTGGCTCCAAGCCAAAGTCGGACACCATCGCAAACATTTTTCTTCGTTTAAAATATTTGAACTAAAACAAGTGGATAAAAATGTAAAAGAGTTTTTAAACAACTTATTTATTATACTTTCAGAACAAGAAAACAAAGCATATAAATCAATTTAGTATAGATAAATTCTCTGGTGAAACACAAATTTGTATGAAAATTTATGCACAAACCAAATCGGACAATAAACTATTTTTTAAAATAATAGAATATTTTCTTAAAACTAGTACTTCGTGTAAAGGCCTTTATTTTTAGTAACCATCTTCAATCGGTTAGGCATTGATTTAACAAATTTTTCACAATAACAAGGTTGAATTTTTTCCCATTCTTGTAGCAAGATTGTTTTCAATTCATGTTTGCTGGAAACTGGATGCTCTTAAACTTTTGTATATCTTTATGGTCCCACAAATTTTTGATTGGATTGATGTCAGGACTTTGGGGAGGTGTTTCCATTATATGGGGACAGTTATAGAGTAGCCAAAATCGCACTCTATAAGCCTTGTGTTTTGGATCATTGTCTTGATAAAAATGCCAATCATCGCGAAGATACAGTTTATCAACACTTTTTGGTAAATTTTTTTTTAAAAATCTCAATATAGATATTCTGATCCATTATCCCTTCAATGAAATGCAATGATCCAGGTCCAGCAGCTGGAAATCAGCCCCAAACCATAACCGATCCACCTTCATGTTTGACAGTTGGTCTTAAATTCCGAAGTTTCAGTTCCTCATTCAGCTTTCTCCAAACATAAGGTTTTCCATCGGACCCAAAAACGTTAAACTTGCTTTTGTGGGCAAACAAAACGCTTCTCCAGAATGAAAAGTCCTTATGTTCATGCTCTTTTGCAAACTTTAACCGGATGCCTTGATTTTTTTTTGCTGATTAGAGGTTTTTCTCGGGCTTTTCTACCATTAAGATCAGCCTCATGAAGGACATTTCTAATAGATGAGGCACTGTATTTCTTTTCCAACTCATTTTCAGCCATAATAGCTTATTTCGGTGCACTAAGAAAGGTATCGGCTTTAACTTTTCGCAACAAATATCGCTTATCCGATTCAGTAAAAATCTTATTGTGGGCAGTTTTAGGCTTGTTTTCTATCTGATTATTAGTTTAAAAGCGCGTAATTATATCATGCACAGTAGAATGACTTCTGTCTACAATTTTAGCTATCTCGCGCACACTTTTTCCATCGTTGGAATGCTGTATGATAAATTTTCTAAGCTCAATGCTCGTTTGACCTTTTTGTCTAGACATTTTTAACGTGCAATGCTTATTTTTTAAACTGTACTTAAGAACTGTCGTAGGAAATCCCGTTAGCTGCTAAACTTGCATTTTACTTAAAGTTGGTTACGATTCTTCTGCATGGTTGCATTTATTTAACGCACTGTTGCTACTGTCCGAGTTTAGCTTGCGCAAGATTTTACTACTTTTTGTATGTATAGCATAATTATTTTCAACCAATGAATTTTTATCCATATTTTTTTTGTTTCAGACAGTATATAAGTATTTGTATTAAACAATTATTGGCATTTTTTTTTTAAATTTTTTTAGTTTAAATATATTTTGACAGTACATTTTTTTCTCTATGGTGTTCGACTTTGGCTTGGAGCCACTGTTCATAAACTACGTTACCAATTTAGGGGAGGGGAGGGGTTTTGAAATGCACTACCATAAGTAACGGTAGGGGGGGAGGTGTTTAGATATTGTAACGTTACCAAAAATTAAAAAAATCGACGAAAAACTTCTAATTAATAACACAATCATTTCAAAAATTTTTAACCTTACATGTTTATGTTTGATCGTCTAAATTGATGGTTAACTTTTGTTTCAACGATTTCTTCCACCGCCTTTTCCCTCGACACAGGAACCTTTTGGTATTCCTTCACCATCTCAGCACACGTCTGAAAAATTTGGGTCTTTGCTTTTGCGACAGGCTTTGACGTTAAGGCCTGAATATTCTTGATCAAAGGAGATACCGTATGACATGTACTGTCCTTCTCAGAAAGAAGAAATCGGTTCAAGGTCGTGTCCTACCTGCGGCTTGTATTTCGTTTTTAAAACTTTTATGAATTGCCATAAGTTTGTATTATATCGTTTACAATAAATCGGAATAAAAAGATACTATTTAAATAAATCAATTTTCAGAAAGCATTTACACAAAAACACAGAACTTGGTGCAGCTCGGGTGCAGCCTTTAAGGGTACTCTGTCAAAGACCAGGTGAATTTCTTTGAGTTAGAAATGAGGATTCACCTGAATGGGTCGACATAGAATCCAATGAAAAATTCTATTTTGAAGAATCCTCAACAAAGCTACCAGCTTCTTCTATCCCATGATTGAGAGCATCAAATCCTGGATCGCAGATGGAATAGCTTTTACAGATAACATTAATTATTGATTTTTTTCCAATTGTTCCTTTAATGTATCTAGTCATACTAGTCACTAATACTAGTGAAAATTTTCAGAGCTAGTCAAAATATATAATCATTCGAATGAATTAATTTCATATGTCACGTTACTTTATGGGGGGGAGGGGTTTTGAAAAGCACTACGAAAAGTAACGCAGGGGGAGGGGGGGTAAAAAAAACCGAAAAATCAGTAACGTAGTTTATGGACGACCCCATATATGTCTAACAAGTATTTTTTTGTTTCCAAATTTTCTATATGGTCAGAAATTTAAACTGGCACGTTATCATACGTTATCATACGTATACTTTTGCTCAGAATACGGTAAAAGTTAGAAATAATTAAAAATGTATTTCTGCATTCCATAGAGCTTTATTTTATAATATCCCTGCAGGACTTTCACCCAACTTTAAGATGATTACAAACTATTTTCAAAACAAACCACAAGTGGTTAAATAGTCAACTATTTTCTTCGAAAATAAGTAGTGATTTTCTCTATGAAATGGCCGCAAAATCACCAGTACACACTATCTACGATACGACAGATTAACTACTTTATGTATGGTCCTTTTGAAATCAACTAGAGGTCAGTATATAGAAAATTAGCTTATATCCGGTTACTTTTATTCTACTTACTAGTGAGGAGTAAAACAATTACATTATGAAATAGTGAAAATAGAAAGTATTTAAAAAAAATAAACTGGCCTTTTCAGCCCTTGGAAGGACTTTGACCTGGCTTCTATTGATCAATTGTGCTGTGCGTGTTATTAAATGTTTGATCACAAATGACCGAGAACTGGACCTACGTGTTTGATGCCGACTCCGAACGGCTTATATTCTCAAGAAGCTTTACATGGCAATTTTTACTCTCTGAGGTTTGCCATTGCCTGCAAAGAGGTGACGACCGAACAGAAAAATTAATTCTATTGAAAAAACTTTCTGTCTGAGCTGGAATTGAACCCGGGCTACCGCGGTTCTTTAGCTTAGGGGCCACGCACTCTACCCACTAGGCTACGGTCGCCACAAGTATTTTTAAGAATATATTTAGCCATACCAAAAAATATTTTAAAGTCGACTCAGAATTTTGTGTGAAATGTGATATAGGCGCTATACAAAAATTTCCAAAACATTTTTTCCATTTATTCTATAGCGCTGAGGCTTTTGCTTTGCTCGTTACTACAACCCTGAAATTCTGGTAAGTGGCCGCTCAACTCACTACTTTTCCGATGACTTTTCAACTAAATGAAAGTTACTCCGTGAATAACTACATTAAAGTTACTTTAATTTTCGGACTAGTTAAATTTGGTCCTTCAGGGATAATATTAGTTTTTGTATTGCTTATGGTTAAGGAATTATAAGCGTTTTTAAATTATAAGTGGACGGTCACGTTACATGTTTTTTGGAGTATGTTTAGAGGTTATTGCGCATTTAAAAAAAAGCAGCTCTTTTACTACCTTTAGTTTTTAGTATGTCCGAGAAAAAGGTTAAAAAAATTGAGAAATTTATTTGATTGGAAAAATATAATAAAATAAACAAAATCTGCTAAAAATTCGGGACTGGTTACGTTACACAAAAAAGACTGCCACGTTATCGTACGATTTTATTCATGAATGAATGGTACTAAATTCAGCAAACCAAAAAATATGATATAAAAAAATATTTAAGGCCATTTTGTTTACAGAGAGATAAATTTATCCCCGAGTTAATTCCATGATTTTTCCAGTTTTTCATTTGTTCACAGTGAGTTAAGCATTTAACTCTTCAAGCTGGAGATAAAAGTGGTGGCGAGATAGCTTAACCCCAGAAATATTTAACTCGTGAAAATTGGTGAGTTAAGATTTTTAATTCGCATTTTAATATTTTTTATTTACTTGGTGTCAAAATATTGAAAATACAGATTTTTAAACATAGGGAAACAGTATTGGGGGTTACTGATTTCGAATCTGGTGTCAGAATTTTAAAATTCAAGATGTTGGATAAGGTTGCCACCTTAATTTTTTATTTTTATGAATTCGGAGCTGGCGCGAACTAAAGGGTAAAACTGGGTCGCTGAATCCGATCCGTTGTCAGAATTTCAAAATTCAAAAATTTTTCTACACATAGGGCTGCCACCTAAAAATGTTTTATTTGAAGAATTGTAAACATGAGGGAACAGTATTGGGGGGTTAATGATTTCGAATCTGAACTCAAAATTTTGAAATTCAAGATGGTGGATAGGGGCTGCCAAAAAAAAATGGTATACCAAAAATGGATTGCTGAATCTGAATCCATGGCCTGCATTTCAAAATGATAAAGTTTTGAAATAATAGGGTTGCCACCAAATAATATGTATTTTTTAGAATTCTAAACATCATTTAACAGTGTTAGGGAGTCACTGATTTCGAATCTGAAGTCATAATTTTAAAATTCAAGATGGTGAATAGGGCTGCCACCTTAATTTTTTTATTTTTATGAATTCGAGGCTGGTGCGAACTAAGAGGTAAAAATGGGTCGCTGAATCCGAATCCATAATCAGAATTTCAAAATGATAAAATTTTATAATAATAGGGCTGCCACCTAATAATATGTATTTTCAAAAGTAAAAGCAACCCCATTATATCAAAATTTTATAATTTTGAAATTCTGACCACGAATTCGGATTCAGCGACCCATTTTGGCATACCATTTTTTTGCCAGCCCCGAATTCATAAAAGTATAAAAAAATTAAGGTGGCAACCCTATCCTCAATTTTGAATTTTAAAATTCTGACTTCAGATTCGAAATCAGTGACTCCCTAACACTGCTAAAATGCTTAAAATGTTTAAAATGCTTCAAAATACATATTATTAGGTGGCAACCCTATTACATCAAAACTTTATAATTTTTAAATTCTGACCAATGGATTCGTATTCAGCGACCCATTTTTGTGTACCATATTTTTGCCAGCCACGAATTCATAAAAATACAAAAAATTAAGGTAGCAACCCTATCCACCATCTTGAATTTTAAAATTCTTACTTCAGATTCGAGATCAGCGACCCCCCAATACTCTTTCCTCATGTTTGAAATTCTTAAAATAAAATATTTTTAGGTGGCAACCCTATGTGTAGAAAAATTTTCGAGTTTTAAAATTCTGACAAAGGATTCGAAATCAGCGACCCAATTTTACTTATTGTTTCTCCCAGAGTTGAATTCGCATAAATAAACAAGAAATTAGGTGGCAACTCTATCCGCCATCTTGAATTTTAAAATTCTGACACCAGATTCGAAAGAGTAACCCCAATACTGTTTCTTCATGTTTAAAATTCTTAAAAAAATATTTAGTTGGCAGCCCTGTGTAGAAAAAAATTAGAATTTTGAAATTCTGACATCAGATGCAAAATCAGCAATCCATTTTTACCTAGTGTTCACTCCAACCCCCAAATTCGCAAAAATAAACAAAAATCCCAACACATTTTTTAATTAATGAGCAACACTCTAACATTCCAATGGAAATCGATATAAACTGAGAGCGAATTTATGCTCTAAGCATAAAGCCGGGATAAAATGTGAACAAAACCACTTTTTTATCTCCCGATTTATACGCTTGGTATAAAATTAACCTAGAGATAGTTAGTAAAAAAATTTTTTAATATAACACGTTTTAAAAACGAACTAAAAAGTATAAAATCGTTTCTCCTAGAGTGGGGATTTTAGTTCAACTAAAAACGTGAGGCGCATGCTAAAGAGAATAGTAAGAAGTGTTGTTGACAATTGTAATACGTTAGTGAACGAATGATTTCTTAACCCAAGTCCTTTGAGTGTGGATGATAAATTCAAGTTTGCAGACATCTATTGTGTTCAGTCCAGCAAGTTATACTTGGAATGTATTGCATTAGAAATCTTTCATAGAAACAGTGACTGGGTGAATTCCGCCCTAAGGTTAGTGATGCAGGGTTAATATTCTCTATAGCATGCACCCCACGTTTTTAGTTGAACTAAAAGCCCCACTCTTGAAGAAATTATTTTATACTTTTTAGTTCGTTTTTAAAACGTGTTATATTAAAAAATTTTTTTACTTAAATATTTCTTTTTTACTTTTTAGTCTTACAAGCCCTAACCACTATTAATTCGTACAGCTGCCTTTTTCTTCGAGCATTGTTTATAAAAAATTTTTTAAAAACCTTAATCACAACTTTTTGATGAAACCATTAGTTTTAACCCTTTGGTGCAGTTGTTAGTAAATAATAAACATATTATATTTTTTTAATAAAGGGTGCTTTTTATAAAGTGATACAAATTTGAGTTGGCATCACTGCTTTATTTGACCACCCATTTAACAGGTGATAGTTGTTTTTTGTTTAGTTTGCTTTGACATTTCATTATAGATTGACATACACCAGAGCAACGCGTGCAAATTGTGGAAATTTTTAATCAAAATAATGGTTCTGTTCGTCAAACTTATCGTGCATTTCGTCCATTTTATGGCTTACATAATCGTCCTTCAGAGCTGCTTATTCAAAGAACAATATATCGTTTTCGGACCACATTTACTGTTACTGATAATGTGCATCCCGTGAGCCGCCGAACAGTGCGCACTGAAGAATCTGTAGCCGCTGTACAGGAAAGCATTGAAGATGATCCTAATCAATCAATTCGTCGCCATTCTCAGCAACTGGGGTTGTGTCCTTCCACTTTATGGAAGACTTTACGAAAAGATATTGGCTTAAAACCTTTCAAGATTCAACTTGTGCAGGAATTAAAGCCAAATGACCATCGTATGCGCCGCCAATTCGGCGAATGGGCTGAAGCACAAATTGATATTGATTTTGAATTTCCATGGAAAATTTTATTTTCCGATGAACCCCATTTTTGGTTGAATAAACAAAATTATCGTATTTGGAGTGAGGAGAATGCACAAGGTTTTGTCGAAACACCATTACATCCACAGAAAATTACTGTTTGGTGCGCTTTATGGGCTGGCGGAGTCATTGGTCCATATATCTTCAAAAACGATGATGGTCAGTATGCTACTATCAATGGTGAACGGTATAGGAACATGATTCGAAGTTTTTCGTACTTCAATTAGCTGGCATTAGTCTTGCTGATATGTGGTTCCAACAGGACGGAGCCACATGCCACACAGCGGGCGCTACAATTGATTTACTCAACGAAACTTTTGACGAAAAAATAATTTCACGAAATGGCCCAATTAATTGGCTCCCAAGATCGTATGATTTAACCCCATTGGATTATTTTCTTTGGGGTTATGTAAAATCACTTGCTTACGTCGATAAACCACAAAGAATTGAACACCTGGAAATCAACATTCGAAGAGTTATCGGCGAGATACGGCCGCAAATGTTGCGAAAAGTTTGTGAAAATTGGTGTTCCAGATTGCGCCTTGTACGCGCCAGCCGTGGCAGCCACATGGCCGAAATCATATTTAAGCGTTAATGTCATAAAATTTTCTATTGAATAAATGTCGTTTAATTGATATTAAAACATATATTACTATGTTTTATTATGCTTTAAACTTGTATCACTCTATAAAAAACACACTTTATATCACAATTTTATCGAAAAGATGACTGTGAATAAGAATGCTGTAAGAGTTAATATTTTGATGTACTCAGTTTCAGCTATATGGCGATATAATAAAACATATGCGCATCTGGTCAGCACAATTATTTCATTAGTTTTGATCTTTGCTATAAATTCACAGATAAGGCCCAACCAAAATAGACGTTTTGCTCCGTAACGAGTAAAAACGTAAGTGTTCGGTTAAATGCATATTAATGTTGTTACCCAAAATGAGCAAACGTAACTGAACGAAACTAAACGAAACAGTTTGACAAGACGTATTATTCCGTAAGAACCGAACTGCTAGCGACGCAACTCGTCAACAACAGCTGTGCAGAGTGCGTTTTTATTTTCTTTTCATCTATTTGTTTCAATTTCGCCATTATTTCACTCATTTTTCACAAATTTTTATTAAAAATTACAAAATGCACAATATTAACAAAAAAATAAATAATACTCGATTGCCTACTGATCAGCTGTTTCAGACGAGTTGAGCAAATCGTTTCATTATGGGTTAAATCCGTAAACATCCGTAACGAGTGCAGACGTTCGTCAAAATGCTATCGTCTCGTTTCGTCTATTTTGGTTGGGCCTATAGATGGCGCTGCATTTGTCAGTACTGTGGGTACAAACTATACACCTTGCGGTGAATAGCCGAATGATGTCTACCAAAAGTTTCTTCAAATTTAACCTAACACGTTTGGGATTACAGTCAGATGGCACTATTTGTTGCTTACAGAAGAATATCTGATGTTCTTATGTAGCTAGCAGATAAGTTTTGCGAAAATGCTTTTGCTACCAAAATTTTAAAATGTCAAATAATGCAGTACTGCCAGTTTTTTCAGTCGCAGCGTCATCAACACTTAAAAACATAGAATTGGATCAATTTAAATGTCCAGCTCACTTGCTGGATTTTTTGTTGTTTTTGCTTTTTTTGCAAATGCGATGATATGATCCTGATCTCCCATGAAAAAAACGCAGCTAATAGAAATTTTAGTACAATCATTTTTAGTACAACGAATTTTTCATAAAACAATGATAACTAATAATGAGAAAAAAAATTATATTAAAATCAAAGTTTTTATTTTTAATGCCAATATCCTTGCTGTTTTTAATATATTTCATTAAAATTTTTTTTGTTAAAAAGTTTAGTATATTTTTTAATATAAATTTTTGTTTAGATTTTAAATGTCCATATCTCAAGAACGCATTGAGTCCCACTATAAATTTTATATTGTTGAAAAGTAATTTTGCTTGCTTTAAGATAAAGTAAATATAAAAATTATTTGTAATTTTTAAAATATGTTTTTCGTACCCCTTCTTTGAATTCAATTACCTCACCACAAGAGATGGAACCACCAACAACAAAAATTTTCCAAAACTTTTTTGGATTAAAGTTCGTTCAATTACCTTTCTAACGGTAGCTTGACAGATAAAAATCAACATGTTTTTCATTATTCCAGATTTTAAAAAAACATTTAATCGAGAATTGTTTATGTAAATTACTCTCGAGTAACACCGGGTATATCAGCTTCTTTTATATAAATACATTTCTGCGTAAAGACTATCATCATCGCTCGTCATTTCAAAGAAACTTTAAGAAAATATTTGTATGTTTAATAAATTGGTATAATAGTTCTAAATTGCTTTTAACAAAGGGAATACAAGGAAAAATTCTAAAGAATTATACAACTAATGAAAAAACATGTGTTAAACTGAAATACTAGAGATATTTTTGGGGAAAAACAGAAAAAAAAAACAGAATATTGCAATAATTTTGAGAAACATCTGTGAGATTTAAGGGAAGTAAATTTTAACTAGCGTGACCTTGCTCAAGGTCACACATTCAAAATATGATGAAATTTGTAAGAAACTTAGACCCAACCGAAATTTCTCCGGATATTCACACAACCAACATAAAACAAAGTATGTGTACGTGAACATGAATATGTAGCTTAGTCAAAAACAATGACAACAATAACAAACAGCATTAACAAAGTTATAGGTAGAGAGGCAGCTAGAAAGGTAGCGCAATATTTATCATTACGCCATGCCATAACGTAAGCATGTACTACAGCGGATTCATGCGATGACATTGGGTTTAGGAAGTTCTCACGTAATTGTGGAAATGTACAACAACAACCAAAACAACAACAACAACAACAATAATTGAAGAAACAACTTGTTGCAGAAACACTTGTTTTTGCCGTTTAAACATTTTAGGTTAGGTTCAACCACAACAATATACATATGCATAAAGACGAAGTGGAGACAACGGCAGCAACAACAGCAATTTCAATAGCAACAACAAGAGTAACAGCAACGCCTCGGCTGAATTCAACGAAGGTAATGATGTTCATGATGATGTTGTTTTTGTTGTTGTTGTTGTTTGTTGATGAAGATGCAGAAATAATACATCATGCTGCGAAATGAGTTTAATTGGAAATTTATGCGCCGAAGGTGTGTTTCGCGCAGTGTTGGGTCGGCAACAAAAACAACAACAACAACAACTTTCGGCTCAAAACAGAGCAACAATAATATTAAGAAGGCAAAGAACGAAAAAAGTTGACACCATGTCGGCTTAGTTAAGGAGTTATCAGCAGGCATCAAGCAAGCAGGTATCATTCATAAAAACAATTATACAGCAGTTCAAGAACGCGGAGCTCTAGAAATGCTTCTTCTTCTTTTCAGCTCTTAAATTATCAAGGAAATTATACAGAATTTCTTGGTTATTGCCGTTGTTGTTACTGTTGAACGTGGTTTTTACATTCTTTTTTTTTATATATAACCTGCGAATTTCGCACATTTTGCCTTTTACTATGATGGGAATATTTTTGGAACAATTTGTTTGTAAATGTTACAGATGTTGTTCTTATACGTATATATATGTTTGAGTAACATAAACGCTAGAGCCTTGAATTGCAGCTACTCATTAGGATAGCTTTGCTGGGATTTGTTGGTAGAGTTGCTGGATGTGTTGATAGGTGAAGATTGTAACAAAATTAAGTAAACAACAAGTAATGTGAACATGCTTTGATCACTTTCAGCGACTTGCAACGCCATCAATAGTCATAAAAACAACAAAAACATATCGGATAACACAGTCAAGCAACCAAAATAATTACAGACATCGATCAATGGATTCTGGTAGAGAAAACAAAAACTTGTAAGGAATTATCTTCGACTGGACCGAAGTTAAAAATTACAACAAAAAAAAAAGTTTGTCTTATTTTTTGAGCAAAACCTAAATATTTTATAGGTTTTTTAAAACAATATTTAACATTGAATTGATGAGATAATGGTTATTCTTTTTTATTTCGCCAAAGTCATTTAATTGATCTTTCAGACAAAGAAAATTTGTTGAAAATCGATTAAAAAATGGCTGAGATATTTGCTTAAAAAGTCAAAACTTGAAATTTCAATAGTTTTTCTCATTCTGAGGAGATGGCCTTGCGTCAAGGAAACACCTTGTACTGAGAAAATATAAATTTTTCCAGATATCTAAATAGTTTTAATGTCATTTTAAGGGAATTTTTTTTTGATATACTATCCGTAGAAAATATTACCAAGAAAGCTTTCCTATACCGTTATATTCCTCAACCAATGACTTTTCGTACAAAAATACGTTGTACTGAGAACATATATAGTTTTTGAGATATCGCTATAATTTTTATGTCAAAATAACGGAAATTTTTCAGACTTTACTATTTGTAAGAAATTTTACTATCACAATATATATTCACTCATGTTGCATAAAAAAATGCTTATCGTAGGGTATTCGTAAGAGATGGCGCAAAATGTCGGAACACCTTATCAATGCCTTAATTTACCTCTTACTTATATTCTTTCATCTGGTATAGTTTAGCTTTTATTTAATAAATGCTCTTCCTATTCCTATTAAGTTTATAAAAATCATATTACCTCATATAATTAACCAGCTTACACACCTTATTAATTTCTGTTTTTTATCGTCATCTTTCCCGGACATGTGGAAAGTTGCTATTGTGTTACCTGTGGCAAAAAAACCCAATCCTTCAGGGCCTATTGATTTCAGGCCTATAAGCATTCTCTCACCTTTTGAAAAGTTATGTGAAAAGCTAATGGCTCAACAAATAAATAGCTACATTCACGATAAAAGACTCTTATCCCCATTTCAGTCGGGTTTTTGGGCAGGGCATCGGTGTTCCTCAGCTGTAGTAAAGGTGTTGGACGACATAAGGTCGGAATATGATGCTGGTAACATGACATTGCTAGGTTTGCTTGATTTCTCTAAAGCTTTTGATAAAGTAAACCATAAATGCCTGTGTAAAAAACTCAAGCTTTTATTTGGTTTCGGTGAGAGTGCTGTTAACTTATTGTCTAGTTATCTGTCAAATCGGTTGCAAAGAATTAAATTTGGGAATAAGTTCACGCAGTATAATCGGTACAAAGTGGTGTTCCACAAGGTTCTATTCTTGGCCCACTATTGTTTTCCATATTTATTAATGACTTTTTTTCTGTCTGCAAAAACTCATCCGGTCATGCATATGCTGATGATGTTCAGCTGCATCTTTCTCGCCGTATTAGACTACTTGATGATCTTTGTTGCCGAATGAATGAAGATCTTAATAACATCAATGAGCGGGCCCAACGAAATGTTCTTGAATTGAATGCTAAATCGTATGTTCTACCTATAAGTAAAAATTTAACGTGTGTTGTTGATATCCCTGACTTGTTTAGGTTTGATCGTAGGTTTGATCACTTATCTAGTTTCAGAAACGCCATACTTGGGTGTGATTTACCTTCCTACCTTGATGTCAGAAACTGTTTTATCTGCATAAGCTGATCTATACAAAAACACCTTCCTACTTATATGATAAACTTCAATTTAGCTTTTCCAGACGAAGTAATGTTCTTATAGTTCCAAGATATACTTCATTAACCTCCTCGCGTTTTTTTTTTCATTAACGCCATCAGACTGTGAAATACACTGCCACGTGGACTGAGAGAGGTCTCAGGGAGAGGTGTTTTTAGGCAAGCTATTCTTACTTATTTTTCATCTAACTAAGTTTCTTCATTCTTTCTTTTTCTGTCCAAACATCGAAAAATTATTTTTAAATTCACAATCTCTTATTAAATATTCTTTATTAAACATCGAAAATGTAATTTTAAATTCACAATCTCTTATTAAATATTCTGTTTTTAATTTAATGAACTGTTATTTGCTATTTTAAAATTGATATTAAACATATATTGTATCTTTAGTTGAGTAAAATCACTAAACAGTTGTTATTATGCTTATAATGAATGTATTTATGTTGTGCTATAAAAAATTTAGTTCTTACTGCACTAATGCTTTTGTTAATAATAATAATAATAATACTAAAATGGCGTCTGACGTAAATTTTTAAGACACTCAATTTTATAAATATTTTTAAAAATTTACTAAAAAATTTACTAATTTACTCTTTTTGCGCTCATATTTCAGGTCAAAGGTCACCAATTTAAAATATATTCATAATGTGCAGCCAGGTCTTTCATTTGATACCTCATTCACTATTCTACCTATTCTATCTTAGCCCTGAGATTCCTTATTAAAAATAATACAAACTTTCAACGTCAATATTTCGGGTCAGAGGTCATAAATTTAAAAGCTAAAATGGTTCTGCACATATAGGGCGCAGTACTTTTTGAATGATATAAGTTTCAATGCCCTTATTCTAAAATTAATATCGAAAAAGTGTACGACAACATTTGATGTTTGCCTATTAATACATAAGATTACATATTATTATATTTCTACTACAATAAAAGAAACAAGTGTGTTTTTTTCAACTGTAGAACTTTTATAGTTGCATTCTGGCTTGCATTCAGTTGCATTCAGAAAATCACAAATGGTGATGTCTTAATCTTATTTCTGAAACTAAATGCAGTCATTCCTTACCAAAAAATGTTTAAATATATCTCCCATTAGATTTTTACAGCGGAAAGAAGACATTTTAACAAATGTTCAGAGGACAAGTGGCGTAAGTCTACTCATTTTATATCTCCCTTAATAATAAAGATAATAGCTAAGGGGTGGTCTAAGTGGGCTGGTCTAAAATGAATTGCCGCCCCCTTAACCTGACCTAACCTAGTAGGCTGTAGACAAATCTTGTGAAATTATCTAAGAAACATTTTCATAGAATATTTTCACCCTCTAACGATAACATTGAGGGGTTATTTCTTTTACTCATACTTTTAAAATGCTGATACACGTGTAATTTTTTTTTTGTCTTCTGAAAAATGTTGAAAATTGTCGAACAGTGTAATCAAAGTAGTCGATGAGGAAGTGTTGGTTGCATCCCATTCATTAATATATCATCTCTTTTTTTTTTTTTTGATTTAGCCTCATACTGCCAACAAAACGCTGCAGTAGCAGCAACAACAACAACACCACCACCACCAACATCATGTTAGACTTGGCCATGTTGTTGTAGGTTAATGAAATTCACATTCTTGTTGCAGTCAAAGACCGTTGATGCGCTCCTCCAGCCAGGCTCTAGTTGTTTGCTGTTGATTTTGTACAGTTGTTGAGCATCGTTGTTGGTTTTGTTGTTATTGTTGTGCTTTTTCTTGTGCACTGTGGCTTTGTTATGCAGTCAGTTGTGTTGTTTTTGTTGCTATTGTGGGAAGTGAAAATCAGTCTTTGTTGCTGCTGCTGCTGCTCGCGCTACTCCAGGTGAATAGCGCATCTTTGGGCGCTTTTGTAAATGCAAAATTATGCTAAGCTGACAGCAGCTGTTGTTGCTATTCCTGCTGTTGTTGTTATTGCTACAACATCAACTGACTATAAACTCGGCCAGTCTGCCCGCCTGCCCGCCTGCCCGCCACAATATGTTGGCTTAAATGTTTCTATTTTCGCTGTTTATTGAGGTTATTTTTGTATATTCCATGGCTCTCCATATGTTTTTTTTTCTTAGAGCAGTGCCAGCGGTTAGCAGATAGCTGCCTGATCTTCTGTCATTGCAGCCATTCGAATGTATTTGCTGTCCATCAGCTAAATGTTCCGTTGAATTATAAAAGTTGCTGCACTGAAATCCTATCGAGAGTTCAGCTCGACGTGGTTGGTCAATGAAGCAATGGCCGGTCAACGGAGTAGTGGTCGAATGCTCACTTCCAATTGCAGTGGACCGTTTGTGAAGAGATCAGGAAGTAATGATATTGAACTGCAGTGCTTACGCTAGCTCAAATCACATGTTGCTTCTATTTCTGGGCTATAAGTTGTGGTCCAATATATTTAAAATCTGCCCAACTGTCAATAAACAGCTATAAGAGCTTTAATCGTGAAGACTTAATAATAGGCTAAGATTTGAATAAAGAGAAGGTTGATATCAAGTAAAAGAATCAGGCAGCAGCTGTTTGAACTGCATTCTAGTTAAGTCATTTGACTTTAATTAATACAACCATTTTTCTCTGTATGTAATTAAAAATCGTGAAAATAGTCGAACACTTTATATAGATTTCTTTCCTTTTAGGTCAAAGTCCAGGCATCAAAAGATTGAAGGAAAGCTGGTTAAAGTTGAGAAATTTTGCAGGTGGTATTCATAGTCAGAGATATAAGTATGGAACTATTTGGAATGTATTCATATGTTTTTTCTTTAAAATGGTTAAACTAATGGGTGATTTTAAAGAAAAATAAAGCCTATCAATTAGTTTCTTGGATGTAAAAACATAGAACTGCAGATTTTCAGTTAAGTTGATAAATGCTCTAAAGAGATTTGACGGTTTTTCATTAAGAATCTACTTGTTATTGAAACGAAGTTTTTTGTTCTACGAAATCGTGTAGAACATGCTAGCTGGACAAAATTGATTTTGCCACTTTGAGAAAGTAACTGTAAAAGTTGATGAGTAATGATCTAAAAGAGACGGTATTAAGAATTTTTTTTTGTCACTGGAAGATAAGTATTGAGTAATAAGCAGTGTAAAACAGGTTTTTAGTTTTAATAATTTTATTTTGATTATCAGTTGAAATTAGTGCAGTTTTTAAGACGCAAGTGTAGTTTTCTACAATATTTCTTTTTAAATTTTGGAATTTCAAGTGAAAGGTATGATTTCTATAATCTTATTAAAAATAAGCGTGAAAATGAAACCATGAAATGAAATAATTTTTACTAAACTAGTTTCCTATTTTTTGTTTTGTTAACACTTGGTATAACAATGTTTTATATTCTAAATGGGCAAAATATGTTAAGGCAGGTTTTTGGCAAACAATTTTTTGAAAATAAAATTTTTTTAATTGATAATTGTTGAACAATTATTTAATTTTTCTAGTTTTCACACGCAATATTATGGCGTGTATAAAAATAACGTAAATTTCTCAGTTTTTCCATATTTCGCTCCATACATTTCCATATTTCGATTAAATTTTGGTAAAAAATGTGCATTGAAGGGTCTATTTTCGAATTAATTTTCTTTTTTTTTTGTTCTGACGATCTGGAGCCGATGTGGTGACTCAATACCACCACATATAAACACCAACATGACAACATACAAAACACACACTTTATAAAATATTCACATAGACATTTATCAAAAAAAAAAAAATTTTTATTATATAAGATTTAAAAAATTGTCATTATTTATTAATCAAAAAAGTTTGTATTTTAATTCAATATTAAAATTGTATTCTTTAAATAAAGATTTCAAAAATAAATTGTTCAAAATAAATAAAATTTAAACAAAAATATATCAAATAAAAAATAAGCGTTGTCATACAAAAGGAACAACGGAACCCACACCGAGCTAGGATGTGGCCCGATTTAAATCTTTTTTTAAGCCAACTTCAGCGCCATTTTTATATATAAAAAATATTTGTCAAAAAAAAAAGAAAACATTTGATTTACTTCACTGATGACGTAAAATTAACATGCAAATACAATTTTTAGTATAATTAATAAACTTTTTTAGAAAACATCTTCTCAATTATGCCTTAATTTAAACCACATTTTCCTAAAACCTATAAATAAAACCGTTAAAAGCAAACTCGGTTCTTCATTTTTAACACAAACTAAAATAATTTTATAGCTACCGCTTTGATAACCAAAAGTTTAACATATATAAATAGCCATATCATACAGGGGCACAGTAGGCACAGATGTCATACAAAGTACACATCAGGTGTAGGAAGGTGTCTAGGTTTAGGATATGCCTCAAACTAAAATATTTAAACTAAAAAGAAGAAGTTTGAGACATTTTTAACCCTTTGAAAATTTCTGATGCAGCAATCAAGTTAGCTGCAATGGTGCTTACAATAATCTTAAAATATATATTACGCAGTACGACAAAATCAAATTTCTTTGAGTACACATGAGAAATGTTAACAGAATATGAAAAAAGGCTTAAAATAAAGAAATACGTGTCTCGGTGTTTTGCTGTAGCACGTCAGAATTTTGAGAAAATCGATTTTTAAGCTTCGAAGGACCGTGGAGGTTCACTTGCAATGTAATACTATTATAAAAATTTCTTTAAAAACAGAATGGGTGAACCGATCTTAATGCTTGAGCCAGTTTTGAAAAGGGAATTAAATTTGAATTTTTTTTAAAACAAATTTTTCTCCGCTAGATGGCGCTTTAATTTTCATATAAATTTAAAAAATAACCGAACATGTAATATAATATTATGTAATGTAAGTGTATTGTAAAAATACAAAAATTAATATGAAATCTTAACTATTAGTTATTGGACTTCAAATTAACTTACTTACTTACGGTCTTGGCCTCATCAAAGAATTTGCGCCAGCCATTTCTGTCTTTCGCTTGCTGGCGCCAGTTGGAAATTCCAAGCTTCGTCAGGTTGTCCTCTACTTGGTCTTTCCAACGAAGATGCGGTCGTCCTCTTCTGCGTTGACCGCCGCTGGGTACCGAATCGAATGTTTTCTTCACTGGAGCATCGTCTTTCATGCGCTGAACATGACCAAGCCAGCGAAGCCGCTCGATTTTAATGCGCTTGACTATGTCGATGTCAGCGTACAGCTCATACAGTTCATCATTCCACCGTATTCGGTACTCGCCATTGACGCAGATTGGTCCGTAGATCTTACGAATAATCTTTCTCTCGAATGCTCCTAAAGTCTTTTCATCTAAACTGCTCAGCGTCCAGGTTTGTGATGCATAAAGTAGGACGGGCATAATGAGCGATTTATAGAGCGTGATTTTCGTTCGTCGAGAGAGGGCTCTGCTTCTCAATTGCCTACTGAGCCCAAAGTAACACCTGTTGGCAAGAGTTATTCTTCGTTTGATCTCAATGCTGATGTGGTTGGTTGAATTAATGCTGGATCCCAGATAAACGAAGTTCTTCACAACCTCGAAGGAGGTATTGTCAACGGTAACGTGGGTTCCAAGACGCTGGGACTGTTTGTTTGTTGACACCAAGTATTTCGTCTTATCTGCATTCACTGCCAGACCCATTCGACTTGACTCTCTTTCTAATCTGAAAAATGCTGCACTGACTTCGCGCGTATTATGGCCAATGATATCGATGTCATCAGCATACGCAAGCAGCATAACACTCTTGTAGAGTATTGTGCCACTACGTCTCAGATCAGCAGCTTGGATGATCTTTTCCATCATTAGGTTGAAAAAGTCGCACGATAAAGAATCACCTTGTCTGAAACCTCTTTTGGTAACAAATGGTGGGGAGAGGTCCTTCCCGATTTTAGCTGCGCTGCTGGTGTTGCTCAGTGTCATCCTGCAAAAACGTATTAGTTTTGCAAGAATACTAAATTCAGACATGGTGGAGTACAGGTGCTTCCTTATTGGGCTGTCGAAGGTGGCTTTATAGTCGACAAAAAAATGGTGGGTGTCGACTTGTTATTCTTGAGTCTTCTCTAAGATTTGTCGTAGCGTGAAAATCTGGTCGATGGTGGACTTTCCAGGTCTGAAGCCACACTGATAAGGTCCGATCAGTTCGTTTACAATGGGCTTCAATCTTTCACATAAAATGCTTGACAGGACCTTATATGCGATATTAAGAAGGCTTATTCCACGGTAATTGGCACAGATAGTGGGATCGCCTTTCTTGTGGATTGGGCAGAGCACACTGAGATTCCAATCGTTCGGAATGCATTTGTCCGACCATATTCTGCATAGAAGCTTGTGAATGCATTTAAGTAGAGCTTCGCCTCCGTTCTTAAACAGCTCAGCAGGTAAGCCATCAGCTCCCGTGGCTTTGTTATTTTTAAGCCGAGCTATAGCTGTCAGAACTTCATCATAGTCGGGCAGCGGAACCTCAACGCTGTCATCCAAAATTGGGGTTTCCGGAATATCATCACTATTGGCGGGATTGTTGTCAGCGTCGCCATTTAGAAGCTTAGAGAAGTGTTCCCTCCATAACGTCAGTGTACTCTGGACATCTGTTATTAGATTCCCGTTTTCATCCTTGCAGGAAGAGGCCCCTGTTTTAAGACCATCGGCAAGGCGTCTTGTTTTTTCGAAAAATTTTCGGGCCTCATTCCTGTCACCATACATCTTAATCTTCTCCTGCTCGCGCTTTTCTGCCTCTCTTTTTTCCCGCCTGAAAATATGTCTCTCTTCTCTCCTCTTTTCTTTGTATCGCTCCTTAGCAGCGCGCGTTACAACCGACTGCAGGGTGGCTTTGTAGGCGGCGCCTTTCTCTGCAGTGGCGTCGCGACACTCCTGGTCGTACCACTAGTTTCGGTGAGGGCGGTGGTAGCCAATCACCTCTTCAGCAGTCGCACGCATGGAGTTGGAAATGTGTGTCCACTGCGCGCATATATCATCGATTGGAGGAGTGCTTTGAAGCAGGAGTGAGAGTCGAGTGGCGAAAGCATCGACTGTCTGTTTCGATTGCAGCTTGTCGACGTCTAGCTTTCTCTGTGTAGGGTTGCGTGTATTCTTAGCTGCGCACAGACGTGTACGGATCTTGGCTGCAACAAGATAGTGATCCTAGTCAATGTTTGCACCACGGATCGTGCGTACATCCAATACACTGGAAGAGTGCCTTCCGTCGATCAAAACGTGATCAATTTGATTCTTGGTTTTTTGATCAGGGGACATACAGGTGGCTTTATGAATATTGAGATGCTTGAATCTAGTGCTACTTACGACCATGTTTCGTGCTGCGGCGAAGTCAATCAGCCTCATTCCGTTAAAATATTTTCCTTGCCCAAATTAGCGTTGAAGTCACCAAGCATGATTTTTACGTCGTGACGTGGGCAGCGCTCGTAAGCATTTTCAAGGCGCTCGTAGAAAATTTCCTTGATCTCATCGTCCTTTCTTCTGTCGGAGCGTGCGCACATATTAGGCTTATATTAAAAAATTTAACCTTGATGCGGATTATGGAAAGTCGTTCGTTCAGGTGTGAATCGCAGGACTTGGGGCCGTAGTCTCTTGCCAACTACAAATTCGCATCTAAACTCATGTTACTCCGCATGGCCGCTGTAATAGATATCACAGGGTGCATGCCGAATGCAACCCAGTCCCTTCCATCGCACTTCTTGGATAGCAGTGATATCAGCTTTGTATCTTTCCAAGACATCAGTCAGTTGGATAGAGGCACCTTCCCAATTAAGGGTTCGGACATTCCAGGTGCATATGCGTAAATCATTATCAGTTTTTTGTTTGCGGAGGTCGTCATCAGATTTGGGGATCAGTTTTCTTCTTTTCTTAGTTGTTTTCATTGAAATGGGTTTTTACGGGTGGGCTTCAAACCCGACGCACAACCTATTTTAAGCCTAGGGAGGCCCGCCGCTCAGATTAGCCGCCAAACTAACGGTTGTCAGTATTGACGTTGCCCAGGAAACACCACATGGAGGTTTGAGTCGACTTGAGGCGATTTTACAAAGATTATGCTGGCCTCGCCAGGTTGAGACAGTCAGACATGTTACATTGTTACATCGCCCCCAGTTTCCCTCCTTCAAATTAACTACATTGTATTTTTAATGAATTTCGTACATTTTTGGTTATTTTTTAACTTTACATGATAAATAAAAGCGCCTTCTAGCGGAGAACAAAATTGTTTTAAAAAACAAAATTCAAATTTAATTCCCTTTTCAAAATTTTTATATTTTAAATACATGCAATAACAATAGAGCTCAGCTACTACAGCTTTTTCACACTTTCTCCGCAATAGATCATTTTAAGAACCAATCCAATATCATTGAAATAACTCAAAGATATCGATAAAAGTGGTCCAATAAAAAACCAAAAGGGAGAAAAATTTACCCACCATAATATGGGTTGGGCTCAGGGACAACACAAGACATAACAACTAACCATGCGTTTACATAGATCTAATCATACATTAGTTTTCAATCTACTTTTGAGTTGACCTTTCGACAAGTTAACATCAAACACGTTACAGTTGTTAACAAAGGTACTCATGCGATTTAATGGAGCAGTTAAGATATAATTTGTTCTACTAAATGGTAAATAAATCAAGTTGTTAGAGTTTCTGCTGCTTCTACGGTTAGTGTTAAAATTTATAAAAGAAAGAAGCTCTGGAGAGTCGAATACACCAGTTATGAGTTGGTGTAAGTAGACGATATCAGCAGATTTTCTTCTCTCACTTAAAGATTGCATCTTTAATAATTTTAAACGATCCTCATATGGAGGAAGGTTAAATGTGTCAGTTCCACTCAAGCCTCTTAGAGCAAACCGAACAAAACGTTTTTGAATTCTTTCTATACGATCAACATGCACATTGTAATGTGGGGACCATACTTGACTTGCGTACTCCAAGTGAGGACGCACGATTGAATAATACAGAGTTGTAGTTGTTATTAAGCTATCAAACTCCTTGGCCCACCGTTTTATAAAACCAAGCATAGAAGACGCTTTTTTACAAATTCTATCAATATGCATGTTAAACGACAATTTAGAATCCATGCATATACCAAGGTCTTTGACGGTAGTTACACGACTTAAAGCAGTATCTTTAATTTTGTAATCAAATACGATTTGATCCAGTTTACAAAATATTGTAAAAATCCCATTAATTTAAGTTTAAATAAAATTAGATTATGTGGTAATTTATCAAAAGCTTTGCTAAAATCAGTGTAAATACAATCGACCTGGCTACCAGAATCAATAGATTTTAAGCAGAATGTAGTGAAATCAAGGAGATTAGACACAGTGGATCTGCCAGTAACAAAACCATGCTGACGAGTTGTCATGACTTGCCCACAGTGAATTTTCACTCGATCGTACACTATTCGCTCAAAAAGTTTAGGAATCGAAGACAATTTAGCGATAGGCCTATAATTAGTGACGTCGTTCCTGCAACCTTTTTTGTAAATAGGACTGATATAAGATTTTTTCCAAAAAAGAGGAAAATTACTTTCATTAATTGATTTATTAAAAAGTAACGAGAGATGCTGACACAAAACGGAGCCGCATTGTTTTAACACTGCGGCAGGAATTCCATCTGGTCCAGCGCTAAAATCCTCATCGATTGATTCAATATACTTAAAAATATCCTCTGAGGTAAAAGATATATGCCCCAAAGAAACTCTGGATGCGTTGTTCATATAATCAAAATACGCTAAATCAGGATTAAAAGAATCTGAACAGAATGATTCTTTAAAAAGATTGGCAAATAAGCCACAAATAATGGTGGAATCGTCAGTAAATCCATCCTGAAATTTGAAAGAAGAAGGAAATCCATCAGTCTTCTTCTTAACATTAATAAATCCCCAAAATTTTCTTGGATCAGACAAAATACTCAGCTTCATATTATCCAAATACTCATTATATAATGCAGCTGAGCAATTCTCAAATTCCAGAAACAAACGTTTGTATGTTTCTAGGTCATTTGAGTCAAAACTACAAACATATTTCTTCCATGACGTTTCTATTTTGACGTTCCTATTCCTATTGTTGCGAAGAGTCTTTAAATCCTTTGTGTACCAAGGGTACGCAGAATTTTTCGCAAATTTGAGACTATATGGTACAGACTGAGAAAACATGGCAAAGAGCTCCGTATAGAAATAATTTATTGAACTGTTAAGATTATGATTATTTATGTATTCTGTAATTATATTTAATTTACTATAAAGTAAATGATTCAACCCCAAAAAGTCAGCTTTTTTGAAATTGAATTCATAAACTGTGTCAACAGAGCTTGAATTTACCATATTCTCCCTATCGGATTTATACCAAATACTCAAAGGTGGATGGTAATTATCAATAGTAGTCAAAGCATGAAGTGCCTTCTGAACAATGACATTGTTACTGTCTGTAGTTAAGACTAGGTCAAGCAGCCTTTGCAGACTATTATAAATACAACTAACTTGTTGTAAGTCAGAACATATATTGTCAACAAATATGTCAACAAATATGTCAACAAAATATGTTCTTGGCGTGTCTTCGAATTAGATGCACAAAAATGTGTTTCATCGTCAGAAGAATGCCATTTTAAGTCAGGCAAATTAAAATCGCCCAACAATAAAATGTCGTCATTAACGTCAAGTAAATTTAATATAAATTCTATGCAATCCGCAAGGCTTGCATAGACCTCTACACTGCTCTTTGGAGGAACGTATGCATTAATAACATATACATTAGAATTGCAATGTACAACCTTAACGCATATAAGTTCGATATTAGCAGAGCAGGGAATATCAATAAAGGAACTAACACAGGAGTTCCTTACAGCTAATAGGACACCACCACCAACTGCAGAATTATTGTCAGCGTGTCTGTCCTTCCTATATACTTGAAAACTATTGTCAAACAGTTCTAAGTCAGTAATTCCTCCGTTCAACCAAGTTTCAGTTAACGCGATAATATCTTCAGAAAAATTCTGAGTTGACAAAAAAATGTCGCGCGTCTTTGAACGCAATACCCTTACATTTTGATAGTAAAGGGAAAGCCTATTTAGTTTTTTTGGGTCTGACTGGGTCTGACTGGTGATATAATAGTATTACATTGCAAGTGAACCTCCACGGTCCTTCGAAGCTTAAAAATCGATTTTCTCAAAATTCTGACGTGCTACAGCAAAACACCCAGACACGTATTACTTTATTTTAAGCCTTTTTTCATATTCTGTTAACATTTCTCATGTGTACCAACCACTGTCGTACTGTGTTATAATATGTTTTGTAAGTTGCAGAAGTTTCTGAAACGAATAATGATGCCAATCAAATAAAGGATATCATGGCAAATGCTACCATTCTAATTATTTTAATTTAATTAATTATAATTTATGTATGTATTTAGTTGTAAATATACGAGAATATATATTACGTATATAATCGTAAATGTTAGAAGATAAAAAAACTATAATTTAACCAAATCAGTTCAATTGATCTTTAAAACGAGCATAAAAATATTAAATTTTCTATAAATAAAACTGCAGTAAAAGTCCTTTGAATTTAAATATCATTCTGAATTCTGGTCCATAGACATCCTCATTTCCTCTTTTAAAATTTTTCGTCGTTTTAATGAATTTTCATGCGAAATTTTTTCATCTGCAGGTTATTTTCTTTGTTCCTTTCCTTTTACCTTTACTTTTGAGGTACGTTTGAACTCTCGATAGACTTTTGTACTTTTCATATATATGTTGCTTTCCTGTTTTACTAAGTTATTGGACCTCTCCAAAGTGCCTTGAATACATATATCCTGTACTATGGTGGTTTAGCAAATATTTTATTCTGTGCAGAATTCTTATAACCCCTGCACCACAAAATAAGATAAGAAGACATTTTTTTACAAAACTTTTATTATTTTACAAATTTATTATTTTTTACTCACATATCGTGTCAGTTTGGGCCGATTTCTTTTAGCAGTGGAAAAACTAAAGCAGATAATATTTAAATAGTTTGCTTATCGATTATTAATAATTGTTGCAAAAATATCGCAATGTAGCAACAACAAAAACCAAAAACTAATTTCTAGCATATTTTTTACAAAATTTCTAGTAAAACCACTTTATTTTTATAATTCACACATCTAAATCCAGTTGGTTTGAAATAACTTTAAAATTGCTTAAAGTAATATGTGGAACACGGTATTTCACTCGATTTTAATTAAGAAAAAAGTGAACTTGAAATCGAAAAAGTGAAATGTGAAACACCCAATTTCGACTTATATCTATTTCAACTCTAATTGAAATGGGTAGATAATTGAGTTGGAAGCAATAGTCGTCTAGATCACATGGTCCAATTTTAGGCAAAAAATAGTCAGTGATCATGGCGCGAAAAGGGTACCGGCATAACGTTTCTTTTTTTTTTTTTTGAAGAAATATACACCAATGATTCCTGCAGCTTATAAACTACACGAAACCTGTGTTGTTTGATTATAATAGCAGCTCTTAAATCTCTTCGGGTCGCTCTTCTGCCCAAATACCAAAATTTTGCTGATTGATGTAGCCATCAGGCAGATATGGCCCTCATCGTTGAACACAATTTTGCTCGAATACAGTGAATCTTATTCAAGCATTTCTCTGATTCAATGACTGAAACATGGTGACGATTTGAAGGTCAGTCAGCTTTAATTCCTGCACGAATTCAACTTCTACTTGTGCATCTTCACCAGTTGTCTTGTTACTCGTTTCAATAGAGAATGAGGATCTTCAACTCGGTGGGAACAGAAATGTATTGGTTTAAGTCGCTGACTGGAGTAAAAGTAGTCAAGCTTAATGCAGACCATTATTGTATAGCGTCAAAACCTGTTCAATAGATGACATGCTGCCATGCATTTGCTCTAGTACTGTGATCCACTCCAATCTACCTTAATCTCTACTCTTTCATGCATCTGTCTTGCATATGCCTGAATTGGCTTCCGCTCCATGCTCATCATTTTGCCATGCTCCAAAATAGCCAATTATAGCGTTTGTGCCCCGCAGATTTTTTGATGAACAGCTCCTTGCAGGAGTCCCGTCGAAGCTCTAGCAATCCTTAAGTTCAATCCTTGGATTGAAATAACAAAATGCAGCCGCAATTGTGGCTATTATTGGCAATAACAGCAGCAAAATATTGGAGATAGCCGCATAATTTTGAATGCAAGAATCCGCAGACTGTGGCTGTGGTAACGCCAACAACGATGCGCTGTCGGCCTGATTATAAGCTACAAGGTGTACAAAAACTGTTGCAGTCAAGAACATGACGAAGAAGATGATGACGATGAAGATGACGTTGTCGACGACAACGGTTATGGCGACGATGAGGACGCATAGTTTTTGCCATAAAAGTACAGCATAAACAACAGCAACAACAAAAACAACCACAAGCAGAGTAAGTCATCAGCAGTGGATGCTGTTGTTCTGCTGTATTTTGGTTTATAAGCAATACTGGCCAACAAAGAAATTGCAGGAGAGACAAAAAAACAACCATAAATGTTGCTATAATATGCGCAAAAATGCTGTTGCTTGCAGTGCCGCCGCCGCAGTCGTTGTCTAGCTACCGACGGGATGCCGGCATGGTTTTACCAAGATGCCGAGATGGTGAATTTTTCAAATAGCTCAGTGTGGTTCGTGGGCAACAATTCAATTTGACCTTGCATTTTACCCACTTCGGCAGCAACAACAATAACGTATTTCAAAGCCTTGCGTAATTATCGGCTGCCTTTCTTAACTTTACCCTCACCGACATCCATGGTGACTACACTCTAAAAATTATTGGCTGAAATTTACTGCTATAATAGTAGGCAATCGTTTTGCTAGCAAAAAAGCAGTAAAGTAAGTGCCATCACAATTTACTACCATAACAGCTGTAAGGTAAAAATTTGGGATTACTATTACTTGTCAACTGCACCAATATTAACTCTCAAGACCTATGCTATGACCAACACTATTCAAATAATTGTTTAATTGTTCATCAAAACATAAGAAGTATGCGTAAAAAGTTCGACAATTTATTGCTGCATTTAGAATCTTTTTTGAATAAGCCTGCATTTATTTTCTTAACTGAAGTTTGGATTTATGATAACGAAAAATCACTGTTTAATATTAATGGTTACAATTTTATAGCTAATTGTAATAATAATTATGCATCTGGCGGTGTTGCTGCTTTTGTTCATTGTGGTATAAGTTTCCAGCATTTTTGTTTTAATTTCCGTAGTTGTGATGTTTTAAAGGTAATATGTTCAATAAATAATATAAAATTCACATTCTTGTGCATTTAAAGGTTTACTGATAGTTCTATTACGCTTGATATTTTTCTCAATGACATAGTCACTCTTTTAGATAATGATAACCATACCAATTTGCGTTTTATCGGTGATATTAACTTAAATATTCTTGAAAGCAACATGCACAGTGACAGATACTTACTTCAACTTTCTTTCTTTGGCTTAGAATCATGGATAAACCAGCCTACTCGTATAACTTCATTGTCTGAAACTTGTATTGACCACATATTTGTTCGTCTTGAAAACTGTAAATTGTCTCTGTATAGCTCGGTGATCGATTTTCAGATTTCTGATCATTGTTTAACTGTCTTAAGTATTGCTAATTGTCAAGTAACCAAAAATTATTTGTCTATCTCTCCTTCTATTTATACTTCTACTGATTTTAGGTTATTAAACAATTCTCTTCGTTTTGAAACTTGGGTTACAGTTTATAATGAACCCGATGCCTCTAAAGCGTATACTGCTTTTATTAAGCAACTAGTTAAGCATGTTGAAAGTTCTACAAAAACTTTAAAGAAAAAGAATTGCGTATTGAAAAAAATTAAACCCTGGATAACGAATGACTTGCTTCATAAAATAAAGGCCAAAAAACAAGCTATTTAAGCGTAAAAAAAGATTCCCAAATGATTCTTTAATTAATTCTTCTTATAAAGCTATTTGTAAAGAAGTGTCTAAAGATGTAACGTTCTGCAAGAATAACTTCTACTGTAATGAATTCCAAAAAGCAAAAGGTGACATTCGAAAAGAATGGAAATTGGTAAATAATATACTCAATAAACAGACAAATAATGAAACCATTCAAACATTGTTTAGAAATAATTTACCTGTTTCTAATTCAAAAATTCTAGCAGCTAGTTTTAACAAATTTTTTGTTTCAACAGGCTCCGAAGTAGTTGCTGATAATGCTACTGATATGTCCTTGTGTTCTTGTTTGTCCAGTGAACCCTCTTTATCTAAGAGCTTTTTCTATGATGCAATTTTTTCGTTTGAGGTGTATAAAATTATTATGTCGTTAAAAAATTCGAATTCTGCTTCAAATTATTATTTTACAAATAATTTCATTAAGAAAATTTCTTTTAATATTTGCGATGTTTTAAGCCATTTGTTTAATTTAAGTGTTGAGACAGGTACATTTCCGAGTGAAATGAAGATGGCTGAGGTAATTCCTCTCTTTAAGAAAGGTGATCGTTCCAATATTAACAACTACAGACCCATATCGCTCCTTCCGGTGTTTGCTAAAGTTTTTGAAAAAGCTATTAAGGCTCGTATCGTAAAATTTTTGGAAAATAATTGTCTTCTTAGTAAATGTCAATATGGCTTAAGATCTGATCTGTCAGCAGAAGATGCTCTTTTGAATCTTTGCTCAAATGTCTACTCAGGTTTAAACAATAAAAAGTTAACTGCGGCTCTTTTCGTTGATATTACCAAAGCTTTCGATACAATCAACCATGATATTTTATTAAAAAAATTGCATAATTTTGGCTTTAGAGGCTTAATATATAACTGGCTTGGTTCTTATTTATCAAATAGACAGCAGAAAGTTAAGTTTAAAGGTAACTTTAGTTCTTCATTGCACGTTAAATTAGGTGTACCACAAGGCTCGGTGCTAGGTCCTATTCTGTTTTTAATCTTCATTAATTCACTTTTTTCTCAGAATTTCAAAAGTAGTGCAAATGCATTTGCTGATGACATGGCCCGTACGTTTACGAGTAACTCACCATTAAATCTTGCTATAGATTTAAATCATGATCTGGCAGTTTTAAGTCACTGGTTTAAAGTCCATCGATTGGTACTTAGCAATAAAACAAGAATTATGTTTTTTAGTGCTTTAGGTAAAGAAGTTGCTTTTCCACAATTTTACTTTCATGATGGCAGTTGTAAAAAATTTATGTCTAGTAAAGAAATCTGTTCGTCATCTGATGTTTTTCATACTTATTCTGAGGCTTTTTGTTGCTCTTATAAGTATTGAATTTTAGTATTGAACATGTTAATTCTTTTAAATACCTCGGATTAATGTTGGATAAGAAGATGAGTTGGTCGGAACATACTCGAGCTCTAAAAAATTATCTAATGGCTGCCACTAGACATTTATTTTTGTTAAGACCTTATTGTTGTTCTGAACTTCTAGAGTCAATTTACTATGGTATTTTTCAATCCAAATTGGAATACGGTTTAGTTTGCTGGGGCGGCGCTTATGCTAACAAAATTACTCCTCTTTTTATATCTCAAAAACATGCAATACGTCTGATTTGCAATAGATCTCGCCGTGATAGAAGTCTGATTCTTTTTAGAACATTGAACATCTTACCATTAAAGCATTTATACTATTTCAAGGATATTGTTTATCAAATCTGGGTATCTACTAAGTAGATACTCAATAAGCTATAACTTAAGAATTAATCTTCAGAATCTTGTCACTGTACCACAGTTTTCACTTCAATTATTTCTGCAGTTTTATACTTCAGTAGCTCCCAGACTCTTTAACAGCTTACCTACACTCTAAAAAGTTTTTGTTGAAATTTACTACAACAGTTGTCGGCAACAGGTTAGCTACTAAAACTGTAGTAAATTTACACACTCTTATTTCATTCAACATCTTGTTTCCATTGTTGTGTAGTGAAATTCAACAAACAGTGTTGAATTTTGCTTAAAATAGGAAGCAATGAAATTGATATTGCAGCGAAATTAAACATCAATTGTTCAATGTTACTTTCATCTGTGTAGTGCCAATACAAATCTATTACTTCGATTTCAGAAAAATTCAATAATTTATATTTAGTTTTACTATAATTGATGTGGCCAATCTAAACTTCTATTGTTATTCTAGTAAAGATATAAAAAAACAATTTGTCACTTTTGACGGTACGTGCAGAGATATGGTTTGATTTCTGCTTCATGTTTATTCTTCTTCAAATTGGCACTACAAAAACGAAATGAAAAATAAACACTTAGGAATTGAAGAAATGAAACACAAGAAATTTTTTTATTATTTCAAAGAACTAAAACATTCAGATATTGCTGACAAAATATCACTAATAACACAGCATTCAATTAACTTTTACTAAAACCGAATTCTCATTACACTTTTTTAATCAAAAATCAGAGAACTTTAAGTTAATGATCCTAACACTTTGACAAGCTAACTCAACTGAGCATTTGTTGAATATATTGTTGATGTTGAACATTCAACTGTTTAATTTTAATTAAATTTATGTAGTAATCTATTACTTTGCAGCTGTTATTGCAACAAAATTCAACATTTATTGTTTAATTTTAGTAAGAATTGTGTAAATTGGTAAACATTCAAAAATTAATGCAAGATTTATAGTAAAATCAGACATCAGTTAGAATTTCAACAAAAAATTACTGTAATAATTTTAGTAAATTTACATATCTTTTTTAGAGTGTAATAGCATAAGATGTATTCGTAATAAATGTATGTTTCTTCGTAATGTTAAAACTTGGCTTTTCAGTCTTAATTACAATGATGTTGATTGTTTGTTCAGTGTTGGTTAGTAGTTAATCCTTTTTTGTTTTTTGAGCTTCTCCACGTTTTTTTTTTCTCATTATATATTTATTTTTATTATATTTATTACACTTATTTTTTTTTTCTTTTTTTTTGTGATTATTTATATTATATATTTATTCTTTGAAACCACTTCACTTCACGTTATAATAATAATACGATTATGTTCAATTATTCAATTATTTACTTATGTAACTGCAATCGTCTCTAGTTCCTTGTGAACTATAGATTGCAGATCTTTTTCATTCCAAACTACAACTTCTTATGTAATGTAATTAATGAATTTTTTGCCTATTTAAGTTATGTTATGTAAGTTGTTAATAATGAATAAATGTTTGATAATGTTAACTTTAATAGTAAAACTCTACAAAATCAATACTATTATAGCAGTAAAATTGAAGGACCGTGTACTAATTTTACTACTATTTTTTTAGTAATATTCAATGGACGTGTGATCATTTTACTGCTACTTATGTAGTAAAATTCATCTAAATTAGAGTAATATTATTACTACTTTGTTGCAATTATAAAAGGCCCTGTTATATATACAGTGAATCAAAAAAATTTAGGCACAAAGCTATTAAAAATGTTAGTTCGTTAGTAAAGTTTTTTCCACTTCACTTATACAAAAGAGTAGTATGAGCACTTAAAATATATACTTTTAAATATTTATTACAAAAAATAACTTAATAACAATTTTATTTCAGATTAAAAGGCATGGTTTTTAAATCAAAAAATTAAGGCACAAGTGAAAAGTAATATTGTTTTATCATCAGGATGAGTAGGCATGGCAACCGTATAGATTTTATCTCTACAGTACAGAATTTTGACCCTGCGGCCAGAAAAAAAAATATCGTACAGAATTTGTACAGAAATTTCAATGTCCGATTTAAGCTTAAGGTGCCCCCAGACTATATGTTTCATGCAGATGACATCTGTGTGTCAAAATTTAGTTTTTGTCATTCAATGTTTTCTTTTGTCTCCACACTATCTGACACGTTATTTGAAAATAAAATACAGCTTTTGAAATTTTTGTAAACCGTAAAGCTCTAAAGTGTCCACCTTTGCTCATTCAAACTAAGAATAAATTCATTAAAAATCAATTTATTGAATAAATATGTTAAAATTTGCCTTTTCTTCTATTTTCACATAAAAAATTTATCAAACTGACGTTTTTTACAGATGGAAAAACATACGAAATTAGAGACTGTTCTAATTCAAAAATTTACAGACGCAAAAACAAACGACACACAGTGGACTCTTTGGCCTGTTTTGAGGGAAATAAATCTGTAACTGGAGTTTGAGTAAACGGAATGAAATGAAATTTGGGACTTAGGCTATTGAGTGGCATAACTTCCTTCCGTGTAAATTAGAAAATAGATTGACCGTTTGGTACCAAAGTTACAAAAATTTGTATGGGAAAATTTGCCATTTCGCTTCCCTACATCACGGTTTTCTATTTTTTTTTTAAATGACATAATTCCTAAACTCCACTTTTTGGAAACGCCAATGCATGCTTATGAAATTCTTAGTACATTAAAAATGATTTTATCTATTATTTATATGTTCTTTTTTTAGGGTACGCTTGAGATACCAAAAACGGTAATTTTTGCCATATTCCAGGTGGAATGTGGTCCGTCCTTGTATGATCTTGTGTTTACTTTTGCCAAATTCTTAAAGTATGTTGTATTTACTTAATATTTTGAACATTTTAAGGTTTGGCAACTTTTGGCAACCTTTTATTTCAAGGTGTTTTCGGCTCAAACCCCTTAGTTTATGTAGTTTTATGTATTTTGATATGTATTAATAGAGCTACCACACTACTCTTCAGTATTTCTTTTAATGCAAATAAGTTTGAATGAATATATAAGTTTTTTTTTCAACCACCCCTCCTTCCGCCCATCCTCTGTCACGCCCTTTCCTCAAAAATTACTGTTCAATTATTTATAGATCTATGACAATAATTCCTTGGTTCGAATCATTTTAATAAAATTACTATTTAACTAAAAAGTACTAAGAGATAAAGTAAGCACAATAATAGCAATAGCAGGTAAATATGATGATCGTTTAAATGCAAGTGTTGTTGTTCTGTTGTTGCTTTTTCTAATAGGAATGCATTGAGCAGAATAATTTCTTATCGTACATCCAAATTCAACAGAGGAAAATGATTCTTTTGATTCTGATTCAGATAGTGCGTAATATTGTGATTATTTCTGTATGTTTGTGTTTCAAAATAAATCTCTCTTGAATTTGAATAGATGTATTTTATGAACTAAGTTTTTATTTGTTATTGCTTCGAAAGAAAAAAGGCACAGTTTCGAAAGTATCGTGAGTGTAGACGTAGAATTACTTTTTATACAGTAATTGAGACAAATTCTGATTTAATTCGTACATGTTTTCAAGGTTATTTTGATAATATTTCATCGTCCATACAAAAATTATTTAAAAAGAAATTTATTTTGTACCATAATTTTTTGTTTGATTTTTAAGTGATGAATTTTTTGTTCTCGTTAATTTTTATGTTGAAATTGCTTATGTTAATTAATATAAAAAAACTGCAGTAAAGTAAACAAAAGTAAGATATTTTTTAAATAAATTTTTTTATTTTTCATAATTTCTTTCGTCAAACTTGTATGGGACGGTCCACTGTGCGACATATCAAAACGACATTTTCATATGTTCCACACTATCTGTAGCTAAAAACTATTTGTAATTTTTGACGTGTCATACGTATGAAACATATAGTGTAGAGGCACTTTGAGTTGCAAATGAAAAAAAAAGAACTATAAAACATATGAAAAAACTTTCAAACACTTAAAATAGCAGACTGACAACATGTTGTATCGTATGAACTCCCCAATGACGTTAGTGGGTGTCATTGCGATTTAGCCTACCGGGAAACAAATTGAAAAAACGATAGAAGAAATTCCTCAATTCAATTTAAATGAGCATTCGAATAAAGTGCACGCTCAATACGGCCACATAGAACTGTCTTGCACTGCGGAACAAGTAGAAGAATGGAACGCGGAAAACTTGCGAACGGAAAAACGATGGGTTGAAGTTTTCAATCACATAAATACCGCGTAAGTGCCGTATTTGAATTTTGCACGCATCATCAAATTCATTCTCTGTTTACCTGGGTCAAGTGCAACAGTAGAACGTGTTTTTTCTTTAATAAAAAAACGTTTGGAAAGCCGAGTCAGGCAATCTTAGCATCGAAACAATTAAATCAGTTCTACTCGTGAAATGTAACTTAGATTACTAGTGCATTGACTTCCATACATTTTTAAGAAAACAGCCGCCTCTATTGAGGCAAATCTCAAGCTAGGAGAAATGCAATTTTAAGCAGACGAGCGACCTCAGCAGCATTGCTTCTGGAAATGATGATGAAGCTGATGGCTCTAGCAATAAGTCAGTCGTTGGAGCACAAACCGAAAATGCAGTCTCTATTTAAATGTGCCCGATTATGGTAGAATAAATACAAAGTAGCCGTGACAGATGGCTATTTTCACACAAGCACCTACGGTTGCCTCTTCTCGTGCATCTTTTACTTTGCCATTTTCTTTCATCCCTATTTTATACTATTTTTGACTTTTGATGGTCGCTTTAAGACCTGCCACAGCTACCTTGTAGTTATTCTACCATGCGTCTGATTAAACAAC
Source organism: Dichetophora obliterata (assembly GCA_963920525.1). NCBI lineage: Eukaryota > Metazoa > Arthropoda > Insecta > Diptera > Sciomyzidae > Dichetophora > Dichetophora obliterata. The sequence continues at coordinate 5,975,743 of OY986437.1, read as the reverse complement.
TTAAAATTATGTTTTTATTATTCATGTTGCTTTTTATTAGCTTTCGTTGAAAATGCAAATTTTCTTATATTAATCTTGTTCTCCATAATCATAATAAATACCAAATAGTGTACAGAATTGTCCAGATTTTTGAGTTGAATTTTTATATATTTGTACATTATTTGACCGTACGATAGTTGGCATGCTTAGTTAGGCCTCCTTTGGCCTGAATTACCGCCTCTAAACGTCAACGCATTCTTCTCACTAAATTTGATGTCTCTTCAGGTGTTATTTTTGACCATTCGGTGCATATGGCCTCCTTTAGCGTATGTTTGACGTTAAATTATGATTGAAATTTTTTTTTAGTAAGTGCCAAATATGCTCAATGGGGTTCATATCAGGTGACAACGGATGTTTTTAACTGCTTATTGTGATAGATTAGCCATTCCTACACCAAGATAAGACGAATTTTTTGGGTCGTTCTATTTTTGAAATAAATATTGTTTCCCAGTTAACCCCAACTTTTCAACATTGGGTGCCAAATTTTCCTTTAAAATATTCAAATGGAGTTGCTTATCCATTTCTCATTAATAAAAACAAGATTCCCAACTCCAGATGCCACTGAACACCCCCAAAACCATAACATTGCCACCACCGTGTTTCACTGTGTTAATTGTATTATTTTCCTGCTGCTCTTTGCTTGCTTTCTCCATATTTTTTGAGCGCCATCCGAGCCAAATAATTTGTATTTGAATTCAGCACTAAATATGACGTAACCGCAAAATAAATCTGGCTCATTTACGTGGAGCTTAGAGAAATCTCATATCCTTTTTTGTTTGTAGCTGAAATAAACGTCTTGCGGCGAGGAAATCGTCCATGATATCCAGTTTTATTTTGTATATTTCGACTTTTTTGAGCATCAAAGTTCTTTTTTTAACTATTACTGCATTTCATGGCATAGTTTAACAGGCAAAACCTTTGAATTTTGACAACTGCAGCCAGTACAATTCGCTCCTGGCGTGGAGTAAATGTTTTTGGCCACCCAGATTAGGTCTTACGCTTGCCGGTATTTACATAATGGTTTATGATGTTGCGCACACTTGAATATGGCCACTGTACTATTTTACCAATTTCGCGATGATACTTTTTCTGCACTTAAAGATTTATTATTATTTTATGAACTTTAACCGAAATTTCGGTTCCGCTGCCCATTTTGCTCAATATATCATGAAATCAAGATCAACACTAACTTTTTAGCAATTGACATTTGGACGACTACGCAATAATTATGTGCAGAGAAATGGAAAAAATTCAAGAAAACTAAAATATTATCGTTATATTTGCAAACTTTTGCCTAAACTTATTTGATTTAAAAATCATGTCTTTTTTTAGTTTTTCAAACATTTATTCTGAAATGAAATGGAAATTAATTTATCTTTTGTGGTGAATACGTAGTAAAAAGTTTATTTTTTAAAATGCTTATACTACTTTTTTCTGTAAGTGAAGTGGAAAAATTTTACTAACAAGCTAACATTTTTAATATCTTTGTGCCTAAACTTTTTTGATTCACTGTACTTAAAGACTTGTTTGAAGATATTCAAGCTATTTTTTATTGATAAAAATCTTATTAAACAATTTTTTAAAAACAGTTTTAAGAACTTATTATTTAAATCTTATATGGGAAATTGTTTCAAGAGAGGAATCAATATTTTTTCTGTTTCGAAACACGCTATAATGTTTCTTTATATATATTTATTTTGAAAAATTACATAAAAGATATATGAGTAATCTTATACTCAAAACACAGCAAATTTGATAAAAAAATAGCTTTTTAACCCTCGAGAAGGCGCTCTATGAGCATTTTGCTCACGCAATTTTTAAATGGATAAAATTCATATTTTTTATTTATATTTTTGCACGTATTATGTTGAGTATCTTTGGTAACGGTTGTTCTCCGCGTCTTGGCAAACTTTTGCTGAGGTCAGTGCACGGTTGGAGCTGTAGGTATGCGATTTAAAAATTACAGTAATTCTTCAATAAGCACAATGTTCACGCGCGACAATCCATGCTATTCTGCGAGGCGCGCCTTCTCCAGGGTTAATACAGAATTTTTGAGTTTGGAATTCATATAAAAAATAATAATTCATGCCTCTGGATATGACAATAAATTTCATAAAAATTTGATCCAATATATCCGCATTCGCGTAGTGAACATTTTATAAATTTCGAACGAGAACAATTGTGTTATTCATTTCAAAACTTTCACAGAAGTTTTACACACAGAAGTTTTACACCACAAAAAAAGCAATGTATTGAAAAAACAAATAAAATTAAATGAACGCGTTGCAACGCTACGAATGTTCACTCACAAATGAGCATCCACGCCAGGGTTGACAAATGACTTTTTCATTTTGGTATACAAATTTAGAAAAAATTGTACTAAATGAAAAAAAAGTATGGAATAAATTTTGTTAACTCCACGTAGACTGCGTTAACTTTGACACTCCGTTTGTGACGCTGATAAAGAGGCGTGGCAGGTCAATCTCTAAAGGTCAGTCTGCTGACACGATTACAGCCGCAATCTTAAAGCTTTCACATTGAAATTTGGTGTATGTGCTTATATCAAAAAACAAAGATTAAGTTCGAGAATGAGCAAAATTAGATGAAAACCATGCCGTCTTTATAAAACAATAACATTTCTAAAAACGAAACAAAAATGTTTGCAGTTTGAAGTAAGTTCTTTGAAGTAAAATATTCACCATATATTTTTGGTGTACTACTTCATTTCTGTGGTGTACTACTTCTGTAACTAATTTTGATGCCACTGTAACGGCTGGACCTATTAATGGCTTTACGCCGTACTTTTAAAAAGGAAAGAAAGGAAGGAAGAAAGTCTTTTGGATTTTTAGACTTAGCACAAGACTGACTCTTTATTCAATTTTCCAGATCTATATAAATTAAAAATACCAGTATTTTTCTTCTATACTGCAGCCAAAACTCCTCCCCATATTTTCACATACATTGAAATTAAAAGTAGCCAAAACCAATTAATTAACATATTGAGCAATTTCTTTACATTTATAAGTTCTTTGTTTTCTTTTATTCTTACACTTTAAATAATTACTATTGCTGCGCTTGCAATTTCAATGCAGCAACATTGTTTGCGTCAGTCGCGATGTAATATGAATCATTTGACCCAGTGCAGAAATGAAGATAAACAAAACGAAAATTAGTTTGTTGTCATCGACTCAACTATTTACTGTACCGTGGGCTGGCTGTGCTATGACACTACATATTTAGAATTTGTTAAAATCGGTTAAAAAAACGCCTACATCCCACACAACGTTACTTTATCAAATCTTTAAAATATCTAAAAACTAAACAAAAATTACTGTCATGATTAAAAATTTTCCTATATAATTTGGCAGCAAAAATTCAAAATATGATGAAAATTTTTCAAATCAAAGAAACGACACAACAACCTCCCATACAATGTGGCTTTAACAAAATTGTAAAATTACTGAAAATGCCACAAAAACTAATGTAATGACTTTAAATTTGGCACATAAGAATTGCATTCGAATATGCACTATACATTTCAAATTTGTCAAAATAGTATGAAAACCACGCCTACCTCCTAAACAAAGTAACATATAGTTAAGTAAACACAAAACGGATAAGTCTCTAAAAATTCCGCAAAAATTCATTTAATAAGTTAAACATTAAATTAAAATGAAATTAAAATTCACTTTGAGTTTGGATTTTGGCAAAATTGATAGAAACTCGAATAAACTTCCATACAAAGTGACGTCATCAAAGTAGCATAACTTTTATAAATTCCACAAAAATGTGTGTATTAACAGCATATTTAACACATAATCTTCCACATCTTCCACATAATTTTCCACACGTTTGTGTTTTGCAGTTGAGTTTTCGCAAAATTGGATGAACAACCACAACAGTAATCTATACGAAGTGACGTCATCAAACTTTAAAAACACGCATAACTAAGACTATACTGTTGGGGTATCCAAACTTTGACCCATTCGAATATAATTCCCTGCTAGTTTTTATTTGAATTAAAGTGAATGTGTTTTTAACAATTCATGAACCTTATAAAAAAAGTACAAAGGTTTTTATATATTTTAAATTAATCACAAAGTTTTTTATAATCACAAAAAGAAATACAAGTGGTCTTATAATATTAAAAAAAAATAAATCAATAAAATCTATAAAAAAAATCATATAAACATAAAGTTACGAGGTGTTTTTATAATTAAAAAACAAAAATGTCTATAAACGCTCGAATTTCTGATGTTACCTTAAAATAAAAAAGGCCTCTAACATTTTCTATAATCAGGTTCTTCACGGATGCCTTTAGGTCAACCATCCATCTACCCGAAATCTGAGACAATCCAGCCGAATTTTTTTTTAAATGTTAGTCAGGTCCTTTATATGTAAAGATAACGAAAGAAGTTCATGGGAAAATCTTCCTGTCAAGCAATTCTTCACTTTCTGTTAAATTTAAGAAATTTTTTCATTTGATATATTACTTCTGAAATCAATATTGTGGCATTTAGTTCACTAGATTTTAAAATTTTTTTTGCTTAAATTAAATAAAATAAATTGCTGCAATCTGCAGTCTGTTTCTGTAATTGGTTTTCATTAAACTTTGGAAATAAAACATTTTTTTAACATTTGATGTCGAATGTAAAGTTGAAAGAATTCCTTAAGTAATTTTATATAAATTGGAGAAAATCGACTATTTAAAACAATTTTTTTTTTTATTTTACACAGTACCAAAATTCAAAACTAGATAAATGTTTTAATTCTTTTAAATCATTTGCTTACTTAGACTTCCAAATTCTGTGCTTATTATGGAGTGAAATAAAATGTACCGAAAATGTTTTGGTAGTAGGAAAATAGGAAAAATATAAAATTGTATCAAAAAAGTACAATTGTACCGAAAATATCAACCCTGATCCACGCGTCTAGCAGGAGTCAGCTGCATCGATTACTACAACTATAGCAGTAAAATTAAACGACATTTGACTAAAATTAATGCAATAATTGTAGTAAAACTTAAAATTACTGCATTCATTTCAGTAAAATTACTCTCCGGAACAATGATTTTACTGTTATTGAGTTAGCATTTTCAATATATGTATGTTTGTAGTAATTTTACTGCAATCTTAGTAGTAACAATAAGATTTACTACCATTTTTGCAGCAAAATTGAGATCACCGCCATCAACTCTATCAAGGGTTGCCATCTGTTCCAGTTGCTTCTTCATTTATTTCAATATTCATTGGTGTTCGATTGTTTGTCGAAATGCACCATAGAAATGAAACGAGTTTTTGCTTCGCCAGAAGCTAGTGTTGTAACTGAAAGGTGGCTATGAATATTGAATAATAATGAATATTGAAATAAATGAAGAAGCAACTAGAACAGATGGCAACCCTTGATAGAGTTGATGGCGGTGATCTAAAATGGCCTCCTGCTTTGAAGTGTCATATGATTAGCAGCCATACAATTCATAAGAATGAATTAGAGGATCTGCACATTCATATGCTAGTTTAAACAGTGAGTTGATCACAGCTTAATCACTCAAAGACTACTGAAGAGGAATATGTAGCGATTTCCGAAACAGACTGTCTAGTCAGCTAAGTGATTGACTCTATACAGAGTTGTTGTTGTTGTTGTTGTTGTTGTTGCCTTCTTGAAAACTCACTTGATCTAAAGCTCACAATCTTAATTCACATTTTGTAGTAGTTTTAGTGCATTCATGTAAAATTACTATTTCGTTCAATTACTGCTGATGCACAATATTTCACTGCAGTTATAGTAGTGAAAAGGTTTTTACTATCATCTTAACAGTAACAAAATGTTGACTTTTCAGAAATTGAGTGAAGTTACTACTACTATTTAAATAGTAAATAACAATTAATACCAAATTTAAAGGAAAATTAAAATTTTCAACACTAAAATTAATACTCAAATAGAAGTGAATTTAAATACATTTTTTAGAGTGTACCTAGGTTCAGTGACGTCCCTTTCAAGCTTGGCTCCATGCTTGTCTCTACCCGCATGCGTCTGAATTTGTTACTGTTGTTGTTGTTGCAACCTAGGAATGCCAAGAAAAAGTTTGCTGAATTCTTCTTCCTCCATGAAATGCTCCGGCATGAGCGAGATTTTCTTGATGTTATTGATTTGATGTCTGTGTTGATTTTTATTTATAAACGTTGATGATCTCTGCAGATGATGGTGACGATGAAGATGATGATGATGATGCTGATAATGATGTTGAAGATACCTCAAGCAGTGGGCTGATATCTAATTTGTGTTCTTTTCTAAAAATCTTAGAAAGCTCTTTGCGCCGATTTGGTTTGTCTCTAAAAGCAAAACAACAACAAGAGCAAAGGCAAGTTTTGGCCTAATGGTAAACTTTTAAGGCTATTATTATTATTTTTACTATTGTGCTATTTTACCTTTATTTTTCAATTCTCTTCTTAGTTTATCTGTCCGTTTGCTATTTTCCTCAATCAAATCATTTATTTTCTATTTTTAATTTTTAAAGCGTTATTTTGCATGTTCTTTGGATATTCTTCTTTGGATATCATTCTTTACTCTTATTAACGTAATTCTTGGCTCTTTCACCGAGCAATTAAATGATGATAGCGACCTCATGCAAATGTGAGTTTTCTTTCCCAATATTTTTTTTTTGCTTAAATAATTAAGGCTTAAAAGATACTGCTTGCAGCCCCAAGCCAAATACTAAAAGATCTGGGCCTAGAGCTAAAAATAGATTTATTGTTTTTTTAGAAGTACTTTTGGGTTCGTTTGCAATACAAATTATTTTCTAAAGTGTTAGTAAGATTCGAAACTGACAATTAAATAATAGCTTCGAAATATTTATAATAAAAAGCATAGAAGATTTAGTAAAAATCTTATTTACCACATTCTTCGACACAGTTATACGATTATCAAAGAGTACAATTTTCTAATGATCACCTAGCCAGAGATGTTTGACATGACTTTCTAGTTTGTAGAATGTTGTTTAGTTAGCTGAATTTTAATAAAGAAAGATTATACTAAAACCATTTTTCGTATTCGACTCTCAAACAGTCAAAATTTTCTGAAGAAGGAGCACTAAAATTAAACTTTTTAAATTTAATGTTTTGAGACATAGAACCATAATTAAGAAATGCAAATATCTTTTTTTTCCAAATTAAATATTTTTTAACTTTTCTTAAAAATCATATTAGATTCTCAGGTAAATGGTAAGAGCTTTTGAGTGTATGTCTTCATAAAATAATTAATTCGTTCTTATTCGCTGTTCTACGGTAAAGCTTCATAACGAAATATTGCAGAGAATTCTTTGAAGATTAAGACTGCATCAGAAAATAAAAAATTTAATTATAACTTTTTTATTGTAAGACGAGCAAGCAGGAATCGAAAATAACAGTTCTTTTCGAAATTTCTGTTCGAAAAGTCAGATGGAAAGAACTAGTCTATTCGATATTTGATTATGGCAATGTGATGCTTGTTAGCTAAGGAATAATAATCTTTAATGGTTTTAATTTTTCGGATTTTTTTAAAAAATCCAATAAATAATAGTTATTTTTTGACGAATTTTATTTCGATCAAAAATATAAGCTAAATTTTGTGACGCAAATCTTATCTAATTGGCTCCATCTCCCCACTTCCGGACAGGACAATTGCTTAGAAATTTTCCATATATCTTTATTTATAAGACACAATCTCTTTAGCCTCCATTCACGATCATTCTATTAAAGTTTAAGACAAATTTTGTAAAATTCTCTGCTCCATGCTAGTCAAGAAAGCAATCGTTGTCGTTGACAACAGCATTTCCTCGACTGTAGCAACCAGCGGTAATCATAACAACACCAACTGAGCACAATGGCACGATGCTGACATACGTAAACGGGTGAAAAGCAGGACAAGTTAAGTTCACTGCAAATTCCTCAAGTACAAAAATAAAAAAAGGGAAACACAAACTAGCGATGCGCCGAAACTAAAGGAAATAAAATAATTTTTCTTGCCAATGAACTGCCATAACAACATGAATATTATGAATATTTATGGTAGATTGTCATAGTTTTTTATTTTTCGGATTAACCAAGAGAGTGAATGCGACAGCTTGTTGAATGCAGACGACCGACCGACCGACAAATAGACAGACAGCCACAAACATATGACTGGATGTGCAAAGATCTTTGTGCGCAAAATATTAGGAAAAAATTGACTCCCACGTACATCGGGCACTGGGAAAAATAATACCATTGTTATTTTTGTTGCTTATTTTTAATATTTTAATTGTAATAATATTTCTTCAACTATTGCGCTATCCTCAGAAATTTACTTGCTTGTTTTAGTTGTAAATTTTTATTGGTAATAAGATTTCTAAATATCGGAAAGAACATGTTGCTCGAAGATTTATGGATTTTGGCAACATTTATTTAAGCATCACTTTTCAAATACATAGTTTGAAATATGTAAAAAGTTTATAAAGTGATTTGTTTTTGTGCAAATAAAAATATAACATTTTTCTTAAAGCGTTTTCCAAATTAAAAGTTAGAGGGTGTGTTTTAACAAAAATGACCTACAAAAATAATTATGTATCTATATACTATGTATCTGAAGGCAGACGAAATAGATTATTTGCTAAAGTGTTTTTTTTCATATTATTCAGGATTAAATTTTAAATTCAAAACTTATTCTAATCAATACTCTTTTAAAATAACTAATGAGGTTGTTGTCCTAAAATGTCACCAACACTGAGAGCCAAAAAAAATTAATCTTCACACCATATCCACAGCGAAGAACAGTGGCGCTGCTGCGCTTGCGTGTGTTGCTTAATTTTATGTGGTAAACATAAATCTTTTTGCCAAATCAGTGGCGTGGGCGTTATTTTGTTTTAACCGGAATAACGAAAAAAGTCCACAAATGAAATATCTAAATACGAGGCTTAATAAGACAGACAGTGAAGCGGATTAATGGACGCATGGGTAGACAGACAGACGGAACTTAGGAACCAGTGTCAATTATAGACGGCAGGCAGAAAAGAACTAAACAAAAAAATGGCAAGTGACAAAATCTTTAAAACAAAATAATTGACACCACAGTTAAGCAACTTGGACGACGCAAAGCACAGCCAACCAGTTAACACCGCATAGATGGCGGAGATAAAGTCTCTGACTTGATAAAGTCTCTAGAAATCCGGTTTTTGTTTTCCAAACATTTAAGCGTGAGCAAGCTAGAGGTTGGAGTAACAGATAACTATCAAAAGCTAGACAACCAGAAACACACAACTTTTTTGCTGATTCTAAGCCAAGTTAAGAGCGTGGATTAATAAAAAAAAAAATAAAAAAAATAATAAAAATAATGAAACGAGAAAACAAAATAATTTTTGCAACATTCAGCCATCCATCTCAAGGTTCTCAAGGTGTGCAGATAAAACAACAACAAAAACCTATTTAAATTGTAAATTTTAATGCACTCATCCACACACACATACGCATACACAGTCTCACACACTCACACACATACATATGCATATAGCGGTTGAGTGCATTAAAAGTCTCACATGCGAACGCTAGTGAAATAGCGCGCAGCCTTACTTTTCAGCCACAGAATCATGACTTAACAAAAAAAAAAATCATACAATATTGTGGCCAACCTTTGGAAAAAAAACCGTGGACAACTGCATGCGGTCATTCTACGGCAGAGTAAGGCAAGAAAATAAATTTTAATCTGAGTTGCATAAATTCTGCTAAACTACAAGCAAAGTTTAAAATATTCGCACTTTTTTGAAACAAAATTTGCTTCAGCTGACGAGGAGTTGAATGTTGACAGAAATAAAAAAAAAAAACAGAACAGCTCTAATATTCAACCAAACTGGACGATAAGGAAACAGACGATGTTGACTTAAATAAAAACTTATAACGAAAGTGAGTAAGTCTAAGCAGCAGCATGCTTATTGGAAAATAATTTTCTTTAAAAGTACTAAATTCATGAATATTAAATTTCAGAATCAATCACAGCAGAAAATACGTGCTAACTTTCAAGAAATACTCAAAAATCTCACTGCGTTGAAGACAGACTCACTGAGTTGAAGACAGCAAAATCAAGTCAAGAACTAAAAATGCGAATTTGCACGTTTTCTACCGCCTCACAGTGCAATTTTTTTGATTTTAGGATGACATTCGCATTATCTCAGAAACTATAAAAGCTAGGGCCATGAAATTTTGTACAAATGAGTTTTAACCTGAATTTAGTAACAGCACAAAAAAATGAGAATTCTAGGTCACCCGCATCGCCTACCTCCCATACAAACCATATTATTTTTAATAAAAGAAAAACCCGCAAAAACTGCTTATTTATGTATTTAAATAGTAAATATAATTTATTTAACTTCAAATCGGATAAATTTTCGTTATATCTCCTATAAAACAATATTACCAAATTAACGAAACTAAACAAAAAAAGTATAGCAGTGAGGGGAGGTTTTCGTAAATTTTATTTGTAAATGAAAGGGAGCACTATTGAATGAAAAATAATCCTCAAATCGGATATTTAATTTTTTCTTTCAATGTATATGCAGAGCTGTAGCTAAAATAAAATAAATTTACTTTTTTCTATATATGATATTTTGTTTGATGGGTCTTGAAGTCTCTTTTAATGCCTGCATTTGAGATCTTGCTACAAGAAAAACAGAAAACATAGCAAGCAAAGTGCAGTTTATTTTCTGCCCCCGATTCGGTTCCTCCGTACATCCGGTTCATTATTAATCATTGCATTATATTTTTAAAAAAGATACTATAAAAAAAAATGATAAAATTGTTATTAGGTAGCCTTAGGTAGTGTTATTAGGTAATTATTTTCTCACGAGCTACGACCACCGAATTTCAAACAAAAGAAAACAATATAAAGTGCGCGTGTCTCACAAATTGGCAGCTTTCAGCGGAGTCAATAGTTGGCAACTGTTTTTTTTTTTAAGTTTGAGTGAGAAACCTTTGCAATTAAATGATCCATTCACAGCAGGTGACTCTCTATTTTTTTTCTCTATTTTGTTTTCTTTTGCTTGACATTCGATGGCAGTAACACGAAATTTTACTCTTACCTATTACTTATTATACCATGGTCACAGTCAGAGAATATGCTGGTGGCATATTTAAAAATACAAATGTTTTTATATTGGTCATGAAACTCAAATACACGCTCTTGAATATTGACTACCAGTCGCTCAGCAAATGCAGCAAGCATGGCAAAATTAAACAAGGTAGTGGTAGGGCGGAGAGCCGGTGACCGAAACTGTCAAAACGAAGTTGAGATTTCATACAAAATCTGCAAGCAATGAGAAAGCAATATGAAAGCAAGAATTGGCAAATATATCAAAATGGATGAGTTTGACAGTTACGGTCACTTAGAAAGAGAACACATTCAGCCCTAACATTACCTTGTCTAATCTACTATGGCAGCAAGTAACCATCAATAAGTTTATCTGCTGACAAATCGTTCCTTCATAAAGAAATCATGAAGGATATTTACTGTTTTTCTGTCAATGTATATGTAGATCTATAGCTGAACTAAAATACATTTACAACAACAATTACCAAGCAAATCTACTACAATGATGAACAGAGAATCACATCGGTTGCGCAACGTTAGAGAGGATGAATCGAATTGGCGGCGGAAAATAAACAGCGCTTTGCTTGCTAAGTTTTTTTGTTTGCCTGGTATCAAGACCTCAAGTAGAGGCATTAAAAGAGACTTGACGGCCAGTCAAACAAAAAGCAAATATCAAAAATTTTAAATTTATTTTATTTTAGCCTACACCTAGCTCTACATATACATTGAAAAAAATAGTAACATTCAATAGCTGCATTCCCGTGGTCGTTGATTTAGAGCGTGGCTCTATTTTATTCACAAAACAAAAACAAAAATTAAAACCAGCTCGATTTCTAGCTCTATTTCTGATCTTAAAATGCTGCCAAGTTTCAAGCATTTTTTATCAAAACGAACATAGTTGGCAAATCTAAATAACTATTCATTTTCCTATTTTGACGTTTCACCGCTCTATGGGTGTTTTGGTATTATTGTTTTCTTTTGTTATTGTTCTTAAGACAGCTGTTTCAAGACTGTGATGACGAATTGATATAAAGTTGAACTAACGTTGTTTTACTGAGATTTGATCTGATCTAGTGCCATGGGAATGCAGCTAATGTTTCGCAGCGGAGTAAAGGGAGGGGAAAGAACGATACGTCTGCAAAGGAACTTATTGATGTTGCTTGCTTATGTTTTCTATCTTGTTATCTTTGCTGTCTGCATTGCTGCATTGATGACGAGAGTTACTCGGAAAAAGACAATGACGCAAGCCAAAGATTTACCCTCTAACAAAATCGTTGAACGCGCCTAAAGAAGTTTTCACTTCAAAAAATTCAAAAAAATGATTGCTAATACAAAATAAGGTCACAACTTGTTTTAAATTATAATTTTAGTTTTCTTTAAATTTAAGAGTACCTACAAATTGCCTTTGAAATCAGTGCGTTTTAGGGCAAAGTTTGATTTTAAAGACTTTTTTCAAATTAAGTGGTTTTTCTTAATAGCAGCTAGATGCAGCAGGTTTTTACAGAAACAGAAGGCAGAAGTACGATATTTTATGATAGTTATAGATTTCAACTTTAATAATGCTGAATTAGCTAGATATTTTCGAATAAATGTTACCTTAATGTTCATTCCTTGAAAAATTTAGTCATATTTTCAACGATTTTTCTATTTTTATTTATTAAATTTTTTCTATAATGTTTTATATTAAATTCAATGGCGATTAAGACATATAAAAGTCCAAAAAAACAGAAGCTTGAAATATACTTTGTGCTCGAAGTTATTATTGTTTAAACTTGACTTAAATTTTTTGGGTTTTATTGAGCTTATTTTTGCTAAAAAAGTTTCAACTTTGACGAATTTTATGAAAAAACCCATACAATACATCGAGTTTTTAATACCACATTTATATTACATGTTTTATAATCTGACGAATAAAAATACATAATCCCAAATTTAAAATTTAAAATTTGGGATTATGTCCCGTCACCATTTTTCTTCTTGAAATCCCTGGTCATAACCCAAATTCAATTCTTGGGATTATGTCCTTACGAAAAGCAGACATAATCCCAAATTTGAAATTGGGGACTTTGTCCCGTCACCAGTGACAATATATCAATACAAAGTATGTAGATTAGTTTCATTGACTTATGTTTTATTTGAAAATGTATGGATATGATTTTCAATTTGTTTGTAATAAAAAAACTTCCATTACTTTTAATACCTAACCAAAAAACCTTTTCATTTTTTTTTTTTATAAAAGAAATTTTTTTTTTAAAAATAATATAAGGGTATGTCATGTTTTGGAGGTTGTAAGTATTAAAATAAATTTGTTTTAAACAATTTTTTTTGTAACTAAAAAGTCATTTTCAAAAAAATTCTGATGAGAGAAAAAGTGAGAACGCAGTTAATGTTATTTGCTTGCAAACATTTGGAAGACGATTGGAAGAGAATGTGGATTTGCGAAGCATTGTCGATTCGCTCAAGGGCTCCTTGGAAGATGGATCGCTTTTCGATGGCCTAAGGGATGACTGCGCGATTCAAGCACAATTTTCAAAACCTTCATTCATTCCGGCAATCGTTGGAAGATCGATCGCTTTTCGATCACCCAAGCGATGAATGCGCGTTTCAAGAAAAAGTTTCAAAATCTTCCTTCGTTTATTCCGGCGATCGTTTGAAGATGGATAGCTTTTCGATCGCCAAAGCGATGAATGCGCAATTCAAGAATATTAAAAATCTTCCTTCGCTCATTTCGGCGATCTTTAGAAGATGGCTTTTTTAAAATTTTCAAAATCGAGCGTTAGAATATGAAGCTGGCTATTCTATATGGGCATTTCCATCGTAACTCACACGACATGCGTACGACTGAAGGCTTCGTTTTCTCGGAAGTTTATGTTATTAATGTAAAAAAAAATCTTATCTACATATGTATTACAAGAAATAGTAATGGTATGATCTATCAAATTTGTCGTTTCTGTAACTAATTAAGAATGTCAGTGGTAAATATGCGCTTAACTCCGCGACTAAAAAGGAAGTGTATTATACAAGCAAGTTTAGATTGTTAAAACTCAGCGAATTTTCGCATATAATTTGTTTTTGTTTTTAATTTTTAAATAATGGGAAAACAGTGAAGTTTCATTATAAACCCACTTTACCTATGGACTTTGCTTATTCAAAAATATATTGAGTTTCCAAAAAATATTTGCTGTAACTCACGCAACATAAATCACGCGACAAAATTTCCCAAAATTTTAAATTGGGTAATTAAGTAATTAGTTAGCAAAGTAACTATGTACAAATACATTTAAAAAATTGTCCTTTTCTTACCTTCACAGTTTTTCTACTATCTTTAGCCAATGCCTTCCATTTTTACTAAAATAAAAACAGCTTACGAAACATTTACTAAACATTTACGAAAATTAAAACTTCATTTGTGAAACAGTGCATAAGATTTGTGCATCATGGTTAATGAATTTATATAGAAATTTCTTAAATTAATAAAATGAAAATGTTTCTCTTAGCGCCAGTTTTTCAGTACGAGTTTAAACCTTAGTCAAATTAAAAACAGCTTAACTCAACAAAATGGACGTTTAATCTTGGTTTACCTAAATATTTTAGCATTCGTTTAATTAGAATTGACTTAAATTATCATATAATGTGTTTCCTTTTTGCCTAAGCCGAGTTTAAACGTCCGATTTTGGTGAGTTAACCTCAGTTTAATATGACTAGAGTTTAAGCTCGCACTGAAAAATTGGCCCTTAGATAATATCATGCAATAAAAAGTTTTTAATAAGTTTTGATTTTTTGGTCACGGTAGACTTTTCTGTGGAAATGCCCATATAATAAAAATAATCATCGAAAAAATTTAAAAAAAAAATATGATTCATATCAGAACTATTTGCGGTGGTAAATCTTTTGGTTGGCCAATTTGACAAAGAATGTCCCCAATAAAACAACTTGTAATGGTATATAAAGACGCTTCCCAACAAATCGCTGAGGAACCCTAAACGCGATTTGCTTGCCACACTTGTCGGCTAATCGCTTAAGACTCCTTTAGGTTTCGTTGGCAAATCTTCCCGGCGATTTGCTTATGACCCCTCTTTGCGATTCGTTATGGACTCTCTTCAGTGAATCGCTTACGAGCCTTTTAGGTGATTCGTTTGCGACTCTTCCTGGCGAATCGCTTTTATGGCCTCAACTGCTTGTTCGGCGATACTCGGATGACTCCCAAATGAGCTCAAAATCGTCCAAGCGATTCGGTGGTGATTCTGAGGCGATTGAAAATGTTTGCAGGGTTGTCTCTAGTTTCACGTGTATATGGTTCATTTCGTGTATGAAAAGTGCTGTCGTACGGTGATATCAATTTACTTTTACTGAATTTCAATTGATCATTTCTAAATTGCAATTGAAAATAGTATAAACTTATTTTGAAAAAACTACTCTTAACTTATTTTTGCTCAGAAAATTTTTCATAAAATGTGTATTTTGTTTCAAAATTTGCAATGATAGAAAAATGACAAAGAAGAGTAACATATTTTTATTGGATGTGAAGGCACTCTCTTTCATTAGAAAAAAGTTAAAATAATCATCTTATGTCCTTCGCACAAACATTTTATTTTGACATACAAATGAAATTGTATTTTGCCCTGTCTTTAAGGTAAAAAAATGTAAAAAAGGATTGCATGTGAATGAAATATGCCTATTTTTTGACATTTCTTTAAAAATGTTCTATTTTTTTATGTTCAAATTGAAAGAATACTCATTCAAAGACAAACGCTTGTCATCATCAGAAACTAACTCTTTGCAGTTGTTGTTAACTTTAATTAGTTTTCTTGCCAGCTATTTTTAAGCACTGCAACATTTAACGCTTTTTTCTATACAATTATCTGTCTGTCTGACTGTCTGTCTATCTGTCAATTTATCTATCTGTAGCTCTGTCTATTTGGCTTGAAAAACTTGTTTGCAGGGTTTGTCAAGTTGAAGTTGAATTTGATACCGGTTTTATATCGTTTTGGTTTTTTTTTTTTTTCTACGTTTTTACTTACCACTGCTTAGCTTTTTATTGCGGTTGAAGTGCTTTTTTTTTGTTCTTGTTATTTTAGTTTTAGTTTTAATTTTTTTTTTAAATATTGTTACTGAAAAAATATCATTCTGCGCAAACGTGCAAGGCGAAGATGTTACAATGTCTAGTTGGCAGTTGGTGTTAAGTGCAGCATTCCTAGCTGCCTAACGTGCAACTGCGTTGCCAACACAGCTTCAACCAACAACAACAACAACATTAAAATTGCAACAAATGAGATGCAGAAATCCGAGTTATTGACACTTGCAGCCGAACGCGTGGTAGCTGGCAAAGGAAACGCATAGATATTAGCACGGAGCAAATAAAAAGAAAAACCCAACAAATAAAATACAAGAACCTGGATTAAAATACGAGCATTGAAAAATATAGACTGCTACGCATTGCCATATCCTGTCTTTAAAAAAAAATCTCAAAAAAATGTAGATAGCGCACAGTGATACGTACAGTAAGGTTGAGCAGAAATATTTTGTAATCATGAGCTAACATTTTTAAGCCTACAGGCAATGCAGCTGCTGTGCTGCACGCACGCATGCGCGTTACCATTCTGAGTGAAACCAATGCAATCTCTCTTGGAAGCAACGCATCGCACTGCTACGCATTTAAACTGCGTACAACTATGCGTTGCCACTGCAGCGCCGCTAAACATGTCCTTGTCAATCACTGACATTCGGCGGCTGGCGAGCTATGACGCTTCTAAGCAGTGCGCTGGTCTTACCTACAACTTCAGCCCTGAAACTTGTCTGCTGTCAGCAGGAGACAACACGATTTTAATCTCTGCTTTTGCTAAAAAGTAAAAACAGAAAAGTAGAAAAAAACAAATTAAGGAATGCTGTAAAATGTCAATGTAATGTACTGTGGGGCACATTGTGATTAAAGTTTAGCAAAAAATAACATAAGAATACAACACAAAGGATTCTCGCTTGCATATTCTACAACCTATTTAACACTGGTCAAGACTTAAAGCAATTGTTTTCAATTTGCAGAATTACGGCGAATTGTAAGAAGAAAGCGTACAATACAATGGAATGGCCTTTAAATCTTGATCAAGACGGGTCTGAGTGTAGTTGTAGTTTCAGAGATATCAATGACATTTTGCGTGATTTAAATGAATGAACACACTTCTAGGGCACAAAGTGTGCCCTAGAGTGGTCCTCATTATTTTTTTTTCGACTGACTTTTTGATGTTCCCCAAAGTAGTTCTTCCTAAATAAAAAATAATTAGTATTATTTTATTTAGGAACTATTTTCAAAAATCAATCTTACCGCTTCGATGGACCTATTGTTTATACATAACAATTTCGAGTAAATTTTGTTCCAAAACCTTGCTTATTAAGTTTTCTAAGACATTACCTCGAGGACAGTGTTCACATTCTCTTAATTTGCATTTTTCGGATGGACTGTTACAAAGCAGTAAATTGAAGAGGTTGCGATACGATTCCATACACAATATTGTTTACATTGCATCAAAAATCAATTTGACATTCTGATGATTTACACAAACACAAACAGAATGTGTTCCTTTCGTTTCGAGTGCCAAAATACATTGTGGTGGCTTCAATGATGCAAATTTAGAGAAGAATATTTTGGTGCAGATATGCGTTTGCTTGAAAGTGGCATATGCCTCATCGAGGTTCATTAGTACAAGACGCCTCTCAAGAGTAATTTTCTTATTGTTTTCGTTAGTGGTAACGTAGTCCCGCTTTTCTGGGGCAAACATGACTTTTGCTTTCACTTAAGTAAAATTCTTTTATCATATGTACAACCGCTTCATTAATAATATTCGGGGCTATACGCTTCATTGGGCTGCACATTATTCCCTCTTCAGCCACAAGCGATTTAACACTGTATGCAAAGCCCATCTAACGTTGGACTTTAGATGAATTTTATTCGCAGACCAGGACTGTGGAAGTACCGAAAGAATTTTCCATTTCTCCTCTCTGTCAGTAGTTTCTGCGAATTTAGCTATCATTGCAGCATTTGTCGTCAATTTTATTACGGCAGTATGACAGTGATCTACCAATTTTGCAGTAATCAATTTCTTGGTCTCCGATTTTTGGAAGCAACTGATTCAGCTGACGAACAAACTCTTCCTTGTCAATAAATTCATTAGCCTGGTCGCAAATTACGCTTCCAACATCAAATTCTTCACTATCAACATCAGTGATTGCTAAGTACATTGTGATTGGGTCGGTATTAAGTCATGCAATTTCCTCCAGCTTTTTAATTCCTTGTTTTGTGAGTTCTATACGGCAAGTCGAACAAATTTTCATTTCTCCGGCCACTGCATTTATATTTAAATAGTATATTCAAGCATATTTTGTGTTAAATTGCGCAATTTTTCACATTCTGATATTCTTTTTTAAATAAATTGCAACATTTACGTGTCGCCATTTTCACAAACAATAAATTGTAAACAATCAAATAAATTATTAATGCTTTGACTTTCAACAAATCTACTTAATCAAAGCAATTAAGTGATTTGACAGAAAGCACCTGTTAGTTGAAGAAGTTTTAGAGCAGTGTCGGGCAGCTTTGCACACTTGAGATTGTGTTTGTGCAGTAAAATATGTATTCATCTCACCTACAGAAGGATCAAAGCTTCAGTGTTCAAGCGAATGTCAAGCAGGTAAGATCTGCGCTTGCGTGTTCCTTGAATATATTATATTATATCTGTGTCGAAAAACAATAATAGCTTAAGTCGATTTAAGACAGAATTGAATTATTGATATAGTTATTTTCCACGTATATATCATTATGAACACACAAAATCAAGAACTTCTAGCATGACCTTAGCCAAAGATACGACGCAAAAACAAAAGACCTTTTCATATAACTTACTAGCTGAACCCGGTGTGCTTCGCTACCCCCCTCGTATAAAATAAAATTAAAAGTATTTATATATTTACAAAAATTTATTTATTAATTTTAATTATTGCAATGCTTCGCCTCTTTTTTTGTTGTAAACAATAGAATTCAGCACTGAATCGCATGTAATTGGCTTCATGCCCCCCTTTTTATTTTTAGACCAATCAAAAAGCAGCAATTACACAATCAGCTGTTTCGCAGTCAGTTGTGGGAGAATGAGAATGGGGTTACCGCACTCTCTATTTTAATTAACACGTATTATAAAATCAGCTGTTTTGAAGACAGTGGTGGAAGAAAGAGAATGGGGCTACCCCACTATTTTAATTAATATGTATTTTAAATTTGTGGTAAAGCCGTTAATAAACGTAGTAAAAAAGTAGGTGCAGAAGTGTGCATGGTCGAAAAATATTATCATGTAATAAGTATTCCTGAGTCAAAGCTGAACGCTGTGAAAATTTAAGATCGGTTATCAGGTCCAGCATCCAATATATCGCAAGCAAAGGCGCGTGCCCCGCCCACTTTTCTTTTGGTACGTATTTCTATTCATGCTTATACCATATATAGCAAATACTGCCGCCGGGTCAAAAAATGCCCAAGATATGACGATTTAAAATTTTGGGTTATATGGGCGAGGCCACGCCGATCGGTCCAGTAGTAAAGACTATATTGCGATTTTTAATTTTCCTAAAAAGGGGCGTGGTCCCACCCACTTTTCTCCTGGTACGTATTCCTAATTATGCCAATACCATATGTACCAAATAGCATCAACGTAGGTCAAAAAATGCCCAAAATATGGCCATTTAAATTTTTGGGTTATATGGGCAGTGCCACGCCCATAGTGCCATAGTGCCAGTGAAAGTTTCAGGAAGATCGGTCCAAGGGTTTGGCCTCCTATAAAGCACAAAAAAACAAACAAACAGACAGACAGACATTCATTTTTATATATATAGATTGAAAGCAAATTAATTATAATTAAAGTGAAATGGGGCGAAAAAGGGGGATTTGGTAATAAAAAAATCTATGGCTACCTTACCTGTAGATAAGAAGTATATAAAACTTTAAGTAAATACATATTACAAAAAAAGTATTTTGTATAGCAAACATTGTTAGTGGTATAAGTATCTGTATTAAAAAAGGGGGCGGTGAAGTGGGCGTGGTTCATAGTAATATGGCGGCGTTAACAGTATTAAGAGCAATATACTACCAAATAAAAAATAATCCGTTGGAAGGAACAAATTTGTACAGAGAACAAAAAGTTTAAAACTTAAATTTGGCGTGAAAAGGGGCGTGAAAGGGGGCGTGGCGTAATAAATGTTTATTTCTACCTCGCCTGGAGTATAATGTGTATACAATTTGAAGTAAATCTGTTAAAAACTATATGGGAGCAATTACATAATTTTAAAAAAGTGGGCGAAAAAGTGGGCGTGGTCGAAAAAAAGTACCCTATTAATCATGCCAGAGTCCCAGTTAAATGCTGTGAAAATTTCAGGAAGATCGGTCCAGAGGTTTGGTCTCCTATAAGGTACAAACAAACAAACAAATAAACAAACACACATTCCATTTTATATATATAGATATGGCGATTGAAAACTTTGAAGCAAGATTTTTGAAAACTTTGAAGATTTAAGCTGTTATTGCTCATCAACACAGAAAAACGTAAGATTACACTGTATAAAATTTTATGTATGCAAAATTTTTAGTAATATGTATAAGAAAATTTTTTATTTTAAGAAAATATCGGCATGGCGCGGCATCAAAGAGCTACAATTAAAAAAATTTTGCATTACGATTAATTAGGCATAACGATAATTTGCCTGGTAAATAAGGTAATTGTTGGCCATGTGTTGGAGAAATTAATTAATTATTTAAAAGCGGCATGTCCACATATCATTTCATATAATGATCAGTTCCAAGTACATAAAATGAAAGCGTCTTACGTAGTTGTTTTGCCTTGGCAAATCACAATAAGCAACATCAGCACAAAAAAAAATATTTGTTTTTTACTATTAGCCTGCCTTTTTACATTTCCGTCTGATTATCTGTATTTCACATTGTCCGTCTGTCAGTCTGTTTCCTTTTGACATTCCGTCCACTACTTATTTATTTAATTTCGCAATACAAATCCGATCAAAAAATATCCCATAATGTCTAGTAAGATTTCTGCAAAAAGCGCTTTAGCACTACTTTGTTTTCAGTGTAAGCTTTAAAGCGCTCATTAATACATACTCAAGATGAAAAAGTATAGGTGTGCAAAGCTGCCCGACACTGTTTTAGAGCAAGTGGTAAAAAAAGCTTCGGTTTGTGTCTAAGATAAAGCTAAACCCCTTTCGATAAATCGTTGCAACTTTTTTGTTTTAAGGTTGATTGAAAAAAAAATTTAGCTCAAAACTTGGTAAAATTTTGCGACCTCTTAGATGGCAATAACATTTTTTTACACTGTTTAATGTGGAGAAAATTTTTTAAAGTAAAGGTTCAAGGGCACGTGCAAGGTCATTCCTTTCTATAAACAAATTATGAACATCAATTAGGCAATTAATTTTGTTGAATATATTGACTTAATATCTCCAACGGCTTGGAAGTTATGAACTATAAGGTGTAATGTATAATACAAAAACTTAAAATACCAAGAAAACATATCTTTTCTCCATCGAATTTTTTTAAAGGCAAAATCTTGGTTAATATTATAAAAAAAATAAATTAAAAAAAAAGGATGCTCTTTATAAAATATGAGCAAATGAAATCTTTGCAGTAAAAGTTGACAACCCTGGTAAACGGAAAAATATAACACCAATTTTTTAAAAGTTTCACTAAAATATCTTTTCAACAGTACCTTACTCCTGAAAATCGAATAATAAGCAACAAAGATACGTTTTGTTGAAAATTACCCCATTTTCATGATTTTTTTTTTTTTTGGAAAAAATTGACAACTCCATAACTTTGCAACGAAGATCCTTAAAAAAATTAACAACTTTAATTCTTATAATTTCAATACGAACTTATTGCCAAAATTTCAGGCAAATCCGCAGGTCTGAGGTCAACCTATGCTTCCATTAGGCTTGGAATGGCCGATATGAAAAGGTAGTCAGAAATGAAATATTTACTTGTTTTTATTTCAGCAAAAAAGCATTTTTTAAGCCATGTCTTTCAAAAAAAATTCAATAATTTGAACCTTTTCTGAAAAAAGATATAAAATATATACACTTACCAAACGGTACAGTTCAAACTATATATTTTTGTTAAGTCTTTTAATTGGACTTTTGAAGAAAAAAATTAAAGTTAAATTCATATATATAAAAACAGCGGACATATTTGCTTCGAAAGTCGAAAATATTGATTTTCAAGTCAATTTTTTTTCATTCTTAGGGTACGATCTTTTATAAAAAAGTCGTTGTATTAAAAGTTTCTACAGCTTTCTGAAGGTTTCACTTCTATCGTGCGTGGCGACCACACACATACTTTTTCCCGATTTTTGGTTTTTTTAATTTTTTGCAAAAAACAGCTTAAGACTATGCCATAACCACCCGTGATATTGTTTTTTTAATTTTGCA
Organism: Dichetophora obliterata; assembly: GCA_963920525.1. Classification (NCBI taxonomy): domain Eukaryota; kingdom Metazoa; phylum Arthropoda; class Insecta; order Diptera; family Sciomyzidae; genus Dichetophora; species Dichetophora obliterata. The sequence continues at coordinate 5,953,144 of OY986437.1, read as the reverse complement.
TTTTTATGTTTTTAAAACCTTTTTTGTGTCAATATTAGTTATAGTTTCACAAAATATTTCCACTTAAATATTTCCAACTTAAAAAATCACAACTTTGGTAAATTTTGTTCAATTTTCATGTTCGATAACTTATTTTGAAGATCAATTATATGACTAAACCAACTAAATGCGTACTAGTCTTTTCCGAATTCAGACTCAAAAATAGTTAAAGCGATTTTTTTGAAAAAAATTTTTTTCCAAATAAATCAAGTTTTGAAATTTAAAGTCACTTGCGGCTTTGTTGGTAGATTATACCTTTAGCTTCTCTAGAGACTTAGTCGGGAGAGGTATAAACTCTGTTGAAAAAATTTTTGCCAAGTGGTTCTTCCAGTGAAGCTACGGAATGGCAAGTGTTAAATTTTATGCGATAATAGTAAATAATTTGTGTTTGTGTTCAAGTTTAAGAAATTCAATGCTACAAAAATGGCACACGAGTGCTGTCATCTACGCTCTGCATCTTCAATGTTCTGCTTTCTCAAATCTACGCTACAGTTCCTTAACATAAACTACGTTAGTGTTCATTTTTATTCACTGCCCAACAGACATTTGGTCGAATTTTGACCGCAGGCGATACTAGTAATAAAAAATATACCTTTCCGTTTATATGAAAAATTTTTTCTCAATCACAAAAATTTTTGTGACATAAAGAAAACAATAAAACAGCAACTCAACCTAGGTAACAATTCGAAACCCTAGGAAAACCTCTTCGATAATTGCACAGGCGCCACATAAATATTTTTTTCTTTTCAATTTCAATTTGCATTATTATTGTTATTGTTGTTTTTGCGTTTGTTACTTGTGCAACAGCTACAAAATATTACCATATGACCGCCAGCAATGATGGAGCGTAGGCGCTATACTAAGACAAAAATACAGTTTTGTTGGAAATGGAAAGAGAAATAGAAAAAAAATAGACCAAGTCGTAAATGCGATTTTGTGTTTATTTTGTTTCTTTTTCGCCATTGGTTTTGTTTGAAAAATTAGCTGTAGCACTTAAGAGGCAAAATGCGACAATTCTGTGTGTCTACAATTTTTGCCGAACATTTTTACTTATAGTACTTTTTGCCATATGATTTATGATACAAACGTTTAATTTTCACAAAAGTTTTAGTTGTTAAGTTAAAGCACCTAGTTTTTGCTTGCTGTTGTGTGTTTTTCATAACATTTGACACCGGCAAAATATTTTTTAAAACTTTTATTGCGGAGTTAATTTTCAAATTTAAATTTCTAGTACAATTTGTTTTACTACTTAAAAGTTTTTACATAATTTAATTATGTTTTAACTACAAAAATTCTAAATACAAATACTTCATTAATGTATTTTTTTTTCGTTTTTACAGGACAACCTTTATAAATAAAATATTAAGAACAAATGCTACTGCCAAGAAGTTTAAAACCCGGTACAAACACTCTGACGTATGCGCAACTTTAATTGGCAAGAATTTATAAATACAAATATTTAAGAAAATAAATAAATATTACTTGCATAACAAAACGCACAACAATAAAACAAAACATTTGCCAATTTTTCTAATAGTATTGCCGTGCAAAAAGTATAAAACAAATAAATGTGTGTTGCTCCAAAAGCTGCAGGAATACGCAAGACGCCGTCCTTTTCATCATGCCGCTAAGGTGTTAATCGTGCTACGAATTTCAACCACTTATTCATTTTTTATTTATTATCGGTATTCGTGTTGGTTTTCGTGTCAAAAAATAATAAAATAATAAAATATAGATAATAAAAATGTCTTATCAAAATGAAAATGTGTAATAAGTAAATAAATAGATAATATTTTCCAAGTTGTAGTTAAAAATTTGTTTGTGTAGTTTGGAGGAAACAAAAGTTCAAAGAAAAGTGAAAAGTGCCAAAATATAGAGTGCAGTTAAATAAATAGTGAAAACCAAGCGAAATTTTAATTCATAAACATGAGAAACCAACAGCAAGAGAGCGGAAACCGCTATCAGTTTCGCCTGCATCCGGCTGCTACAACCATTGAGGAAGAGCAGCAGCAGCAACACCAACAACAACACCAGCAACAACATAATCATAGCAATAATAATAACATTATTAGTAATAACAATGTAAATATTAATAGCAAAGACAACAACAACAAATGTGTCAAGGCACAAATGTCGGCGAGCATGAAGAGCTTAACTTCTTCTCTGGCCGCAAGCAGTGCAGCGCTAAAGGATGCTACAAATGCTGCCATCTTGCATCGCAAGCAATTTACATCAACTCCAGATCCAAGTAATTCAAGCTTTAGCTCTGCTTCAGTCGCAGGTTCAATACAGGTGAGTGGTATTTTATCAAAATTATCTGTGTTGGGTTTTATAGCATTAAGTTAGCACGGAATTATGAGCGCAAAGTATTGAAAAATTTCTTTGATCCAAAACCAGAAAAAAGTCAAAGAAATAGAAAAATTGCAGATTCCAACAGATTGTCACTCTGACAACTTTAGTTATTGCATTCGAGACACAGAGATACCCTTAACATTTACTTTTTTACTAGATCTTGATAAGTCAATTATTTTTGTTAAAGCTATAATACTTTAAGTCCCAAAAATGTCATTAAATATTTTGGAAAAAAATAGATACAACAAAATATCTTGAGCTAAGTCCATTGAATGCTAAGCTCAAAGAACAAGATCGCTCTTAACTTTTATGAATGTACTCTTTCTTTCGTAGCCACCACGATACGAATAAAATCGCAAATCGCAAAAAATTTTTAAATGTACTATAATTACACTGTGCGACACGAAGATCTGTATTTAGTAATTGACAACGTTTTTCACTTAATTTTAATATGAGGAATCTCGTGGTAACATACGTTTTTCCACTTTACCGAAAACTTTAGTGCAAAATTTTTTTTTAATTAGTCCAAATATGCACACATTTGCATGTTGAGAACTCTTGAACCATTATGATTTTTATTTTGGTTTTGTCAGCAAAGTTATTTCTATAATTCTTGCCAACAACTTTGTTGAACAAATATATCAGTGGTCACAAGCCTTAATCGCTAAAGTCGAGTTAGGACAAAATGATGTTATTAACGTGACTGGAATCACAACATGCGAATCTATACGCCAACAAAATTTGTTGCAAGTTGCATAAAATTTACGGGTGCAGCAGCGAAAAAACCAAATAACTTAAGTCGTTTTTAGCAATAATTATTTTGCCATAACAGCCTAACTCGTAAATTTTTTTAATAAATTTCCAAACTCAATATTTTTGTTTGGGGAAAACAGCTAAAGTTCAGATAAGATTTTCTCAAATCATCAGAAAATATTCCAAAGTTGATTTTAGTTGTTAGGGCAAAAGACAATTTTTATTTTTTGTCTTCCTATTTTGAGTTCCTTTTTCTTTTAATTGGTTTTAAAAATTGTGTTATTTACTTAAAAATAATTTTAGTTATTTCTTTATTCGTGATATAGAAAAATATATGATTATGTATTTACAATTTGAAAAAAACTTAATATAAAACTACAAGTTTTGTTTTGTTTTTCCCGTTTAATCTCCGGTTTTATTTAAGAGTTGAAAATAAAATTTTATTAGGTGACATAACAAAACGATTCGCCTATCACATGTTTCACTCGGAATAAATAAATAAATTTTTCTGGTGTTTGCATACAATTTAAAACGAGTAAGCCTTTTTTTAATTGTAATATTTTAAATTGATAAATAATAAAGTTGATAGACGTTGTAGGTTTCTACCTTTTTTGCGGTAGTATACTAAAAAAATTTAGTATAGAAACGCTGCTTAACTCAATAAAAAATGTTGATCCTGTCAGTGTAATTTGGAATAACGGCTTAACTCAAGTTAAGTGCCATAAAACTGTATTATAAGTTCAGGTCATAAAAGACAAATTTGATTTAGGATTACTTTTTTTACCTTTTTTCTCAAAGCATAAAAGCTAAACTCAAAGTAGGAAACGTAAACGATAATTTTTAAAAAGGAAAAACAACCTAAGTCGCATTTTTGCCCATTCTGCCCCTTTTCCATTGAGTAAATGATGCACAAATAAAAAGATATAAAATTTATGTTAATTTCCTTCAATTTTATTTATATAAATTGTTGTTGTCAGAGTTACACAATATTTCACAGAACAGTTTAAAACTTCAAACTGCTCTACTGAAAAGTATGAAAAACTGACTTTAGCTGTTATGCCTTGTGACCACAGATATAACGAAAAATCATTTGAAATTGTCTATAAAACTTTAATAAGCGACATATCTGTGGCCACAAGGAATATTGACTAAACTCAAAATATCGTAAAAAAGCGATATGAAATTTACTTTATTGCCAATTTTTTTAAGTATGCAGATACCCATTTTTTGCCCAGAATTGATCATCACTTATGTACGCATGTATTTTGTTTGTAACGGTTCATATATTTAAAAAAAAAATAGGTCTTAGTTCGTGCAATTAAAATATCGTTTTTTACGATACATTGAGTTTAGTCGTTATTCCTTGTGACGACAGATATGTCTTGCCCGCTTTCAACGCTTCAAAGCAAAAAATGTTACTCATACGCAATGATGTTCGAATTTTTTTCGTTTGACTTTTTGTAAGAATCACTTTTCATATTCATTTATTCAGCAAAGTTATTGGCCAGAATTATAAAAAGAACTTTGCCCAAGAAACCAAAATGAAAATTCTAATGGTTCAAGAGTTATCAACATGAAAATGAGTGCATATCTTGAGTAATTTTTGATATATCTTAAAAAAAAAAATGTTCTTAACGTGGTAAAACAAATGTCACCACGAGATTCCTTATACCAAAATTAAGTGAAAAACGTTTAAATTATCAAACACAGAGCAAAAAAATATGCAAAAAAGCGCACAGTGCTATCGAACCATAACATTTTCAATATATAAATAGCTTACCGGTGTATGTGGCCTACACCATTCTTTAGTTTAAAAATTTATTTGCGAACTATATTGCAATAACAAAATAAACAAAAATAAATTTTATATCTGTTCGAAGATGTAACGATCAAATAATTATTTTTATTTCTAAACGAAAAAATATAAATTGAAAATACATTTTCTCTGATTGAAAAAAGAAAAATCAATTTCAATTTCAATTTATTGAGACTTTTTTTACTAATGACAAAAGTGTAGTACGGTACCATGTTGTATGCTATACATATATTAATTTTTTGAGACTGCAATGTTTTATCTAAAAATGAAATGACTATACAAAGGATACAAGCTCCATGCTTCGATATAAAAATTGATTTAAACAGGATTGCTGTTAGCATGTGTAATGTGAGTTAGAATTTATGAGTTTTGCTCAATACTCAATATTGACTTTTAGAGAAAATAATCTCCATAACTTAAAGCTGCCTATACACATTTGTTTTCTTAAAAACAAATAACCAACCAACAAGAAAATACAATGAGAGTCATTTTTACTATAATATCTTTAAGGGAAAAAATCTATAAGAAAATCTTTTAAGTTAATTAAAATTTTAAATGATTATATACTACGAATATATATTATGGTTAAAATATAATATAATGTTAGCCTCTCTGTGTATTAGGAAAAGTATTAGCATAAAAATCGGTATAGAGCCACCACTGAATTATCCAGATGTGTGATACTCACAATCAAAAATATGTGTGTGTAAATATTGCTAATAACTGCATCAATCTACGAATTTTATTCGTAGCTTTAGCCACGAATGTATATATTAGTATATATTACGAATATTTTATATGTTTTAACTAATATTTCGTTAATTCTAGTAGATTGTTTTTCGTCAGTGTTATAAGGTCGTGGAATTCACTACCTAATAGTATCAAATAAGTTTCGAATAAGTATAACTTTAAGCATTTAATCTTTGAATACTTCTCCTAATTTCCTCTTTTCTATTCTTCTTATTCTAACTGTGCTATTTTTTTCCCTAAATAACATTTGTATCTTTTCGTTTGATAATAAATTTTCATTTTGTAAATTCGAGTTATTGTTTAGTATCATAATAATGTAATAGTTTTTAATTTGTTTTTAAGTATTTTGATGTTGTTATTTCCATTGTCAAATGCGGCATGCAAAAGATTTATTGTTATATGTCAACAATTTTTGTTAAATAAACTAAACTCTTAAAAAAACAAATGTATATTGTTCGAATACATTTGTTACATTTACGATCATGATCATGATCATAATATGTTATAACGAAAAAAATATTCTGTCTGAGCTGGGGTTTGAACCTCGGTGCTTTAGCTTACGGGCCACGCACTCCACCGGTAGGCTAGAGACACTTTAATATGATACAGTTCCTTATATTCTTTAGTTGTTCGATAAATCAGTAAAAAAACCAAAATTCTGTCTGAGCTGGGGCTTGAACCTCGGCTTTTTAGCTTACGGGCCACGCACTCTACCAGTAGGCTACAGTCACTTTACAATCAGTTTACTGTTCTTTATTGCACTTTACAGTTCCTTATATTTTGTAGATGTTCGATAAACAAGGCTGAACGATTTCGGTTCTCAATGTTTTAAACTCAACTAATAATTCGTACATTCTACTAATAATTCGCACGGTCAGCCTTCGAATGAATTGTTTCTACTAATATTATTTTTCGAAAGCATTAGTATATATTACGAATGTAATGAAAGAAATTACGAAGTTCTTTGGTAAACATAAGGATAGATGAATAAAATTTGGTACTTGGTTAACTGTTTCCGAGTATGATAGATTTTGGGAAAAATTTTTCCCACACCCCTTTTACCGCCCACTTATCAATAAAAATGTTATATTTCAAAAGGTTTTGGTCGTATATTTTGTAATTTAGTTCGTATACTTACTGTCGGCAACTGTACTAAAAATGGGCGTGATCACATTTTATCCACGCCTACTTCTAATAAATCATTAAGACTCCAAAAGTATTCCGATTGAGATGCAATTTTGGCAGTAGATTTGTGAAATTTGATATGTAGGTGCTTTGTGTTCATATGGCAGTCACTATATATGTATATTAGGGCGGGCCAAATTTTTGTCGATTAAAGCCACCCCCTGGGATGATTCTATAGACAATTCTAAGCAACTTTGGTGAAGAAACCATAGGTCTATCTCGATTTTCGAGTCTCCCACTTTTCAAAAAATGATTTTTCCCCTATAACATCATTGATTCAAAATTCGATTTTTTATTCATCGTTATATTATCTTTTTTATGTGTATATGGGGGGTTTTTGGGATCGAGAAATTCATTTCTGATCTTTATTTTTACCTATGACCACCGCCAGAGGGCGTTTCATGCATATTTTAACTATTTTTCGTCTATTTTCTGAGAAAAATTTAAATTTTTTTCGGTAATATTGATCTTTATTTTATTTTTTGTCAACAGAAATTCAACCTAAAAACTAAGAACATGTGCAAAAAATGCCAAAAAATTAATTTAGTGGAAGAAAAGCGAAATAAGTTATTTTTAAAAGTCTTTCTTGCTTTCCAGTCTGGGGTATTTTGCACGGTTTTCTGATGTAACTGCAATAACACTGTGTCGATTTTTTTGTAAAACACGTTTAGAAACGCTAGCCAGCAACTGAACATGTCTTTCCGTTGCTTGTATGTGTACCGGAATTCTTGGATCAGGCAATGGTGGATCATCGTATTCTATATATTGTTCCAAATGATCATACGGAATGGTATGCGTAAACGGTGGTTCGAATAAGACATCATCTTTATTTAAATCAATCATATTCGTATAATCTGTACAATTGAAGTTTATCAAAGGTTTTTGATAAACTCTAAGATGTGCCGGGCCGTACAGATTTCTTCGGTAGTGTAAAATTTTCTTAATTGCGATGTTTCGTGTCTCTTTTTTATCATCAAATAACATCGCTAACAGAATATTTTCAGAATGTGCGTAATATGAATTGTCTTTAATGACATTATTCACAACTTGGCGTAGATTTGTATCCAAATATTGTGTCCAACGAATGAATTTGTGAAATAATACACTACCGAAGACCACCGAATTATAGTACTTGATGTTGAAGTGCATCGGCACATACACTTTCATTATGTATGTTGCCAGAATTTTCAAATTCCTTGATGGATTTTCAGTTGACACATACAACCGCAACAATCTATTCGCCTTGGTGAGCCAACGTGAATGTGCTATTGGTCCTGGTTTAATGTGAGACAAATCCGCAGGAACAACACCATTCGAAATTGCATTGGCCATTTTGTATAGGTACTTTGAATCGGTGAATAATTCAAATGGATCTAAATCAGGTGGCATGTTCTCTAGCACGATTATCTCGAATTCATCTATAAGCTGAAAAAAAAAGAAATTAGATGAATTAAATGCAATTTTACCATTTAATAATGGAAAAAATCGATGTGAAAAATGATACATACCGGAAGATTTTCACACGTTGCAATTTGTTTGCCCAACGTTCCGGTTGTTGTTCGTGGTCCAGTGGTCGATGATTTGTCCAAAGTGTTAAACAAATGACGAAATGGCAGCTCGTTGAAGTGCAGAAGGCATACAAACCAATGCAGCGGTCTATTTAAATGCAATTCAAATCGACGCAAAATCCCATTTCTTACGCCAGTATTTGTTGGCTCACAATCACAGCATATGCCGATTAATGCATCGAGAGCAATTTCTTTTTCGACGAAGAATCCATTCAATGTCATCAATTTGTGTTCAGCATCTTCATTTTCGACTTTTGTGTAGCCTATCAATCGAGAATTTGGTTCCTTCAAAACAACTAGATGTGGTTCTTTCACCATCCTTGGATGCAACTTCTCATCGATTTTTTCCATTGTTAAAGCATCATTTTTTCGGCCGTCGAATGAAAATGCTATCAAATTGGATGCATCATACTGCTTACGAAGCAATTCTTCTCTGCATTTGGCTTTTTCTCGACGCACTTTATTTTTATCCATGATGATCGGATTGCCATGTGCATCTTTTACGTCAATGTCTTGCATAAGGAATGTTGCGAGTGCTGCTGCTATTCTATCTGACACACCAAATCGATCACACATCGCAGCGAAGTTCGAAGCATCGTATCTGGGAGTATACGGTCCTCGTATCAGTGGCGGAACATCTTGTGTTGTGATTTGAACTTAGCTCATCTGCATCAGTACTTGGTTCATATGCTAAATGGGTCTCTTCAACGCTTGTTGGTATTATTGTTGACGTTGGTGCTGGCTCTTCAACTTCTGGCACGAATTCCGGTATCGTCAATCTTCTGACATTATTTTGATCTCGCATAAACTCTTTCAAATGATCTGGAATCAATCCACATGAGCATAATGCTGCCTTCAAGTCACATTGACATTTGCCGATGTAAAATAACTCTTTTGTAGATTGCACGAACGTTCTGAATGTGGCGATTTTTGGATGTTTAGTTTCGATTTGATACTTGTCAATCAATGTACCCAATTTTCTACCAACACTTTTTTTTGTTATAATTTCAACATTAAGTTGACTCCAAATTTCAATCAATTTGTCTGTTACGTGCGGTACGAATGTTTTATACGAAAACATTTTGTTTTCGAGTTTAGCACGTTCGGCCAAGAAAAAAAAACATCTTAAAATATCCTGTTTCGTTGGCAGATTGAGTCCACTCAAATCCAGGGACCGTACCGGTTATGGTTTTTATCAAAAAAGTCGGATATTAACAGTTATCATTTAGCTTTTATTTTTTCCGACAAAAATACTAGTTATTTAATGCCTTTTATTTTTTCGGGCAAAAATAACTGTTACTTTTGACTTTTATTTTTTAGGTCAAAAATAACAGTTATTTTGTGCCTTTTATTTTTTCGGGCAAAAATATCAGGCAATTTGAATTTTTTAAAGGCCACTTGAACGGCAAAAAAAGTTTTATGCAATTTTTATCGTCTCATCAGTGCGCACATTTTGAGCTATAAAACTTTTTAGTTTTTAAAGTTTTTTATTTGGCCTTTGAAAAAATACAAATTGCCTGATATTTTTGACCGAAAAAATAAAAGGCACAAAATAACTGTTATTTTTGACTAAAAAAATAAAAGTCAAAGGTAACAGTTATTTTTGCCCGAAAAAATAAAAGGCAAAAAATAACAGTTAATATTAATTTTTATAGTAACAGCCAAAAATTTAAAAGGCATTTAATATTCGCGAAGCTGCTGCCATTACGATAATAATGGTATATTTAAAAAAGTCCTCCGGCCACTTTTTCGTTATGCCTTTTTCATCTGAAAATTGTAAAATAACAGTTATTTTCGGTCCCTGCTCAAATCACAAGATGCACCAAAAACAGCAACATCGTGCGAAGGCAAATGCTTCAAATGAGTTTCGTTACTTGTTGATGTTGTTGCGGTTTGCGATGTAGACGGCAATGCATTTAGATCCATTGCATACATAAGACTTAAAAAATAACTGAAATTAGTATATTTTAAAACATTTGGTTCGAATATATTTTTTCCACCTGCAAATTGGTAAAATCGCAATGGTAAAAATGATGAGAATTTTATTTATATTAGTTACGTTTCTTGTTAGAACGTATTAGTCTTTACACACTATGTGGGTGTTACTGGTGTTGCCTGGTTTCTCCTGGGTGCGTTGGTAGTCGGTGGAGATGATGTTGCTGCTGGTGGCGGAGCCTTGTGTCGTTAATTGCTGCGGCTGTCTGGTGATGTGCCGTCTGGTGGTGCTGTTGGTATGCCGGGTAATGCACTCTGGAGTATGCGAAAAAACTGACGCGTTTAAACAATTATAAATACGAACACAATTTCTGTACTTAATTTACTTTAATTTTATTTATTTAAAACCAACTAAATTCCATACGCAAAAAAACGAACCAACGCGGTTAAAGGAATGCGAGAGAAAAGCCAAAACGGGAGAAAAATCACTAAGCATATGACAGCAAGTGTCAAAAGGCCGCACTGAACATCAACAACACAAACCCATCGCCGACCGTCAATACACATCAATGCAGTTTGCGGTGGGCGACGAGTTTGTTCAGTGCGGATATAAACAATTGACTTACTTAAAATTAAGAACAATAAATGTCAGAGATAAAAAGTCCGCAAAGCAGCAGAAATAATGCTGGTTAAAATAGGCATGAAACGCCCTCTGGCGGTGGTCATAGGTAAAAATAAAGATCAGAAATGAATTTCTCGACCCCAAAAAACCCCCATATACACATAAAAAAGATAATATAACGATGAATAAAAAATCGAATTTAAAAAAATCATTAGGGGAAAAATCATTTTTTGAAAAGTGGGAGACTCGAAAATCGAGATAGACCTATGGTTCCTTCACCAAAGTTGCTTAGAATTGTCCATAGAATCATCCCAGGGGGTGGCTTTAATCGAATTTTTCGGCTCCATACAAATTGGCCCGGCCTAATGTATATACATGTTCTCACGTCTACTTTTTCGATCGTAAATCAATAAAAATGCCATATATCAGACAGTTTTGATCGAATAAGACTAAAGTTTAGTTATTTCGTATGTTTATTGTCGACAACTGTGCTAAAAATGGGCGTAGTAGCACTATAGCCACGCCCACTTTTAAGAAATCATTAAAATTCAATAAAAAAAATAATTTTGGGCGAAATAAAGTTCGCCGGGTCCATTAGAAAAATCATTTAGAGAGTGATAGGCTTATATACACATAAAAGTTTATTTATTGATTATATTTATCGCGGTGCTTTCTGAGTGAGTCTCCTTGCCTTTCACAAAAATTAGTACAATATTCAATATTCTTCATTATCAGATAACTCAACATTAATTAAGCTATTAAACGTTTCTGATATACCAGTGAAATCGGGTGTTTCCTCATTTTCATCGACGTTAGAATCAAGGTCGTTTGTAATTGTTTGTAATACAGGAATTTTATATTTTTAATCTGGATTCTAGATTCATGGAAGACAATTTTGGATCTGAAGTGTCCATGGCTCTATAAAATACATCTTCCATATTTGCAGCGCGACTTATTTTACGCCTGTAAAACTATCTAAAATTTTTTTAGTCCTTGTTCCGCAATTCACTTCTTCACCGAACATGCCTACTGGTAACACTGTTGCATTTATTATATCTGTTCCATGTATTAGGATTTTATGCAACGATGATGGCGTTGGATACCATTTATAGTTGGTAATATAAATTGATTCAGTATTATTTCATAATTCTTCAAAAAATTTAGAATTAAGCGGTAAGTGGAAAGAGAGGCAAATTAAAATTTTTTAAAATTTCTAATGAGTTCAGTATCAAGGCTGAGGTATTCAGTGAAAATGTCGGGATTCTCAAAAGCTCTCCGAGCAATATTACCATTTTTGTACTACTGGATCCGCCAGGATTTAATATCCCAATAAGCTAAACGAGCTTGGAATAAGCTTGTACTAAGCTTACAAGTGGTAGCATCGTGCTTGGAAAAAGCTTGTAAAAATTGTTGTAAAATGCTTTCAAATAATTGTAGAATAAGCAAAAAAGAACCCTTTGAAAAAAATTTCTTACTGTAATATTATTCCAAGCGTTTACTATTCAATTGGATGTAAGTGTTGTTAACAAGCTTTCTACAATACTTACTTTGCAATTGGAAAAAACTTTTGTAAAAGTATTATTGAAAACAATTGGTAAATAATTGGAAATAAATATTATTGTAAGTTTTTCCAACTGTTTGTAAAAAATTAGGAAGAAGTGTTATTAAAATGTTATGAAAACAATTATTTAACAATTGGAAGCAAGTATTATTGTAAGCTTTTTATAACTGTTATAAAGGATTCGGAATGAATAAATTTGATGTGACTCCTTTTTTAAAAGTAAAGCTACAACTACCTTGCTCTGATTCCGAACATTTAGATAAAATGTATAATGCATTTTTTAAAATCTAAAAATAAACTTACATAATCAATTCAGAAATCTTACAACTTTTTAATTGAATCATTGAACCCAAGCCACTGACATCAAAATTGTTAGTGATGGAACTTTGTTTTTTACTGCAACAGTAATTTTCGATGTTTGGGGAATTCCCTTATAATGCGAAAGTTGTGAAACTATTACCTTTGAAAGCATTTTCCAGTCATGCTTTGAAAACGCTTGCAAATTAAACTTTAAGTAAACGTACTACAAGTACTATTATAAAAAGCTTATTTTTTTCATGTTTCGATAAAATTTTACAATACAACTTGCATATTTATTACGTAGGCAAGTATTTTCAAAGCATGTTTGGAAAAAGCTTCAATTATTCTATTGTAGGTAAGCTTACTCCAAACACTATTACAGAATGACTGATTGGGATATTATTGGCAGTAATAGTTACATTAAACTCTGAATTAAGCCATTTTGATTTTTTTTTTCAAATCTGTTTTTATATCTTTTAGCTGCCTTGAATTTTGCATTGCGTGTAGCTTTTAATGCTCGTAAGTTAGATTTTTATTTGCATAGCTGCTTATTGTCAACACTATTAAATTCCAGTTTTTTTTAAAATGTAAGATTCAGTCTTATCCATATCACTATTTTTTTTAATCTCCCTTAAAACTTATCTTTTTGTGAACATGATGTCGAAATAATAATATGCAGAGCTCCTGCAATACAAATTAAAATTTAAATATGTGAGAATTAATGAAGAAAAAACATACTCGAATTCTTATATTAATACAAAAAGTTACTATAGACTATTAATTAAATATTTCACAAAAACTGCTTTGAAACTTAAACACACCGCAACAAACAAAGAACCTTAGTTGAAAAAATAAAAGAGTTTATTCACAAAGCTTGTTTATAATAAAAAAAATTCGTTCAACTGCGATATTCTGGAATTTTCTGACTTTCTAAAGTAAAAACGATACAAAAAATTGTCTGAGTGAATAGCAGTCGCAAATACAAAATGGGGCAAAATGGGGCAAATTGAGGCTGACTTACGTTTAAGCACATATTTCAATAAACATACTGGCGTAAAAAGTTTTTCAATAACTGGTACAAAAATTTTAGAAGAAGGTCCTATGTTAAAAATCAATGGTTTTCTATTAAGCTTTATATTACTTTGGATAGTTTAAAATTAAACAGCGACAGTAAATTAATATTTTCATAGTATTTAGACATAACAGAGTATTTTATAAAAGAAATTAAATTATTTTAATCGGTATTTAAAAAAAATCACGTACTTTATAATTGCATTCACAAAAAATTTCAAAGTGATTTTTCAACTTTATATAATTGTTACTAGGCCTACAAATTTTTTAATCAATACAAAATTTTGGCGTAAGCAAATATAAGCTCAGAGTAGCATACTCAGTTTTTCGAAAATCCAAAAAAGGCTTTTGGCCAAAATACATAGCCAGTGGGCCCACAGTGCAATGCACTAATACGAATTAATTTATTTTTGTTTACGAATATCATTAGTATATAAAACAAATATATTTGTATATACTAAATCAGGTATTAGAAAAATTTTACGTATGAATTCGTAAAGATATCACAATAAAAATAGTTTGTGTATCGTACGAATATTTGTAGAATGTACGAATATTTTGTTTACTAATATCATTCGTACAAATTTTACTAATACGTTTTTTGAGTGCACAGGGGACAAATAACACGAGTCGGGCCAATTTAAATCTCATTCCCGTCTATAGATATCATTCATAAGAATGTTTTCGTAATATTCTAAACTGTCAATAAATCTTTTTTGAAGCTGCAAAGCATATTGGTAAAAAGAAGCTATGAGGTCTTTCCTATAAATGTCATTATTAGAGAATATTTTCTTTCTTGATTAAAAATTTCTGTCGATACAAAGTATAAGGACCTCTCTTTCGACTATTTCTAATTCCCTGGCAACGATTGGCTAGATCGTAAACCTGATTGGGAATGCATATAAGATGGAAGAGCGAATACTCACTTTGTGAATAAGAAGTTTTGTTTTTTCACCTAAAGATTTATTTTGAAAGAATCTGGAGAATACGGCTTTTATCTTGTTTACTTTTTTAATGACAAGTCTGGCATGATAATTGAATTTAAAGAGTTTATTAAAAGTGATGCCCAAATATTTTACTTATTACTAAAAGGAATATTTGCCTCGTTAAGAGTAAGATTTAGAGATTTGCTTTCAGGGACAACTTTTGCTGTGATTTACTTCATGTGGAAAGTCATGTAAAGGGTCCGCCATCTAACGTTTTTTTTTTCAACTAGTGCTTATTTCGTGAATGGTAACACTTAGCTCATGTCTGATTTGACAGATAATTAGTTTTATCCTTCCGCTGAACGAATATGGTTGTGTATACGCTTGAACAACGTTGGGAAATATTGCGAAATTACTTTGAAAATCATGGTAATGTTGCAGAATGTGTACGAAAATTGCGTACGGATTTTGGAAGAAGAGAAGCACCGTCAGCTCCGTATGTTCGTTATCTTGTGAAAAAAGTGAAAGAAACTGGCATCCTCATCGATAAGCCAAAGCGTGAAAAGCCAGAAGCAGTGCGTACACTCGAGAATATTGCTGCTGTGGCAGAAAGTGTGCGTGAAACGCCATCAACATCAATTCACCGTCGTTCTCAACAACTGAACATTTCGGAGACATCATTGAGACGAATTTTGCATAAAGACCTTGGTATGACGCCATACAAAGTCCAATTGGTTCAGGAGTTGAAGCCAACTGACCATCCAATGCGATCGACTTACAGAAGATGCCGATTTTGCCAAAAAAATATCATCTTTTCAGATGAAGCTCATTTTGATCTTGGCGGGTATGTAAACAAGCAAAATTGTCGCATTTGGGGCACAGCAAACCCGCACGCATACATTGAAAAGCCGCTGCACCCAAAACGAGACACTGTTTGGTGCGGATTTTGGTCCAGAGGCATAATTGGGCCATTTTTCTTCGAAAATGAGCAAGGAGTGGCCGTTACAGTCAATGGCGATCGTTATCGGGCCATGTTGACGAATTTTTGTTCACAAAAATTGAAGAGGAGGATATTTTTTTTTAAGATCGCATTATCAGCCGCAGAGCTGATGTCGTTTGGCCACCTCGGAGCTGCGATTTGACACCGTTGGACTATTATTTGTGGGGTGCCCTCAAAGATAAGTGTTACGCCGATAATCCAGAGACAATTGACGCTTTAAAGGACAATATTCGTGGAGCTATTGGTGAAATACAGCTGCACACAATCGATAATGTGCTTAAAAATTGGACCGATCGTGTAGGCTACTGCATGGCCAGCCGTGGCAGCTATTTGAATGAAATTATTTTCCATTATTAACCGGAAGGATTGCACTTTCAAATAAAAAAAGAAATTTGAGTAGTTTTTTTTATAGAATTTTCAAAAAAAAAGTTGTTTGGCGGACCCTTTATAAGGATATTATAAAGGAAAGGAGCAAGTATGGCCCCTTGAGGGACTACACTTTTAATTAGATCTATTTCTGAATTGTCATCATAAAGATGAATTTCAAAAGTCCTATCGGAAAGAAAACTAAATAAAAAGTTTATAATAAAAGGATCCAAACCAATGTTTATTAATTTATATAAAATACCTTTATGAAATGCTCTATCGAAGGCTTTCTCAATGTCAAGAGAAACTATGATGGTGCAGGATTGTTCTCTCAAATTACATACGATGTTGTCATGAAGTTTTAGAAGAGCATTAACAGTCGAATGACCTTTTTTAAAACCAAATTGTTGGCCAGAAATAAAAACCAAAATATATGTTTTCATCCATTTTTAATTGATTAACTTTTTCGAGTAGTTTTCAAAAAGTAGATAACAAGGATATTGGTCTAAAGTGAAATTAAGTCTGGACCAGCTGATTTTTTTGAATTTGATGATTTAACTATATTTTAGAGATTTTCAGGGTTAGTAAAATGAGTATTCGAGCCACTTTGAATCGATGTTAAGTTGCTGTTAAAAATAAAAAGGGGATTGGTAAAATTTGAAAGGACTCTATCAATAGAGGAATCGATAAGGTTAAAATTAGCAGTGTCGGGGATATTCTCTCTGTAGATATCTGTGTACCGGTTTTTAAAAGCATCTGCAATTTGATAACTGTTTCGGATGATGATATTATTTAAGAGGATTTTGCTACAGAATTTATTATTGTTTTTTTTTTTTTAAATTTGAAGAGTTCTTTATATGCATATGGGCAAGGTTTGATTTTTGAAAGTGTTTGACTAAGTAATGTAGCTTTATGTGCTTTAACCTGATTTTTGATCATAATAATTTTAGTTGAGTTGAGATAAGATTATATTCATTACTTTTACGATTGAAGTTTCGATGGTAAATGTTTTTCAAGTGTTTTTTGCCATTGATACTTGAGTTTGTAGAGGTTTTTAATATATTTTGGAAGAAGAAAATGATTATCTTTAAGTACAAGTTCTTCTGTGTGATCTTTGGCCACAGAGAGAATTGAGGTTGTAAAAATGTGGACTGACTGATCAATTTCAGAGTTTGACAGATTTCTGATAAAAGTGGCAGTTATATTTTCTATAACTGAATTTAAATTGTCACGCAAGCTGTCCCAGTTGGTGTTTTTATAAGAGGTGACAATTCTAGGAGTATTAATTACAAAGTCAAGGTTGGGAACTGTAATTTTGACATGCAAAGGAAAATGGTCTGAGAAGGAAGGTAGACTTGAAACTGAAAAACTTATATTTATGGGGTCAATCAGATTTGAGCTTAGAATAAATTGATCAAGAAAAGAGGATCCATTTGGGTAAGGGGGGCTTTCGTCACAGAGTCTATGAAAGTCAATAGCTGAATCCTGAACCCAATTACGTAGAGTCTTTCCATTTATATTACCAAAAAAGTCACCCCATGCCATATTTTTGACATTGAATCACTACGAAAAACAGTGAAAGAAAAATCAAAACATAACTTGAACTGCTATTGAATCAATTTTTTTCTGTACAAGAATAGTAGATGTTTTTAAACCTATATATATGGTTATATAAAACGCATCAAATTGGAATTTGATTACAAAAACCAACTAAATCGACAATCAATCAGGCTTTAAAAATGACTTTGAATATATAACGTGCAATAACCCGTTTGCACTGAGTCAACACCAAGTGTTGGCAGCACTTCAGTTTTTATCTTTTCTTGTGCTCTTGGTTTTACATACATATAAAATTCCTTAGCTTTGTTCTCTCAACAAGATTCAGCTGACCAGGCAAGCGGTGAGTCACACGGTATGGAATTCAATTCAAGAATGCAACAAACCAAACCGATAACTTGGAAGAACATGAAATAAATAAGAAAAACTGTGTTAAAAATGGTGTCTGAAGTGAGTTTTCAGAATTTATTGTTTTGCAATAACTCGGGGACTGTGTCAGTGAATGACTTGCAAAATAAAAAAAAAACTTCTCAAGAAGAAATTGCTTTTGATTTCATTAACGGTTGATTAATTTACTGCATTTTGGTTAAACGAAAATTTTTTAAATTTTTTGTAGAAGCTGCATCAACTTGCTTTGCATTAGCCACTTAAAACCAATAAATATGTAAATAAATGCTTATTTAATGAATGCCATTTGTTGAGCGTAATGCTTGCAATATTTTATTGCACTTGAATAAATACACGAGCTGAACACCACATGGGGCAAGAAGGGAAAAAAACCAACATAGGCTTGCAATAAAGTCGACCGAGTGCCCACCTTTTATTTAACCCGTTAAGTGAATGCAAAGAAAAAACGAAACGACTAACAATTTATTGATTTTATGGCGCTCTCTGAGGACACTTTCTGTGCGTTACAAAGTGCTATAATATGCCATAAGTTTGCAAAACAGACTCACATGCTTTTTTTTCTGATAACTAATGTATGTAGTTGTTGTTTTAATCACTCAATCTGTCAGGTACTTTCACTTTTATTCGTTTGATTATATCAAAAACAACAACAACAAGAACAACGAAAACTTTGAAAGGGTGCAGTATGCAAATTTCAATGATTACAAAAAAAAAGGCATGCCAATGTTTCAAATGACAAGTTGAAACAATACACGAATTGCTGGTAAGTGGGTTAAAAGAGACATGATTGAAAAAAATTCTAAATAAAAATTTAAAATTAAGCTAATGACGCACAGTGGTATATTGAACCCTCACAATGGGTATCAATTCACCTAAAAGATGGAGGGAACTTTTGATGTTTTTTAGTTGGAATGGGTTCAAATAAAAAAAATTACATGTACGTACGTCCGTCTGTCCGTCTGTCTGTCTGCCGACACGACTACAGACGTAATGTGGAAGCTATTGCAATAAAATTCGGTATTAAGGCTTGTATCTACAAAATAAAGATCCAGTTCGAATATTAGTCAAATTTGATAAAAACCACGCCTACCTCCCATACAAAGTAACGTTATCAAAACTTAATGTATGTACTTGAAACTTTACCTATCAGCTTTGATATTTAATTTACACTATAATTTGTATTTAAATTCAACCAAATCGATTGAAAACCACGCCTACCTCCCATACAAAGTGTTTTTATCAAAACTGTAAAATCTCTTAAAACTCCACAAAAATTAATATATGGATTAGTTAAATATACATCACTTTCGCTATTACGTATGGATTCGGCACATTGGTGCATTTTTCAAAAGCAAATTCATATTTAGAAACTGCTTTTAGTTTTCATGGCGCAAACATAGCGCAGCTTTTTTTTT
This sequence comes from Dichetophora obliterata, assembly GCA_963920525.1. NCBI lineage: Eukaryota > Metazoa > Arthropoda > Insecta > Diptera > Sciomyzidae > Dichetophora > Dichetophora obliterata. The sequence goes on along the minus strand of OY986437.1, from coordinate 5,933,520 downwards.
CTTTAAGTTTTAATAAAATATCAATAATTTTAGAAAACAATAACAATTTTGACAATCCATAAACTGCTCACAACTATACGTCTACATTAAGGATGTCAATCCCGGGATACCGGACGATACAAGCCCTTTTAAATTCCGGGATTATCTTTCCTGGATCCCGGGATTTTTTAAAAAAAAATTCCTATTACAAAAAATCATGTAAATGCACACATTTTATTTTTAGTTGATATGATCAGCTATGTATTAAAAAATTGTCAGATATTCTGACTTAGGAAATAATTTTGTTTTATGGTGAAGGCAATCGTGATCGAAACTTACAAATTGCTTACGACTATTGTACTACTATTTCTCCAACTAGCATAGAATCAGAACGGTGCTTCCTATCAGCGGGTTATATTTGTAATAATATTGGAACATAAATCTCCAATAAAAAATAAAACGAGTTGATTTGCTTAATGCATTACTTTAAAAATAATTAAAACAAAAAATTTAATTTGAAAAGCCTTTTCCAACCTTAATTTGCCTTGAACACAAAAAAAAAACATAAAGGCGGTGTAAAAAAAATAAGTGCAACATTTATACAATAATACCTTAAACTATCCTGTCTTTTTTTATAGTTTTTTGTTCTTTAACCCTTTCAATGGCTAGGCTAAACTACAAACAAACTAATTTTTTTGAGGTAATATTCCTATCATTTAGGTCCTTTAAAGATAAAAAAAACATACATTTCATTTAAACCTGCGCTACTTTCGTTTTACAAGCTTGTACAAAGAAAAAATTGTTTTGCTCCTGTTCGGCACAAGGTCTTCTTTTAATCTTTTAAAGGTTTCTCAACCCTTTAGATGATTGTTTTTTTAACCCTCTTAATATTCTTATCATTAAGGTCATATAAAGATGAAGTAACATAAATTTGATCTTCGTCCGGTTGATTTTTTCTTATAAAATAAGTCAAACAAATTTTTTTTGTACTTTTCTTTGCCACAAAAACGAAAATCCAACTGACTTTAATGTCAAATATATCTCTAAATATGTTTTTATCATATTGCTTTATCTTTTTTTCAAAGAACCAAACTGTTTGATTTAAAAAAAAGCTTAGCAAAATAACTACGTATAAAAATTACTGTCTGAAGTGTGAAAGGGTTAAATTAATACAATGTGCTAGTCATTAATATTATTTATGTTTTTGTGTTTATTAACAATAAGAGTATTCACAATAGTGTGATAGTTATAGTAGTATTGTTTCTTTTTTGGCATAGTTAAAAATCACAATATGAGCACTAGGCCGGGTCGATTTGTGGGGAGGCAAAAAAATTGCCCATTGCCCAGTGAAAATCGTATTCTAGGGATCAAAATAAGAAACTATACCTCTAAAACGAATTCTAATGCCCCAAATTTTCCGTAGGGTAAAATTTTGAAAAATCCCTCTTTGTCCTTTTTAGAGTGCCCCAATCGAGTCCAAATGTATCACCGACCCCTTCTAACTTTGAAGTGCCGATCCACCCATGCCAGTGGCACACCCACTGGAATCCCCCTGGGGATTTGTTTGTATGGGGAACTTTGTTTGTATGGGGAACACCACAGGGGGAGTTCCAGGGGGTGTGCCACTGGCAAGGGTGGATCGGTCCTCCAAAGTTAGAAGGAGTCGGTCATACGTTTGGACTCGATTGGGGCACTCTAAATGGGTCAAAGAGGGATTTTTCAAAATTTGACCCTACGGAAAAGTTGGGGTATTAGAATTCGTTTTAGAGGTATAGTTCCTCGGGCAAAGTTTTTTATTTTGATCCTTAGATTACGATTTTCACTGAGCAATGGGCGATTTTTAAATCGACCCGCCCTAATGAGCACCCTTTAAAATAGAATTTGTGGTTAAGAGCCTCCCACTATAGCTTTTTGTTACTATACAAATAAATGAATCATCCAATTTGTTATATTTTATTAATATATGGCATAAAAAAGTCTAACTTGCATTTTTAGCTTCTTTCATTTTTGCAATTAGAAAATAGCTGCCAACCGACCAGTTGTTTATGGAACTTCAAAAATCACGTTCCGTTAAACATTTCATTGGGCTACTTAAAATTACCACACTTTTGGTTTTTAGAGATTTCATGTAAAACAAGAAAAAATATAAAAAACGCTCGGTAAAGTGTGGAACAACACCACGGGTTTTTTAACTGCATTGAAAACCACGCAATTGTGAATATCCTTAATGTGTTTTGTTTTGTTTTTTTTTTGTTACTTTATAAATGAATTAATTTTTTCGTTTCAAGTAATAAATAATAAAAAAAATGTATTATAAACGTTGTGAATTATTTACTTCTTAAAATTTTCAATCCCGAACTAATCCCGGGATCCCGGGATCGAGAAAACTTCCGGTATTGAACTCCCTAGTCCACATATATGGTCAAAATACACAAAATCTTTAAGTTAATAGGAGGAAAACAAATAAAAACTTTTAAAAGCACTTTTCAAAAAAAAAAAAAAACTAAACATGGCGTTTCAAAAATAACTGAGCATGTAGGCTCCATTTAATTTTATTTAAAACTTTGGCTTTAAATATATAAAACAAGCGAGCACGCGAAAATAAAAACCTCAACTTTTGAAGCGAATTGCTGGTAAACGGTCCATTATTTTGCAACATTTCGTTCCTGTACTGATGCAGAATTTTATTCTCTTTCATCGGGTACTTACTTCAAAATTTTTTTTAATTAATCTAGAGTTTAATCTACATATTGTATTTGTAGATTAAAATTTATTTTGATTGAAATTGTATTTAAGATTTAAATTAAATATTGTTTTTTTTTTAAGTTTGTTTGCGTTCTTTTATTTTTTTAATATTCAAAATAATTTGTATTTCACATTGTAAGAGAATAGATCAGTACCTATATGGACAGAATATTAAAAAGTAAAACAATAAAAAAAAAAAAACTGGACATTTCAGCACTTGAAAATAGTTTCTATTGATCAATTGTGTTGTGCGTGTTATTAAATGGTTGAAAACAAATGACCGAGAACTGGACCTACGTGTTTTATGCCGACTCCGAACGTCTTATGTTCTCAAGAAGAATAACATAGCAATTTTTACTCTCTGAGGTTTGCCATTGTATGCAGAGAGGTGACGACCGAAAAGAAAAATTAATTCAATTGAAAAAACTTTCTGTCTGAGCTGGAATTGAGCCCGGGCTACCGCGGTTCTTTAGCTTAGGGGCCAGGCACTCTACCCACAAGGCTACGGTCGCGACAATATATTCAAAAGTAGTTAATATTAAAAGGGCTTTATTTATACAATGAATAGATTAAAAAAATAAGTAATATTTGTAAGTCAGTTGTACAGCCTTCAGCACAAACCAACATCGACAGCTTAAGAAAAATAATAAAACAAAAGCAAATATTGTAATAAAAACAATTTTGCATTTCAAACACAAAATTGCATTACATAACATTGTTGGTGGCTGCACTTGCTTGTTTTGATTATAACGACTGCAGTTCTCTTACAAAAAGTTTAATAATTCCAAAAAAGGCACAAAATGGCTCAACCAAATTTTCAAAACTTATTACAGACAGTCTACTTTTAAAGAAAATCATAATTAGATGAAAAAAGTGCTCAAAAGAAAAACTTTAACTCCACTTGAATAACAAAAAACCTTAATTTTTTTAATAAACAAAAAATCAAGTGGGCTTTTTGCAATCATTTACTCAAAAAAAAAAAAAACACAAAGTTGAGGATGCCATTAAAAAATTTCCTCAGAAATACTTTTTTAATAAAAATGTACTTAAAAAAGCAAAAAGATTTAAGTTTTACACAGCGCTCGAACGAATAGCTTTTCAACTAGTAATGCCAGGTCAATAATGTTGTTGTTAGTGACACAGAAATTTATTCTCTTTAAACCAGTATAAAATGTGATATATCTACTTAATTTGCCAGCGAAACGGCTGTACATGCGGATGGCTTTACGCCGTACTTGTAAAAAATGAAAAAGATTAAGCGCTTAGTTTTTCTGCGTCAAAATTCTAGACTAAGGCTTTTTCCAAATTTGGTTAACGCAATTCCAACGCAACTTCAACGCAACAGCAAAAAAGTTGCAAAGCAATGCAACTAAAAACCGAGTGCTTTCAGACTTGCTTCAAAATAAATGCAACATGTAACTCATGTTTTTCGACTTCTTCCACTAATTTAATATTTAGCACTTGCTAATTCATCGTACAAACTATTTCTTTTTCTTTTAGATTATAAAAATGAAAAAAAAGGAACTAATTAATTAACTTATTCACCTTGATTAATGTGAAGCGTACTGCACTTAAAAGAATTGAATTCACAAAACAAACAAACTGATGCAACAAGTCGTTGATGAAAATTGCGGAAAGCCGCGTTGCGTTGAACAGGTTGAGAACGTGTCAAGAATTTGTTGCGTGCAAGTTGCTTAATCTGAAGGTTCCGGTATAAATACTCAGGCTAGCAACTTGAGTTGGAGTTGCGTTGACCAAGTGTGGATAAGGCCTAACTGTTTATTAAGTCTTCAACATCTATTTAAATTAAAAATACCAGTATTTTATTTTGATACTGCATCCAAAATTCCCCCTATATTTACACATACAATGAAAAATCGTTGTTGCCGGTTTTTTCGAAAGTTCTTGAAAAAGCTGTGAAATCGAGAATGCTTCAATTCTTAGCTAAAACCAAATTTTTAAACAATTGTCAGTATGGCTTCAGAGAGGGTTTATCCACCGAAGATGCACTTTTTAATTTTTTCACAAATATTTACAATGGTTTAAATAATAAAAAAGTCTGTGCTGCGCTCTTCGTAGACATCACAAAAGCCTTTGATACTGTCGATCATGTAATTTTACTCAATAAAATTTGGAGATGTGGTTTCAGAGGTTCTATATATTGCTGGTTTCAATCATATTTGTCAAATAGTAAGCAGAGAGTAAGAATAAGTGGAGAGTTTAGTAGCTTTGTTAATATAAATATAGGTGTTCCACAGGGCTCTGTTCTGGGGCCTATTCTGTTTCTTGTTTACATTAACTCAATTTTTAGTCAAACTTTTTTGAGTAAAACGATAGCTTTTGCTGACGATATGCCATGTACGTTCACCAGTGATTCTGCCTTAAGCGTACATTGTGATATAAGACACGACTTAGAACTATTAAGACATTGGTTCTCATCTCACAAATTAGTTTTGAGTGATAAAACCAAAATTATGTACTTCAGTGTAGCGGGAATTGATTCAAATTTAGGAAATTTTACCTTTCATAGTGCAGGCTGTACAAAATACGTAATTAATAATGAACTATGTACATTTTCGTGTCAGTCAAATACTTTTTATAATTCTAGAAATTGCTCGTCAAAATGTTTTTCTATTGACTGCGTTAAGTCATTTAAATATCTCGGACTGCTACTGGATTGGAAAATGAACTGGGTTGATCATACAACCGCTCTTAAAAGATACCTTATGGGCGCTACCAGACATGTTTATCTTCTTAAATCGTTTTGCTCCTCTAAACTTCTAGTTTGCATTTATCATGGCATCTTCTACTCAAAGCTAAAGTATGGCTTAGTCTGTTGGGGTGGAACCCATGCTAATAAAATTAATCCTTTACTTATTGCACAAAAGCACGTTATTCGTATTATCTGTAACAAAAACCGACTTGAAAGTAGCTTTCCTTTGTTCAAAAGCTTGAAAATTTTACCTATAAAGCATTTCTATTACTTTAGAGTGCTACAAATATTTTTTAAAAGATCCGGCTATTTATTGAGCAGAAATAATTCTAGCCACAATTTGAGAACTAATAGTCAAAACTTTGCAATCATTCCGCCTAACTACTTAAATCATTTTTTCTCCTTCTTTATATGTACTGCTCCTAGAGTCTTTGACAGTTTACCATATAATGTTCGTTGTGTGCGTAATGAAAATGTGTTTTTTAAAGAAGTGAAGTCATGGCTTTTTAATAAAGATTTCAATGTAATTGACTCCCTTAACATTGTGTCCTTTTAATTTAAATTCATTTGTTTTATAATTTAATTAATGTGTATTCTTCATTATATTATTCTATCATATTTCAAAATTGTTGTAAGACCCCACTACCTTACTTTATTTTAAGCTATTTTGTTTAATGTTAAGTATCACAACTGCATTCGCCACTTGTTCTAATTGAACAACAGAATATAGTATTTATTAATCAATTCTGTATGTATTATTATTGTAAAAGTATTTTGAAAATTGTATACTTCTGTAAACCTATTGATTGATAAATAAATTATTATTAAATTGAAATTGAATTGAAAAATTTAAATTAGCTTAAACCAATAAATAAAACTTTGGAGCAATATCTTTACGTTATAAGTTATCTGCTTTTTTTCATTCTTACGACTTTAAATAATTACTATTGCTGCACTTGCAAATGAATGCAGCAACATTGCTTGCGATGTAATACGAATCGTTTGACCCAGTGCAGAAATGAAGATAAACAAAACAAAAACTAGTTTTGTAAGTGTCATAATTTTAATTGACTCAAATATTTATTATACCGTGGGCTGGCTGCGCTATAACACTACACAAAAAAGTTGCAATCTCAAAAAATATTATTTAACTATAATCCTAAAAGCCCTTACAATACCACATTGTGCCACGCACAGTGCTTGAAAAGTGCTTGAAACTATTAACTCAGATGTCCCCGGTTCAAATCTGGGTTCGGGCATGGTTATTTCTGCTTTCCTTTACTACATTTAGGAATTACTGAAACAAAAACCCACAACTGAATTGTGGAAAATGTGGAATTATAGGACAGGAAGAACTGAGGGCTGGAAACGCTGGCCGAGGTTAAGGCGTAAAATTGTCGTAAAAATAGCAATACAAATTGTCTTTCATGTTTGTTCCGCCTAATCGATAATTCACGTATGGTTCATATCAATTATTCGTCTAATAATGTATCCCTTTCCTTTCACGTCAAAGACCAAACGTTGTTTGTATAAGGCGCATGCCTTGGTTCTTTGATATTTTTTAAAAAAGGTCGGCTTATGTAGTCTAGTGGAGAGTGCGCTAGACTATCAACCCAGAGGTCCCTGGTTTGAATCTGGGCTCACTTATGGATCTTTTCACTGTCTTTGTTCTTTTCTACATTTAAGAATTATGGAAAACTAGAAATCCGAAACTAAACTGTGGAAAATGCTGAATAAAAGGACAGGAACAACTAAGGGCTGGAAATGCTTGTCGAAGTTAAGGCATAACACTAGCTCGGTTAAAAGCAATTCACATTGCCTTTCACGGTTCGCCTAATCAATAATTCACGTATGGTTCCGTTCAATTCCTCTAAACAAATCTATCTCTTTCCGTGTCAAGATACTGGACGATTACAGCTCCGCTATAACAAAATATACAACATTTGTTGATATTTCGTTCTACAAGAAACCGATTTAAAACCAGGGTTAAAAGTACCTATAGGAATGATAATGAGTTTACCGGATACGAAATTTGTAGACTAGTATTATTTATCCAAACATGTCTCAATATAAGAGTACTGCTACACAGTAAAAAATTTGAGGGTAAATTTTATCTTTTTTATAACATTTGTGTGGTATAAACTTTTTTATTCTAAATAATTTGTAAATTTTATACCACTCAATATTATATTAAACAAATATAATTTAAAAATTTCATATGGATATCATGTGTTAATCAAAATATATTCTGGTTCAAAAGAAAAAAAATTCACCGAAATCGGGAAATTTCAAAATATAGTGGTTTCGATTGGTCTGACGAGAAAAATTTTCCGGAAAAATTTATAAGATTTGATGGTATAACTTTTAAAACATTTTTGCTCATATATTTTACTGTGTAGTATTTTGTTCGCAACTGTATATAAATTTTGGAATAAGAACTAGTTTTGTTTAAGTTCATCTAAAAAGTTTGTGGCATTTCGGAAAAAGTTTAAAAGAAAGACTCTAAAATTAACCCACGCACGCACTAATACTGCCCGTATGATTTTGTGTGCATAAAGAATTCTTGAACAATAAGCATATTTTACGAGCACAAAATAATTTCTACTATATTCATAAAGCAAGCTATTCTTAACAGCAAATTAACGGTACTTTTATCTAAGAATCTACGCTACGACAAAACAGCATTAACAACAGCTGAGACAGCAAAGCTACAATCAATTAAATCAGATCTCCTGCCGCTTAACTAAATCGATAACGGTTAGAATCAATAAATTTAATACTCAATCAAAGCTTTAACGGAGTGAAAGAACATGAAATTAAATGAAACACCAAAACATTAATACGTTCTAGCATTCAGCACGCGATTTGTTAGAATTGACCCGATCATTCAATAGCATAAGCGGCATTAAAATTTGATTTATGCATCATTAATCAACGTGTGGTACAATTGTTTTTATTGTTTGCTAGTATAAAGTATACGATTGAGTTGACGATGATTCTTCCGTCAGCTGATCATTAACATCAGCCCTTTACAGCGTAGCCGAAAAAGATCGAGCTGCAAAGAAAGTGAGTGATTGAGAAATTTTTAAGACCTTAGCAAGGGTTTCAACAACACTCAAAGCCGACAAATGATCGCACAAACTATCATTATTTGAAAGTTCTAAGCACACAACAACAACAACAACAACAACAAAAACCACAAAGAGCGGTGAACGTTGTTCATTGATTGGAACTGAGACAGACGGTGAACGCACCTGAAGGGGGTTAATAAACTAAATTTATATACGCACTCGCTCGCTCGCCCTCTCATTTGCTCACTTGTTCTTGCGTGTGTTTTGTTTTATTTTGTTTTGTTTTTGCTTTTTTGTTTAACCATTTTACCTGTTTTTATTCCAACTCTATGACTTCGCCGTGAAATTAATTCTACTCACATTCCTCAGCACATTCTTCTCCACTCTCTTTTTAATCGGCCTTATTTAAGTGATCGCAACTAATGAACGTTTTTGATCGGTTGGCAAAAAACCAACCGATGTTGGTTTGTGTTGTTTGTAAAAATTCTCAAGCGAGTTTGAACAGAAAAAAATAGCACGTCAACAAAGCGCACATTAATTGTTGCTTAAATCAAATGCCTTCCCTCCCCTTGCCCCCCTTATTACCAACATTGTCACAATAGAGTCTAGCTCACGCAATGCAAGCAACATGTGGCTGCAGCACAACAACATTGTCACGTGAACGACGTAAATTTGTTAATTTATCGCGTAGGACATCAAAATTTGTTGCTGCCAACGTTTGACAGCTACGCGTACTTTAATGATGTTTCGTTGACATCATCGAAAATTATCGCTGGTTCTTGTTGCTAGCTGCGCATGTTGCACACTCCGTTGGTGGCATGCGACATCATATAAGTTATAGGCGCGCACAACTTGCTGCGTCTTAAATTGTTGCAGGTTATGTTATGCGTGCGGCTTGAATGTGTCGGCCAATTGCGTTTCGGACAAAATTTATGGCCATAACCGGGCAAAAAAGTAACTTTGAGCAGCATCGTTTTGTCAATGAAAAACAAATAATTGCAATAGCCGCATACGAAACCAAATATGCGCAGATGTATTTTGAGGTATGAGTCGATATATGTACATTAGCGTGGCCGTTATCTTTTTTTTTTTATTTCTTATATTCTCTCCCCCCAAACCGGTTCAGTTTTATGTAAAAAAAAATACAAAAAAGTTTCAAAGCGATAAGTTGTGTTTTAGGGGTGTCGCCCGCCCCTCAAAGTTGGCCTTCAAGCCCATTTATTCAAATATAATTTGTTGGTATAGAGTATCTTTTTAAAAAAACCATTTACAAGAATATGATATATGGCAATATTTTAGCTCTTTTAGTCAAAAACATTAGCCTGAAAGAAAGTTTTTTGCTAAAATTAATATGTTAGAAAAAAATGAAGAAAATAACCCAAAAAATACCAAAAATTATATATATATATCAAAATTATATTTATATGGAAATTATTTGTTCTAAGAATGTGCGGTAAAAGCTTATGTCTATTAAATTATTTCATACATGTACTACGTATAGTCAAAATAAAACTAAACAAAAACAAAATTATTGAGTTATATTAAAAAATTTATAACTCTTGACTTACAGTAGATTTCTTAGAGTTCGAAAACCGGCGACGATAGTCGCTAACAACCTGCAGTACAAATTGTTTTTGCTCTTCATTTCTTGTAAAGAGCTTATTATACTCCTCCATCAACTTCACTCCTCTTTCGGCGGTATCATTGACGACTCTAATTTTTTTTAATGTTTTTACCGCTGTCATATAGCAATCCTGCGTAGGCCATTTGGACGGAGTTAATGTCATGAAAGACGTATCAATTTGAAATCTCTCAAAAAAATTTCTTGTTTGAGAAGAAACAAACTGCTCAAGCCCACCACTAATGAATTTTGAAACTGTTTGTGTTCCCATTGTGGCGCGGTTAAAGTTAATTTGTTTTTCTTTTTCAATATTCAAAGCAGCGACCATATTTTCTTTCGTTGCATCTACGACATTGTTGTCAAAAAACGCAAATGCAATAGCTTCCCCATTTAAATACCATAAATGGTTTTTGAATTTTTTGACGGCAACCTGCGAGATTCCTAAGTCAATATTTTCAAAATCTTTTAATTTTGATAAAAAATTTAAGTCGGTGTGTGGTGCTTGTATTGCTAAGGGAGCAGAAAACCAGGCTTCAACATATATTGCGACAATAAAAATGCAAATTTGACGTAGTCCAATGCTTTCAGATTCTGTCAAGTTAAACTCTTCACGGAACAAATATATTTTCAAGCTGTAAATAGCTTTTCCCATCCAACGCGCATGATGATAAGCCCCCGGTGAACGAATTATTACACTGTTTGGCGGTTTGTTTAGGTTCTCACCCAGGAATAGCAAGGTAAGTTCTAGTAACTCCTTATAATCCTCTCTAGGTTGTACTTCTTGTAAGATTGTGTTAACAAAACTTACAACCCGAGATTTTTTGTTTTTCAAATAATTATTTACCACTTCATCTTGCATTCCTTGCTGCCAGTTGTTAACGCTTAATTTTGGCCATGCATTTTTAAATTTTTCAAATATTGTTACGTTAGGGCTTGAATGATTTTGAAATTTTTCCTCAAACACACTTCTCAGTACAACTTCATAAATGTGGTGTCGGCAAGGTAACCACATTAGCTTTCTTTGTAAGTCGTGTTCAATCAACGTACAAGTGCCCTTATGTCGGCCGGTATTGACCGCTGTTGTATCAAACACCAAACATTTGATTTCTTCTTGCAAACCCCATTCACAAATTGCACGATAGATAGCATCGGCCTGGTGCCGCCCTGAACCTGAATACAGTGCTGGTACTTCCAAAAGCTGCTCACATTCTCCACTCGAAACTAAAATTGGAAGTCTATCGACTTTAACATTCCCCGTTAAGGCTGGCAATAGTTTCCCATCCCAATGTAAACATATGGTATCTAAAGCATCCAACCGAAAATTACTTCTTAAAAATTTCGCAATTGTTGTCTTGCAACTTGGATGGAAGTTCTGTTGATAATAAAGTCCGCAATATCTATATTAACGGACTCCAATACTGCTGAAATAATGTGAACAGCGTTTCTATCACTTATTTTGCAGTAATCTAATGCTAAAGCCAATTTTTGTGTCATGATTATTTTTGTACCTCTACATTTTTTGGCAGGAGGTTCAAAATCTTCGATATTTGCATCAGGATCAGAAACTGTTCCAGGTAATTGGAAATCGTCGGTGTCAGTATCAGGAACTTCAAAACTGGAATCACTTTCAGATGATGTAAATTGTACTGTTTCATCTATATAAATAAACAAGCATTTTAATTTATTAACATGACAAATTAATTTCATAATAAGTTTACTTAATATATTTATCTCCCGATTACTTCGATCCCTTTGCCTTGAATCAGCTTGTTCGCGAATTTCAATATTGCGTTCCTTTCTCTCTTCCGCATAGTCAATTCCAAACATTAATCCCGGTCTACCTTTTTGTCTCTGGCTAATTAAAAATGCTTTATCCTCATCAATTGAAATCATGTTCAAGGCTTCTGCATGTGCAATATCAAAAAGCTGTTCTAATTGATCAGTCCAAATCGTTACTTTGTTTTTATGGAAATTTGACGTCTTTCCAGAGCTTTTTAAGAATGTTCTCCATTCCGTGTACAATTTTTCCAACTTTTCAATGCAGTGATGCTTCGCTCTTGTTGGTATACGAACTTTTCTCCAAAAAATTAAAAGTTCTTCAACGACTAATGTGGAACTCTCGCGTAAGTTCAGTTTCACTTTGCGTAAATAAAAAAATAAAACTTTAAGCACTTCTAAACTAGACGGTAATTTGCTACCCATAAGTGCATTTGAACAATAACCAATAATATAAATTTTTTCACGTAAAATTCGGTCGGACATTTCTTTAATATTTTGAATTACACTGTTGCAAGTTGAATTTTTTAGCATTAACTGAGGTATATTGCTCTGTATGAAAACAAACCCTGTAAAGTCTCACAAACTGCGCTGCCAAATAGCGGTAAAATAAAGCAATTCTTTGCGTTCTCTTTGATTGATTAAGAGTCGTCAATGATAGCGCCGAAAGAGGAGTGAAGTTGATGGAGGAGTATAATAAGCTCTTTACAAGAAATGAAGAGCAAAAACAATTTGTACTGCAGGTTGTTAGCGACTATCGTCGCCGGTTTTCGAACTCTAAGAAATCTACTGTAAGTCAAGAGTTATAAATTTTTTAATATAACTCAATAATTTTGTTTTTGTTTAGTTTTATTTTGACTATACGTAGTACATGTATGAAATAATTTAATAGACATAAGCTTTTACCGCACATGCTTAGAACAAATAATTTCCATATAAATATAATTTTGATATATATATATAATATTTGGTATTTTTTTGGTTATTTTCTTCATTTTTTTCTAAAATATTAATTTTAGCAAAAAACTTTCTTTCAGGCTAATGTTTTTGACTAAAAGAGCTAAAATATTGCCATATATCATATTCTTGTAAATGGTTTTTTTAAAAAGATACTCTATACCAACAAATTATATTTGAATAAATGGGCTTGAAGGCCAACTTTGAGGGGCGGGCGACACCCCTAAAACACAACTTATCGCTTTGAAACTTTTTTGTATTTTTTTTTTTACATAAAACTGAACCGGTTTGGGGGGAGAGAATATAAGAAATCAAAAAAAAAATATTCTCCATACAACTAACGGCCACGCTAATGTACATACATATATTAAAGTCACTATAGTCAATCGGTCAAAAATGCAATGATTTTTTAACGTTCAGAAGAATTATATATTATTAATAAAAATGATACCATCTTTTCTGTATAATAGTTAAAAACACAAAAGTCGACTTTTTTCTAAATTGCTTAAGCCCAAGTACGCGCAAGTCAAAATAATAAGCAAATAAATAATCAAGTAAATTATTTAATTTTATATTCAGTAAGGAATTTTGAAAATAAAGAAAGTTATCAAATTTTTTTTTGTAAATTTTTTCGTGACAAATGGCACTTAAAAGAACTATTTTTATATAAGGGTTCAAAGGAAATTATTTAATTTTATATTTAGAAAGGATTTTTAAAAATAAACAAAGTTATTAATTTTTTTTTGTAAATGTTTTCGTGACAAATGAAAAATAAAATTTTTTGTATAAGGGTTCAAAGAGTATTTTTATATATCACCTCAGAAGCGAATCGCTTATGGCTATGTTATGGTGGCGGTCATATGATCCCCGGTCGCGTCCTTTTTGCGCTCTTTAATCGTTTGATGAGCTCAGTCAGTGACCAATGTATGTTATGCTGACGGTCATATGATCCCTGAAAACTAGTGTCCGACCGAATATTCGAACGATTTTTTAACCTTCGGCTTTGGCTTCTTCCCAAAATAGACGATTATTTGCCGAATGATTTTGCTTTTTTGTAATGTAAGAAAATTTTTATATTGTTTTTTTTTTTTGCATTTTTCGATAGCTATAACTGTGTAAAATATCATTCCAAAAGTTTAAATAGAAATTTGAAATCGTGCAAAAGTTTTGAGCCTCCGAGCCGACTTTAAACGCGTTTTCTTTAAAACTGCGTTTGCGAGCTTGTGACTTTCATAACATTCAATTTTTAATGAATCTTTATGTTGTTTATTTCAAAATACGAGTTATTAAATTGTGAATATACCATAATATCATTGATAAATTTTATATTGGAATTTTTATCAAAAAAGAGTAACGAAAATTTTTAGTAAAAATGAAAAACAATTATTTCATAATCACATTCATACTTAAAAGGAAAATATTTTTTTTGTTTTAGATGAATTTTGCAATCTGTGCGAAGGTCGCTAGATCAGTTCGTGTTTTAAGCACTAGTCCACGTTGCCCCGTTAAATATATACCAAAAAAGTTTAAAGTCCTTATATTATTTACTTTTCAAAGAAATACTAATAAAAATTGCATTTTTTTCGGCCTGTTTAACAAGACTGGACCTTTAATGATTGCCGTTTTTCGTACTGAAATTAATAAATAAAGAAAGCAAGGCCTAAATTTTATTATTTTTTTACTAGAAAAAATGTTAGTATTCGGCTTCGGCCTTCGGTCGATTATTTCTGTTTGGCCTAACATTCGGTTTCGGCTTCTGGCAAAAATCCTCATTCGGTCAGACACTACTGAAAACTAATACACTTTCTGCTACTTTTAGTACTATATCAATCGATTAGTGTTCCTATTAAGCAGGCATTATTACTGCTTTCATACATTTCGTACTAAAAGTGTACTATTTTAATACTAAAACACAAATGCTGTGAATAATTTCACAACGCAACACTGCTTTGATCCCGTGATTTGGTGTGAACATCCGAATCTTTTAGTGACCATGGTGGTCAAAATTTATTCCCTAGCTTACTCTCTCAAATTTCCCATTTACCAAGAAACAACAACAATTCATGAACGTGACGTGCACATGATCGCCACCATAACATAGGTATTACACAGCGTCTCCACGGACAATATGTCCGGCAATGCAATATTGCCAGAATGGAAATTTTCTAAATATTGCCCGTGGAGACGCTAAATTGCCAAACGCTTGCAGGGCAATATTGCCATGCATAGAATATTGCTCTTGCGACTAATAAAAATGGCGACAAATGAAGATTGGTGGAAAAATAAAATTATGAAATAAATAAACTTGTATAGAAAACGAGAGTGTTTGTGGAAAATGAGTTATTAATTGTATGAAAGCATTTTATACAACTTTTAAAGTTTTCTAGAGACTTAAATATTTTAATGCAATAATGTCTCTCATTCAACACCATTTCATATATTACCCATTGCGGCAATATTTTGCCCCACCATCGAAAAATTGCCAGATCAAGCAATATTTCCTTGCTCGAAATATTGCGCGAAACATTGCTCGTGGAGACACAGCGTTAGAAGATGAGACAATCGCCGGCAAGCTCATTTGGGAGTCATCCGGGTATCGCCGACTGTAAACAGCTGAGGCTATGAAAGCGATTCGCAAACAAATTGCCTAAAGAGTTCGTCAGCGATTCGCTGGGAAGAGTTGCTAATGAATTGCCGAGAGGGCGCCGAGAGAAGTCCTTAGCGATTCCCGGGAAGAGTCGCACACGAATCGCCAGAAGGGGTCTTAAGCGATTCGCCGACAAGAGTGGCTATTGAATCGTTTTTAGGATTCCTCGGCGATTTGTTGCGAAGCATCTTTGTTGAACGTTTAAAGCTGTTTTTGCTTTTATAGCGGCATTCTTTGTCAAATCACTCAACAAAAATCGACTACCGCAAATCGTGCTGATATGAATTTATTAAATTCATAATCAATCGTTTTGTAAACTTTTTTCTATGGTTATTTTTAGTGAAGAAATATATAGAATAGCGTTCTTCATATTCAAACTATTGATTTTAAAAATTTTTAAAAAAAACCATCTTCCATTAATCGCTGGAATGAGATTTTAAAGATTTTTCTTGAATCGCGCATTCATCGCTTAGGCGATCGAAGAGCGATCTATCTTCCAACGATCGCCGTAATGAGCGAATGAAGATTTTGAAAATTTTTCTTGAATCGCGCATTCATCGCTTTGCCGATCGAAAAGCGATTCATCTGTCGGAATAAACGAAGGAAAATTTGGAAAATTTTTCTTGAATTGTGCATTCATTGCTTAGGCGATCGAAAAGCGGTCGATCAGTCAACGATTACCAGGATGAATAAAGGAAGATTTTGAAAATTTTTTCTTGAATTGCGCTATCATCGCTTGGGCGATCGAAAAGCGATTCATCTTCCAAAGAACCCTTGGGCAAATCGCAAGTGCTTCGAAAAATTAACTTCTCTTCCAATCGTCTTCCAAATGTTTGTAGGGATATAAATAATCCAAAAATTCTAGAATTTTGTGTTTTTATCAAACACATTTAACCTCGATCAGGTTAGAAATATACCGATTTTCGAACGCTTTTTTAATGCTACACAGTACTGATATCAGTTATAATGGAAAGGGTCTGTAGTTTTCTATACTCAGTTTAGTGATATGACGAGTCGAATACTTTTTCAACTAGAGTTACTCGAGTCTGAATACTTTTTCAACTCGAGTTACTCGAGTCTGAATAATTTGGACTCGAGTAGAAACCTTGACGAGTTTGAGTAGACGAGTCAGCGAGTCAGTATTTCAATGGCGAGTTTGAAAATAAATTGCTTGTTTCGATCTAAGAGTCAGCTTGCCAAGGCTAGTAAGCGATTTCTTGCTCAATACGAGTTATAATACGTAAAATTGGCAATTTTCAGGGCAGATTTATTTTATTTTACAATTAGCTCTTTATACTATCAATAAAATTTTTAACTTTCGATGCAAAGCTAGTTCTACAAAAAATTATATTATGCAGATATAAAAAGCACATTCAAGAAAAATTTGTTCGGTTTTAATTTTACTTTTAAAAACACGATTTTGCTATTTTTTTAGCTTTTTAGCCTCTCTTAAAACACTAATAAGGCCTTTTCATTTGCAAGTTTGTTGAAATTGAAACTGTGCAAAAAAATTATCTTAACTTTTTGATAATTTGAGTTGCAGCGAAAAGTGACTCGAGTCGATTCGATTTCGAGTTTGACTCGAATTAACGAGTAAAAAAATTCGACTCGTCACAACACTTACTCAGTTTAGAATAGTAAAGGAACTTACATGCACCCGGGACAAAAAGAATTAACCAATTGAAGCCATATTTAAACAATGTATTATTTTTTTTGTTGACTCGATTGCTTATATCTATGTTACGCAGAAGACACAAGGTCGCTGCAGTATACTTTTTTTAAAAGTGCCCAAAAAACTCCTAAACCGTTAGCAGTATAAAAAATGTTCTGAGAAGAAGTTTTAAAAAAGGTTATTTCTAAAAAATAGAACTAAAAATAATTTAGCCATCTCTTAGACAGATACCCCCTACAATAAGCATTTTTTTAATTAAACCTGTGTGAATGTAGTATATTATTTTAGGCTGGGTCGAAAAACAAAAGTTTGATAAATTCGGTCTAAAATATTTCTTGGCACATTGTAGTACCCTCCCCGAAAGAATTTCGTGATTTGTTAACCATTTGGCTAGCTGGAAAAAAAAGTTTTAACCCTTTTTTGGGGAAAAAACACTTTTTGTATGGGCAATTTTTTGTATCTATGAATTGTCAAAAAAAAAGTACAAAAATAAAGCTCCAAAAAATATTACTGACTGCAAAAAGATTAGTTAAATTTGATTCTTTTGTTGTTTTGGTTAAGTGACTGCCACGTTAGCAAAGATAATCCGATTTTATAAAGATTTTATTGTTTGAAAAGCTATTCAGATGCACTATTAAAAAAACTAAAAAATAATATAAAAAAAGAGTTATGGTTTCAATTGAACCCTTTGCAGACGAGGATCCCTTTATGGCGTTTGAAGTCGAAATCGTATCAAAATGTATCCAAAAAAGTCACAAAAAAGTCGCAAAAAACCTAAACGAGGTGATTTCTCAAAATTGTTTATACTGATAGTAAGCATTTTCGAAGCTTAATTTTTTTGTTGCTTAGGCCAATTCATAGAAACAAAAAACTTGCCCATCCAAAAAGTGTTTTTTTGCCAAAACAAGATACTTTTTTAAAAAAATTGCAGCTAGTCCAAGGGTTAACACATTGCGAAATCCTTTCATGGAGGGTACCTTTCGTGAGCCAAGGAATAGTTAAGACCGAGTTGATCAAATACGTTTTTTTATGTGGAGACCGGCCCGGCCTAATATATGTATATACAATAGGCTGGGTCGATTTGCAAACCTATGTTGCCTGGGCGATTTTCAGATCGAGCATGAAAAATTATTAAAAAAAAGAGGGCAATAGGGGTGCACTTTACCCTATCATATCTTCAATTTTCTGAATTTTTTCTTTACGAATTCAAAAAAAAAATGTCTCACATTTATACGTTTTTATACAAAAATTTATTTTAAAAAATTCCTAAAGAAAAAATTTACAAAATTCAAGGTATTTAGGTATTAGACAAAAATCTATCACGCTAACTACTGGAAAAAGCCGTACCAGCTAATTAAAAAATACAATTTTCTTGTGAAATATCTTCATTTCTATGAAATTTTTTATTCAAGGCTCTACCCAATGTGCCCCTTATAACTTGATAAACAGTTATTAAAGTTTTTTCAAAATAACCCAATCTGTATATTTTTTAAAATAAAACCCAAATTGGGATTTTCATATTAATTGGCAACATAAAATTGCGAAATATTTTTTTGCAAGACTTTCGAGCACAACTTTCGTAAACAGCAGAAATACGTATTTCAAGAAGTTGCATGCAATCTGCCGCTCGCATGAAATTTTCACACTTGCCATAAATTATTTTTAATGAATGAATGCAGCTAATTTTTATATATACTAGGTATATTAAAAATAGATGTTGAAATAAAAACAAGTCTTAATGCAGTAAAATGCAAGCGAGCAAAAAATGTTGCTGCTGTTGCCGCATACCACCACTTGTTGCACCAACACAAACGCCACAGCAACAACCACAAGTTAATTCTATATCTTCTGCGCACACTCATACGCTATGCGAAATGCGAAGGTGCACTCGGTTCTCTAGCTGGCTGGCAGAGGGGAATGCGCCACGCTATAATGCACTCAATTACATTGCCAACAGCGGCCGTAACAGCAGCAGCAAAGTCTATTTTTAGTCACATAATCTGCTACTTCACATGCTCACTCCTCGCTGGCTGACATCCTCGATTGGTGGCAATGGCAACAAAGTCAGCGAACTATCGATTCACATGCAAAATATAAGTTAATGGCAGAAACTTGTATTTGAAGCTGCTAACGCGCAGGCGCAGCACACACCCAGCGCAGGAATTTAAATGAGCACGTTTAAAAATAGAAAACGTCATTAATTGACGTTAATTATAGCAATGTTGGCGGACAGTTTATTAGGAATGTCTAAATTATGACAGCAATAGCAATTTAGATGAGGTTTCTGCCACTGTGGATAAGGCCAAGTCAGGTTTTTCAATTTTAAGTTGAGGAAGTTGGAGTTTTTTTTAACTCGATTGAAGGTTCTTTAACGACCTTTACGAAAAAAAATGATTTCAATTTTTGTGGCAGCTCTTGCTTCCAACGAGAAGTAAGACAAAAGATTTACACAGAAACTTTAACGTGATAGATGCTCAGAGCAAGATAAAAGATAGCTCCACATGAAAACCTACGAACACACACACACACACACACACACACATCTATACAAATCAACCCACTCAAAGTAAACACGGCCCTTAAATAATGTACTATGTAGGTTGTTTTATGCTTGGCTGCACAGCTTAGCATATGAAATTAAAGTCAATACTAACTGCCAAGCAAGCAAGAATAAGAAAGAAACAAAAATAAAGACCACTTCGAGTACCACTTCACAGCTTTGTATCTATCCAACGTGAGGGTAACTTGAGAGATTCTCTCAAGAGTGTCAGAGCGTCGAACATTTTCAGGCGTTCAGACCACAAGCGAGGTCGTAGAACCAACAAAAACTACGGTTGCAGTGGATAGCAGGAAAGTTGATCTTTAAAATCTAGGAAATAATAATTAAATAAAATAAACTAAACCTTATTCCTGCAACACATATGGCTAGGACTGAATGTCAGAGTATGGCAGCTTCCATACTAATTCAAAAATTAAAATTTGATATCTTGACAATTTTTTATTAGTGTGATCAGTATAATTTTTTTATGGGGTAAAGATGAAGACTACTACCACAACTTATCATCACATTAAATTTAGAGGGAACGTTACAACTACGATAGTCATCGATATCTTGACTTTGATAAAAGCTAGAGTTTTATAGTTGGAAATAGATATAGCTGAAATAAAAAACAGTGTATTAATTGTATTACTAAAGTATTAATTTGGAATGACACTTCCTATAAAACTTCAAAACCTCAAACTTGATTTCCTCATTTTAAGCCCGTATTCAAGGAAGATTTATGGATTCAAATCCACCTGTAGGGTTTTAAGGTAAAAAAAAAATAATATTACAGATGCAACGGATAGTGATATGGCCGGATACCGGATATCCGGCAAGCTGCAAGGACGAATGGCCGAATATCCGGCGGCCGGCGGTTGTCACAAAATTAAATATATTTCTAATTCGACACGCACCAAATTACGGATGGAGTACTGTCATTTGTTTATGGCAAAGCTGAAATAAAGTTGAAAACACCTTTTACATAATAAAAGTATCTAATTACTAAAATAAAAAATCTAAATAATTTTTACTCCTATCAATTATTGTCTATTGGCAGTAGTCACTTTGACATCTCACGACACGTAATGGGATTGTTTCAATCATGATACAAAAATTTATCTCGCCGAGTGAGGTTGGCCTTTGT
The DNA here is from genome assembly GCA_963920525.1 of Dichetophora obliterata. Classification (NCBI taxonomy): domain Eukaryota; kingdom Metazoa; phylum Arthropoda; class Insecta; order Diptera; family Sciomyzidae; genus Dichetophora; species Dichetophora obliterata. Next base: position 5,912,653 of record OY986437.1, on the reverse strand, counting down.
TTTTGTACATAAGTTGACTGGTAAATAAGAGCTTTAAAAAATTTGATGTCATACAACGGCCGTACAACTAAGTTTAAGCCTTGTTCGGCCGTTATTCGGCCGTTGTTTCATCCAACTTTCGGCCGCTAGGCTATTTGAATTATTTTTAGGCCATGTTCGGACCATGTTCGGACCATGTTCGACCGCTGTTTGCGCGCTAATATTTTTGCTAGGTCTTTTAGAATAAATGCAATATAAAAAGTTACCTTTGAAGGGTGGTCTATAGTTCTGAATAAAACCAAACATGTAGATGACAAACAAATGTGTAACTTAGTTGCGTCTTTTAGTGTTCAAACAACCCACTCATTGGTAAAACAACATGCAAGTTTCATTAGCACCTAGTCAATGATTATTTTCTCTTTGTTTTACACCGGCTGACTAAGAATAGTGCAACGGTTTCTGATGATTTTACTTTACCACCAATAAAGCCTGCTCTCTCTCATCGATTGCATCATTGTGAGATTTTGGCTTCTGGGAAATTTCGTTATTCTTACCAAAAATATTTTTCATTTTCCCACTGCATTTATTTTGCCTATCTTTGATCGGTTAGAGCCAAAGGTCATTTGTGGCATTCAGCTAGATTTGAGCTGTACGTGTCTCTATTGAAGTATCACCAATCACTACTCTTGGCTTACTGTTTAGTTTGTTTATCTAGCACTTTGCTTTTTTAGCAGCGTCATTAATGTGGTCTCCAAAATTTGTGAACGCTACACAAAGCTTCCAATGAAGCTCTCTTCCCAATAGTCTCTTCCCAATTTTGTAATTTTTCATGCAATTAATTATTTGAGCAATTCTTTTGGCTACAAAAAGAGGTAATATTTTAGCAAATACTATCAGTACTGATTCCTAAAATAACTGAAAGGCATAACTAGTTTTCTTACGAAAAACAAAACTCATTACCAAAGCATTGAATAGTGGTTTTATGCTTTAAGAGAAAACCATAGCAAAAACTATTATTTTTGTATAGATAAGAATATTTTAAAAACAATTAAAAATTGTTTTAATATTTCAATTTTGCTTCACTGCATTTCTAAGCAATTCAAATTTAGTCCACCAAACAAGCTCTTCGCTCTTCATAGGCTGTGCTCCACAGTTGGCCGGCTCATAATTCTTCCATTTCTTGTTGGCAGTAATGCCGTTAATCCATTTAACTTGGCATCACTGCCGGGAAATAAAAATGCTTATCTAAAAGCCAACCACAACAAAAACATTCTTAACAGCTACTGCAAATTTTCTTGACTTTTTTTGCTGTTGCTGTTGTTGCTGCAGTATTCCACAGAAATTGTTGCTGGCTCCGTTTCAGAGTCTATAATTAAAACAGATTTGCGAGCATTCAAATGGTTCGCCAATCCTTGAAGCGGAAACTCAAATTCTCAGTCAGTTAGTGTGGGGAGGTCAACTGAGGACGGACTGATTTTCAAGTGCTGAGAGAGTGCTTTTTATCGCATGCTATTTTTTCTACTTGTGCCTCAGACTTCAATCAACTGCTGCGGCTTTTTGCGGTAGCTATTTCTTTTTTGCTACATCTCCTATTTTTTACTGTTTTTTTTTTCTAAGCAGTCTGCTTCCAACGCTCTCATTTCTCACAATCGACATAATTAATTAGAATCGTTGAAATTCTGTGGTCTTTTTTCACTCAACTCAAATCCCAAACAACAACTAGATTTTGATTTTTTGTTGTGGCCTGCATGGTACAGCTGAGCGTATCCGTTCGGTTCAGTGCGCTGCTTGGCTTGGAATCTAGAATTCCAGATTCTTGTTAAATCGTGAAGAATCATCATGAAGAGGCCTTTGCTTGGGATCTTGAGCTGGCGTTAAAAAATGTTTCCTTTGAACTTGAACCGCAAGTTGTTGCTGCTGGTGTTGTGTCGATGTTGTTGTTGTTGTTGTTAATAGTGGCAGTTATTGTGGTTGCGATAGTTTGCATATTTCTTTATTGTTTTTATTTGTGTTGCTGTTGCTATAACTAATGTTTTTTGTATGCTTGCAACAACTGAATATTGCACACAAGATGCAACGTAAACAACAACAACACAAATATTAATTGTCCAGTCGGCGTTTTCAAATGAAAAATTGCACAATAGAGAAGAAAAACGAAAAACAAGAAACTAAACCACGGAAAGTATTTCGCCGACAACCTTGGCATTCATGGTATTCATCCGTGACGTAGTTTTTTTTCGTTCAAGTTAAGATAAATAATGCTTGATAAAAAGTGGAAAGACAAGCTCGCTTAGTAGCAGATATGAAGTAAACTTGGCAGCATCGTCTTAAATAATCTAAAAAAGTAGTTTTTTATGCTGCCAACAACAGAATTTACAAATGATATTAAAAAACTTTTTTTCTTAACATTAGCTAAAGAAAATGAAATTTTGTTTTATTACAAATTTTTAACCCAACATTTTTACTGGCACAAATAATTTTTTATATAAAATTTTATCAATTTTCTTTTTTCAAATCAATTTATGGGGTAAAACTAGTCACAATTTTGGGAAAAAATACATATTTTTTTCATTTTTTAAAGCCTAGTACTCTGTTCGCTTGCGTAAATTTCGCTGGCAACATCTATTTATTTGTTGCGTGAAATTTCTGATTTAAAGTTTGTTGCGAGGAGTTCCTACTGCAACGTTTCTCAGAGAGACTCAGAGAAAAAGTTGGTAGATTTCATATGATCTCTCTCTTTTCACTTCAGAATAAATAGGCAGTACAATTAAATTGTGGTTAACAAATGTTGCTCAGAAACATGTTGCGATAATTTCACGCAGCGGAACAGAGTACTGCTCTGACGAACATGTTGTGAAAATTTCCACACTTTTATATGGAGATTTGAGTGGAATTTCACATGAAACTGAACAGAGTACTATGCTTAAAAGCAGAATATTTCAAAAATAGGTATTCTCTAAAAATTTCAGACTAATCGGATTATTATTTATGGAGATAAATAACTTTTAATAGGTGTTTTTTATCTGCATGCACATCGTAGTCAAAATTTTAAACGCGTTTTTCTCAAAATAATTTGTTCGAAGTCGGTAATCACTGTAACCCTAGAACGGTTTTAACGATCAGTTTGAAATTTTTCTCACTTATTTTAAACATAACTGTCCTCTTGATGAACGAAGGATTCTTTTCTGAACCATTTTTTATAGCCGAAAATATGAGTGAAATTTTGTTAAAACAAGCAACTTTGCATTTCAACATCCGCCATTTTTCGAAAAACTAAATTTTTCAAATCTTTTTGTTCATCAGGAGCCTTATTTCATTAACTTATGATCCATTTTTTTTTATCTTAGATGATGTAGTACTGAGCATCAGTGATCAAGGAAAAACTTTTTTTTGTTTTGATTCCTCGCAAATTTGCTGTGTCCCACTAATTAATCCAATATTTTGTAGTAAAAGACAAAAAAATACTTTCTTCAAAAATATATCTTGAATTAAAAAAAAGCCCCAACTAGTTGTGCAAATTTTTTATCTCTATCAAAGGTTCTCAGATTCATTAAACATCTTAAATGTTTAAGGTAAATTGACACCACAAAAACTTTCGTAACTGAAACACACAAAAAGCACAAAAGCTAGTTAATAACTCGGTCATGTTACAAGAAGTGCATTAATATTTTTTTTCATAAAATTTTGATTAATTGGCCATCTAGCCGAGTTTCAATCTTTTTCATTTTAGTTTCCCTTCTAATTTTTATAATTTTCCAAAAAAAAAAAACCTTATCGAATTTCTATATTTCGAAAAAAAGTTTATTAAAAATATTTGTTGTTGATAAAATATTCGAAACCAAAAATGTATTTTTTAGTGTTCTTTTATATGGTATGCATAAAGGTAGGGTTGATTTAAAGTTTCTATCGTAAAAATTTAAAAATGTTTTATACGATCGAAAAATCAAACCAAACTATCATAATAATTTAAGATTTTTTTTTGTTTAATTTTCCTCAATTTTTATTTTTGTAATTATTTTTGCATAAAAAATAAAGGTGTAGTGAAGCAATCATGACAATTTCTCCATTCGTTTCTGAGTTATACTTTCAAATACCCCTTTAAACACTGCCACAGCAACAACAGCGCTACCTAACGGGTCAAACTTTAAAACAAAACCATCTACAGACCCAGCCGCATACATTCACCAAATTTAATCAAAATTGATCCAGTCGCTTAGGAGAAGTTCAGTGACAAAGCCATCTACAGAAGAGTTTTATATATGTATAAAGATATGAGTTTTTAGTGGTTTTAGTAAAGACTTTTACTAAAACGCCCTCTGTTGTTAAATAAAGATCGAAATAGATGTCGCTAAAATACTCATCTCATCGTACCTGAAAATATCTTCCCAATAAACCAATCGGATTCGTTTCGAATTCGAGGTGAAACCGAGATCTCGTGTATTTAGTTCGAAAACGAAATTCGTTCTCGTTTCGTTTTCGAATCCGCGAGCGGAAGAAATTCACACTTCGTTTTCGAAACGAGATTTTTTAGAATATTCGAATCGTTTTCAAAACGAGATTCTTAGAATTATCGGATCGTTTTCAAAACGACATTTTTGGAACAGTCGAATCGTTTTTGAAACGAGATTTCTGAAATAATCGGATCGTTTTCGAATCGGTTTTTTTAAAATTTTAGTATATTCTCAAATTGCTTATTATGAAATTAATACATTTTTTACTATTATAAAGCTATATATATGTATAAAAAAGACGTACGTTTATTTTTATATATATATTAATTTTTAAAAATTTTGAATTATAAGTTCATTGCATCTTCTAAAATTTTTTTTGGACAAAACATAAACATCAACCATCAATATTCATGAATGTAAAAATGTGATGTCCTTATCTGCTATCTTAAAGATGGAAACTCCCTCTTCCAACTCCCGGAGAGATTTCATTCAGAATCGAACTGTATAAGTTAAAATAAACTGTTAAAATTAATTGATTTTGTTTGACTTATACTTCTCCTGTTTTACCATCCGATCTCTTGCATACTGAAAGAATTTTTACTAGTTATTTTTAAGCACGCTTTAGTTGCGCATCTACAAAGTTGGTGAATCTACAAAGCACCTTAGGAGAGGAACGCAGAGGAAATTTTTTATCCATCAGCTTGTCACGGCCGGTATCTGCAGTGGGGAGTTTATCATTTACCGAAATGCTTCTCTTAACTAATTTAATCACTTTGTTTATACTTTACCTGGCATGGTGCAGCTGCCCGATATGAAGAGGAATTACTTAAAACTCGCATACGTTTCATTTTATTCAAAATAAACTTAAAGAATAAACGTTAAAAAAATGTTTAAGGCACGTGAAATAAATTATTGCTTTTTGTTTTTAACACTTAACTCTATGGTTGCACTTGAAAAAAGTCTCGTGTAAGCAGCAGGGTTGATAAATGAGTACTTTAATTTGGTATGGAATGCAGATTCAATTGTACCAAATGAAATAAAATGGTATCGAATAATATTTTCCAACAAATGTTTATATAAATACAAGTGTGTGTATTTTTAAAGTTCAGATAATTTAGCGAAATGTTTTAATTTTAATTTGTATCACAATAATAAAATTACTAAATAAATGGGCCATTTCAGAACTTTAAAGGATGATATAATTATATAAGGTATGAGTGATAGCTGGCTATTTTCTCACGAGAGTCTTGCATCGACTGTCAAAATAGCTGGTCAAAACAAAGAAAACAACATTTTTTTATTAAAATTAAATTAAAACAAACATTAAATTTGATAAATAAAAAGAAAATGGGAACAACATCGAAAGTGTGTGTTATTTGTGGTAAACGCCTTTACCAAGCGGCTGTAAGATTTTATAAAGGGCCTCATTGTGAGGTAAAATTAAAATCGTTTAGATAAAGAAAAAAATTTATATATTGTTTTTCTTTATATTCTCCAAAAAAATAGAAAAATTTCATAAAATAAATTATTCGCTTTTTTAATATTCTCGACTCCATCTTGAATTCGAATCGAAAGCGAAATCTCGGATCCGAGATCTCGGCTCCGTTTCGAATTCGAAACGAATCCAAGTCCGCTCTGTGGTTTATTGGGTTTATACAAAATTTTATACTAATTGCAAACTATTCATACATTCATACATTTAATTCATTTTCATAAGCCCAATGTGTCTGTTTCTCCGATAATAGTGGCACCTTCCGGGTCTACTTGTGAATCTAGGGATTACCCAGGGATCCTGTTACACACACACAATTTTCAACAAAATTGGTCTAGCCGCTTAGGCGGACTTCAGTTACAAACTCGCGTACAGTAGAATTATATGAGTAAAGATAACCTTTTTCTATTGAATTTTTTTTTTTAATATTTGATTTGACAAAAAATTCGAACGACTCAACGACGCACAGAGGACTGTTTGGCCTATTTAGATGAAATAAATCTGTTACTTGTATTTTTTGCATTTTGGCTATTGAGTAACATATCTTTCTTATACAGTATCGGACAAAACTTTTGCAACTCTATACGAAAATAAGAATTTTGCAAAAAATATAAATTTTTTTCACAGTGTTTATAATTTTTTACATAAATATGTTTGTTTGCAAACAAACCATCAAGCATATACTACATACAGAGGCGGACAAAATAAATCACACAGCACCCATTTTTTCGTTTAATTAGGTATATATTAAAACTGAATTAGTGTTTTCAAAAATCTTAGTCCAGGAAAAACTTATGTCTTTATTGTTTATATAAAAATAACAAAAAGTAAGCAGAATTGTTTTCCATTCAATAAAAAATAATATTTAACATACGCATCCTCAGATTTTAAAGGGACAAAATTATTCACACATTAAATTGGTATGTTAAATAACTTCCTAAAAAATTGTTTGGCTTGGCTGGATATAGGTTGGTAAGTTCCAAGCCACGTCGCTGCAGGAAAGTTATAGTAAATAGCGGATTTGCTACTAACTATTAATTAAAATGTAATATTTTTGATCAAAAACGTTAGTTGCAAATGTTTAGTCTTGCCCATATATAAAGTTTATATGAAGTAAAGTTTTTATTATTTTAAAGAAGAATATTTTATGTTTAAAACCTCAGTTTTATAACGTATTAAAACATATTTGTTACTCTTTAAATCAAATAACCGTTCCTTTCCAAAAGCATTTGGAGTTTTAAAATAAAAAGTTAAAATAACTTATATTTTTGATCGAAAAAATAAAAGTACAATTTTACTTTTAATTTTGTCAAATAAAAGTAAAATTTGAACTTTTATATATGATCAAAAAAATAAAAGTCAAATTTTAAATTTATTTATATTCGAAATAAAATTCATCAAAAAATAACGATTATTTATTGACTTTTTTAAAAAACCCATATAAATTAAAATTATTAAAGATTATTATTCCTTAGCTAACAAGAATAACATTGCTATATATAAATATCGAATAGACTTTTTTATAGAAATTTCGAAAATAACTGTTATTTTCGGTCCTTGGTTTTGAACCTTGTCACGGCTGATTTCCTGAAGTTAGAGATTTTATTTTTTTGAGCAACTCTTTAATTTTTTTATTGACCTCGTGCCTGCCATGACTTAGTTGATAGTCTGTTATATATATGCATAATGCACTCCAAAAACCGTATTTGTGACATTTTGAGTCAATCGTAAAAAACCAATTTGGGCAACAAATTTTTGTTTTATCAAAAATACAATAAAATTATCATCAAATTTACATGCAGTTGAAGCCAAAACAATGCGAAATTATTAACTTTCTTCCTCAATCTTTGAAAATTAAAAAAATCTCAAAAAATACTTACATGCTTTATACTGCATTGCACTTAAAGTAAAACGTTTAAAGGTAAACTTTTTATGTCAATTTGTTGTAACTACAAAACAAGATAGTTTTCCACTTTTTAAAATTTCCACCATTGCACGAGAAAATTAATTAAAGTGACACTTAAAACAATGTGAAAATCAACAAAATTTTGATGTGAAAAATTCGTTTTAACTCCCCGTCAAACACATATTCTGAATTCTTCAAACAAACACATATGCCTGGCCAGACCCCTATACATTTTTATGCATTTGTATGGCAAAAAGGGTACTGTAACTTTGAATTTCTAAGTATGCTCGTTTGTTATTTTTGTCTTAAGACATTTTTTTGATTTGTTGATATATGTAGCTACCTAAATGTAAAAAAATGTTGATTCATTTTGTGGAATGCATGAAAAACAAGTATAATCAACTTTAGAATGTTGTTGGCACACAGGAATAGTGCATTTGGTGCATTAAAAACGTGTCTTCCAAAACAGCTTTTCGACTTGCGTGGCACAAATTCTGCAATCTTTTGTGGAATTCAGTGTACTAGGGCCGCTTTGTTGGTTAGGCAGCATGTTGCTGGGAATATTCAACGGCCTTCCAAAGAAAGATTCAATGGCCAAAAGGGCTGAATGTGGTCCCAAAATATGGTTGTTGTTCATGCGAGTTTCGGTATTAGCAAGCATCAATTGCTTACTCAGCGCGTTCAAGAACATTCGTCGCTTCTCTTTTCTGGTTCCTTCTGTATTTTCATTGCTTATGATGTAAGCGGCTAATCCTATGACGTCTATCATGTTGCAAAATGCTAATGGTCAACGTCTGGTTGACCGTTTTGTGGAGTAATGCGTTACCATTTGGTCCATTGTATCAACACCGGCCTTTGTTGAATTGTAAAATAATATAGCTTCCGGTTTTTTTGCTACGCCTTCAACTTTCTCGGTGTAGTGCACAGTGAATAGTAGATTTACTGCTTTGTTCTTCTTTGAAACGTAGCTGCACAGTGATACAAGGCTATCATAGAAACCGAACACAGATGAAAGCACTGGCCGTTTGCTGTCTTTTTTCACTTCTTTGGGAAGACACCTTTTGTTGGATCTAATGGTGCCAACGTATGCTAGTCCAACCGACGAAAGACGTTTAGCTGCGTCTAATGTTGTACAGAAGTTATCAGCAATAGTAGTTCTGCCGCTGTTGCCGTATTGATTAGCCAAACTCATGAGCACATTTTCGACTTGGTTTGTCTCTCGTTGTTCTCCCTCTTTACCAGTGTACAGTTTTCCTTGCAACGGATATTTGGTTTTCGCATCGCATGCTCACCATTCTTTTATGCCATGCTTTGCGGGCTTTGATGGGATGTATTGCGTGAACTTTGTGCGCCCACGGTATGGAAGTCTACTGCTCATAGATGGTTACACTTTCGTATGGTTCAAAATTACTGGCGAGATTGTTATTCAAGAAGTTCCATATGTCGCGAATGGGAGCAGCTTTGTCGGTTTGTTGACGAAATGCGCGCGTACGACTATCGACAAATCGAATACAGCGCATCAAAGTAACAAATCGTGTATATTACATGGCTGCACGGAATATTGGAAGTGCATCAGTCTGCCACATCAATCTTGAGAGCTGCATAGTATTATGACTGACACCAAAAGCCAATATTATCCCAATAAAAGCGACAAGCTCAACACTTGTCATATCAAACCATACTCGTGGTGTGCAGTTTTCATGTTCTGCGTTCCATTTGCGTGTAACTTTTTCTTCATATTGATTTGTTTGTGTTGAACGTACGATGATGAACGTAATATTCGGTGAAAAGAAAAGCTTGAACACCTCAAATGGAGTGGTCAGGTTTGTTTTTGGTCCACCTCTGAAACGCATGATGTTGTGCTGGCGGAATCTCACTGTAGCGGGTTCAGCTGAATTCCACTTGGTACCATCTTTTCCAAGCAAAAAACCGTCTGCAGCTTGAGTTGGTGCATTCTCACTTTCTTCTTCGGATTCTTCATCGCTGTCGAATATTTAATTTGCTTCAATTTCCAATTCATACTCAATGTCCGAGGCGTCATCTTCGGGCCAAAAATCTGTGTTTTCACCGCTTTGGTCTTCAAATAAATCTAGGTCTTCGTCTGCTTCTGTGTGAAGTGCAAAATCACGCTGTAACGCTGATGATAGTTGTTGTTGGAAATTATCAGTAAGGCTGCCTGTACGCAAGCGCGAATTGTACACTAATTCTAAATCCTCTGCCATAACAATAGAAATAATTTCACTTTAGTTTCCGCACAAAAAAATTTATATTTCAGACTGTTGATGTTGTATGTTCAGCATTCAATAACAAACTAACTGAACTCAACACCAAAATCACAAACGAAAGAAAGAAATAAGAGAAAAATGAACACAAAAACTACCTGGAAGCAAACATCTGCATTGAATTCACATAAAACAGTCTAAAATATAAAAAATATACCTGGAAACAACAATCTGCATTGTATTTGCAGAAAAAAAACCCAAAATGAGTATAACAATAATTTATATCATACAAATTGTATAGGGGTCTGGCCAGGCATATGTGTTTGTTGGAGGGGACTTTTTTGCAGTTTTCTTTGTGTTGGAACGATATTTTAGAATTTTGTTTTTTAAATAGAAAGCCAACCATATTTTTGGCGGCTACCGGGAAATACGGTATCTACCTTAACTAGAAGTATGTTTAATTGACGCTCAAAAGTTAAATATGCCTGGCCAGAACTATGTGTTTGTCCAAGGGTTAATTAAGGGATTTTTTTCTCTCTTTTTTTAACATTTTCGTAACAGTGGGACATATTGACATATTTATATAATATATGTGAAAATAAACCATTCTTGACAATTTGTTTTTCCTGTTTGTCCATCCAGATTGTTAAAATTTCGGTCTGTGCCCAGGTCGTTTAAAATGGCATTTAGTTTTCAAAATTTTTATTAGTTTTATTATTTCTTTACTTAATGTATTGAACATTTCCCATATTATTGAAATCTGTAATCTGATGTATTTTGCCCAAAAATTATCTCAGATCAATTTGTATGTGCTACCCTGTTACAAATAGCCAGTCTAGTATGTAAGCCTAAAAACGATATCAGATCAATAAAATTGGGCTTTTTACTTATTAGTAATAAGTTTTTTGGGATTGCCGATTTCGGTTATATGGGAGGAGGGCTTATTTGCTTCATCTTTTCACAAACTATTTCGTGTTACAAAAATAAAAGTTTACACTAAGAGAAAAAACAGAGGGATTAACAGTGAAAACTGTAAAATTCCATCCAACAGACGAATTTTTTCAAATTAACAGTCTGGACTATCAATTATGCTATATTGACACTGAGAGCTAAATGTACATTTACGAAATCCACATTTACGAACGGCTCTTTACTCATTGTAGGAGAAGCAGGGACAAATATATATACTAAATGCTCTTAATGCGCATTTAGCTCTCAGTGTGAATTCAGCATTAAATAACAGTTTTACTCAATTTCTAATTGAATTTTCTTTTTTTATATGTGAATATGTAATTATATCAGCCATCCCAGTGCAAGAAAATTGAAAATTCAAATGAGATTGAGTGAAAGAGTATTTTATCCACCGTCCAGGCTCTTAATTTGAAAAACTTATCTGTTGGTTTCACTGTTTGTTTTTTCTCAGTGTACCTACAAAGTTTTTTGCTTTAGAATAATTTGTTTGGGAAATATAACAGAATACCGATTTCGGTTACACGTGGGAGTTGAGCGTGTCATTTATATGATTCAAACCATGGTATAAGGATAGAGATAACTGCAACGCTGACTGTGCTCTCTTTCCATACTTCCATGTCTGTCAAATTCAGTTGTGTGGCGAATGGAAACAAAAGAAAATAAATAAAAAGTTTTGCTTCGTTTTGACATTTCCGGCAGTATGCTCTCATCTGGTGCATCTACCTGTATTCTTCTACCACGATTTAAACAAAATTTCGTGTGAACAGTTCTCTTATCCTAGAACTTATTTTTGCACATGTTCATAATTCTACGGGCACTCCTTCTAATTTTGTTCATTTCCTATATTGTGCTGATAAAAATGTGTGTGGGCGCGCTACATTGTACTTCATCCGCTCATTTAAACACTGGAGATCGGCAATCTTTCGCTTCAATTAGTTAGTTTTTATCTACGTAGATGCATCACATTTTTCATGCTAGCCAATGTAGTTGTTGTTTTTGGGGTAAGTGCGCTTATCACTATTGACCTTAATGCCACAGAGTTCGATCGCCTCACTGATTGATCGTGCCATCAGAAATCAGGTCATTGTTTTCTATATTTCATGAGTATGAAGACGTTACACATACCTGCTCATTGCAGCTCATTAATTCTTATTGCTTTTAAGATTAGATAATTTTAAAGTGGTTTTTCTTCTTCTCTTATTATTTATGTTCCAAATGTGATCGTTCTTAACTGTGACAACGTTGTTGTTGTTGTTTCAACTTTCATTGACCAACATGTGTGCCGAAGTGTGTCCACTTAATTGCGTTGAAACTTCAAATATTGAGAAAACAAAATGAAAGTTCAACAACTCGGCGACAAAGGTTGATATAAAGGAAAAAATCTTCTTCGAAAAAACATGTCTCTTTTTTCTCTACTTCTGCACATTGTTAGTCGTGTAGTCATTGAGTAGGCGTGTCTGTGTTTGAAAGTGAAATTCCATCATTATTACTTTCCATTTTTAGGCTCTCCTTCAATTCTTCCTTGTTGTTGCTAATAGAGCAGAGCCTATAAATTAAATAAAACACTTTTATCACTACAAATGAAAAAATTATTGCGATCATTTATCAAAATTGGCCAAATTAAAATTACAATAAATCACGCGAACTGGATCATTAAAAACGCCATTCATTCGATCAATGGCCGGGTACAAACGTGGCTCAAACAGTCAGTTGGTTCAAAAGATCGCATGGAATTTCTATCTCTGGTCACTGTCTCTGCCTGGACTTTGTGTACATAATAGCTAGACAAATGAATTTCTTTTATTATTTCCAATCGATAGAAATGCAAATTAACTTCATTAAACCGCAATTGAGTGGGGATCAGCGAACGCCATGAAATCCAGTTTCGTTGGATTTCCCACATTTGTTACACTTTAAACCGTTTGTTGCGTTGTGTCCATTTGACTGGCAAACGAATGATTTGGTTTCGTTTTGGCTAATGCAATTCCATCCACTGCTTTTATTGTTTAGCTTTTTGCCAGTTGGACTCGCTCCAATTTTGTGCCACAACTCAATCGTAGAAAATCGAAAGCAAGACGAACATGAAGTTTTATATTGATTTTATATTTATATTGAAAGATGTAGAAGAATGGCGACAGCATCACATAAAGTATTGTCGTGGATTCGTTAAGGCATCAAACATGTAATAAATCATTAATGCGACAAACAGAACTTATTTGCGGCGAGTGAAGTTTTCATTTTACAATCAGCGCCTATGATGTAGATGTGGCCTAAATATATTTTGCCGTAAGTCTTACTTTTCTAATGTTTATCCTCAGCTGAAGCTATTTTTAATTAGAGCGAAATATTCTTCAAAACCAGTTTGGATGAACACAATAAAATTTATGATATGAGTTTAATTACTCATCAGTTTTTCGTGGTCTTCTCAAAACAGAAAAAATTAAATAACAAACGTGTTAGCCCTAATAAATTACTTGCTTTAATAAATATTCAAAACTTCAATACTTTTATAATTATAAGAAAAACTGTTTTGAATTTCTTACTTTATTTAATACACGGAGAAAACTGTTTGCTAAATTTGTATTGTGATCAAGCAAAATTTGCGCTTGATTCTCAGCTACTTCAAAATTATGATAAATTTTAGCAAAAACTAATCAAAATTTGCTATTTCGATTTATAATTACTAAGCAAATATTTGAATGAATTAAGTAAAAATTTGCTATTTTAATTTATAATAACTAAGCAAATATTTGCTTGAATTAAGAAAAATTTGCTATTCCAGTTTATAATAACTAAGCAAATATTTGATGGAGTTAAGTAAAAATTTGCTATTTCAATTTATAATAACTAAGCAAATATTTGCTTGAGTTTAATAAAAATTTGCTATTCCAATTTAAATATAAATAAGCAAATATTTGCTTGAGTGTAGTAAAAATATGCTATTTGAGTTTATAATAACTAATTTCAAGCAAATATTTGCTATTCCAATTAATGATAACTAAGCAAATATTTGCTTGAGTGTAGTAAAAATATGCTATTTGAGCTTATAGTAACTAAGCAAATATTTGCTTGAATTAAGTAAAAATTTGCTATTTTAATTTATAATAACTAAGCAAATATTTGCTTGCATTAAGTAAAAATTTGCTATTTCAGTTTATAATAAATAAGCAAATATTTTCTTGAATTAAGTAATAATTTACTATTCCAATTTATAATAACTAAGCAAAAATTTGCTTGAATTAAGTAAAAATTTGCTATTTCAATTTATAATAACTAAGCAAATATTTGCTTGAGTTTAGTAAAAATTTGCTATTTCAATTTATAATAACTAAGCAAATATTTGCTTGAGTTTAGTAAAAATTTGCTATTTCAATTTATAATAACTAAGCAAATATTTGCTTGAGTTTAGTAAAAATTTGCTATTTGATCTTATAATAACTTAGCAAATATTTGCTTGAATTAAGTAAAAATTTGCTATTCCAGTTTATAATAACTAAGCAAATATTTGCTTGCATTAAGTAAAAATTTGCTATTTCAGTTTATAATAAATAAGCAAATATTTTCTTGAGTTTAGTAAAATTTTGCTATTTGAGCTTATAACAACTTACAAATATTTGCTTGAATTAAGTTAAAATTTGCTATTTCAATTTATAATAACTAAGCAAATATTTGCTTGATTAAGTAAAAATTTGCTATTTAAATTTATAATAACTAAGCAAATATTTGCGTGAGTGTAGTAAAAATATGCTATTTGAGCTTATAATAACAAAGCAAATATTTGCTTGAATTAAGTAAATATTTGCTATTCCAAATTAAAATAACTAAGCAAATATTTGCTTGAGTTTAGTAAAAATTAGCTATTTCAATTTATAATGACTCAGCAAATATTTGCTTGAATTCAGTAAATATTTGCTATTCCAAATTATAAAAACTAAGCAAATATTTGCTTTAGTTTAAAAAAAATTTCTATTCCAATTTATAATAACTAAACAAATATTTGCTTGAGTGTAGTAAAAATATGCTATTTGAGTTTATAATAACTAAGCAAATATTTGCTTGAAAATAGTAAAAATTTGCTATTCCAATTCTTAATAGCTAAGCAGATATATGCTTGAATTAAGTAAAAATGTGCTATTACAATTTATAATAACTAAGCAAATATTTGCTTGAATTAAGTAAAATGTTTATTTTTGAATTTCAGTCGGAGTTTTTGATTTTACGTTGTTTTTATGCTCGGTGTAGGAAATTTTGTGAGGTTTTTTACTTGTATTTTGTTGTTGCGGCGTTGTACGGATTGTATATTTCCTATTCCAGCACCGTGCAACGGGCATATCCTAGGCATAGAGAATACCGTTATTATTTTCATTGCATTAACGAATTTGAGTGGAACTAAGTTCGTCGCGTCAACTAATTTTCTAATAAAAATAAAGCATAGTTTAAAAGTATCCTTAGGTTTGGTTTTCTTTTTCTCTGATCGTTTTAGCATTTACAAATTTTCAACTACGAATTTGTTAAAAATGCAATTTTTGTAACTGTTTATTTGCTTATTTGTTTTTCTGCCTGACTATATTCGGTTTGAATACATCTAGTTCATTCGTTTTTCCTCCTGAGTATCCATTTTTTCCAGGAATTAAACTTAAACAATGAAAATTGTCTCTAATGACCCTGTATTGTTGCTTCCAAATTAACCGCAAATTTTTATTAATTCAACTTGAATATCATAGATAAACAAAATACAATAACATAAAAATAACAAACCACCAGTAATAACAATGACACCTTGTGGCAACAGTAACAACAACCACAACAAAAACAATTACGTGGGTATTCAACAACAGCCATGACAGTATTGCTTCAATAGCCCCCAAGTTTTGCATTTCTATGTATTTGAATTTCTCTTTTTTTTCCCCAAACTACAAAGCATGCTCAAAGTTAAGCTACGCCGCTCAAACAGAGTTCCACTCATCCATCTATCCAGCTTGGAAGATCACTTCTTGAAGCGATCTTCATTGTTGTTTATTGCTTTGTTTTTTTTTGTCGATGAATGAAAGCGATCGAGAAGGAATCAAATTTCAAACATTGAAAAAAAAAACACGTTACAAACCGGCTGGTTGTGCATGTAACAGACAATAAATGCAAAGCAGACAGACATTAAAAATAAAAGATGGGAAAAACAAGACTAACTGTGAAGTTAATTAATTGACATTTTTTAAGCAACTAGCTGCAGCAGCATCGGCACCAGCAGTAAGAAGCCTCTACTTTGTTGGCTTTCTAAATGGAGTAATTTTTCAATATTAAAACAGAATAACTAAGAAATAAACACAAATCAGATAAAATGCGATCATATTTTGTAGAGCTTAAGAATATAAAAATTTAGTTGAGGGGGGCAGGGGAGTCTAATAAAAACCTCTTATTATGTATGGTTCAATAGCGTAGCTGAATTAAGCTGGTGCACTTTTTAACATAATTAACAGATTAAAGTTTTCGTTATCTTTCGTTCCAATTTGAATACTTTAAAAGCTCTGGTTGAATATTTTTTCTTCTTTGATAAAATATAAATAGGTCGGTATTTAAAGTGTGGGCTGACTTAAGGTCTAAAAAAATACTCTAATAAGGGTCACTTTTACTTTTTCCAAGGAAGTACTCAAATGGGCTCATACGCTTGAATATCGTTTTTATAAAAGATTTCACTTTTTGAGGTCGTGGCTATATTTTTAAAGCTACTTCTTTTTTCTTATTAGCTACGTAGTTGAGGAAATTTAAGATTTTGGTAAGTTCTGAGAAAGAGTGAAGCAAGAAAATAAGCGCGCAACAGCAATGTTAGAGTTGACGTTGCTATTAAAGTCAAGGTTCCAGCGATATAGTTAGCAGGAAATAAAAAATAGAATTGTGTTGCAATGTTAGTTATGATTCGCTTTTAGCTTGTATGATATTTTTTTTACTAATATCATTTTTAGCGCTCAAACCGCCTCCAAGACTCACATCCATGCTTCTTTGTATTCTTTATTTTCAGCTATCCTTGCGTTCTTGTCTTTCTGTCTGTCTCGCCTCAAAAATACTTTTACTCACTTTTTCAACACAGTTTAGTCAAATACTTTAGCAATAGCAAGAATTCTACCTGAATAAAATTCAAAAATTTCAACCGGAAGCTTTGAGTGAAACCGACCATAAAAGACATCCTTCTTTAAACTTGGATCGCTAAGAGTGCATGTGTCGCTTGACAAAAAAAGAACTTGTTGTTTAAAATACAAATTCCAAAATGTGCTTTTGAAAAAACTGCAAAGCAATTAAGTTGCTCTCTGCAAGTTTTGAAATTTGAGCTTACCCCGTTTGGAGGCTTCTTGGTCGGTTACCCAATGTTTAAAAATTTGCACCTGCGTGTATTATAGAAATATTTTATTACTTTTCTTTGTGTTTGAATTGAGTTTTGGTGGCACTTTTTTGGTCTACCTTTGAAATTAATCTTGCAGCTGTTTGTGGTTAAGTGTTTATTTTATTAGTATTTCGTGCAGCAAAATACTTTTTGGGATATCAACGTGTTATGCTACAAGTCTTAAGTGATAGATTTTAGGTGACCAGCGTCGCACAGTGAACCGTTCTACAAAAGTTAGACGGAAATATTGTTTTATGACTTCAAACGATAAGGGATGGCAAGTGGGGGGTCTATTTTGACCCCCATATGGGTGGTATGGGCTAATTTTATGTTTTCCGTAGGTTGTTTCACTAAAAATGCTCTTGCAACGAAACCTTTTTTTAATATCGAAGCGAAAAATAACATGGCCTTTTCAACAATTTGCAACACTAGCAGAGAGTTTAGTGTTACAAATAGCAGTATTTGATGGTCGAACCAGCAAATTTTGAAAAAAATACACACATTTTAAGGTACTATTACAGTGTGTAGCTATAAAAAACATCTTTTTTATTAATTTTTTTACCTAGTATTATTAATTTTAAAGATTCAAAATTTTTTACATTAAGGAATAATTATTCATGAGGAAATAAAATTTTTTTTTTTGTCTATATAGTTGGTAATTTTCTACAGGGCGCACGGTTGCCACCTCAAATTCCCATAAAAAAAATACCTTTTTCCCACGAGAACAAAAAAAAAATTACCACAACAATTCCCATACCAAAATACTAAAAAAAAAATCCCACGGCTATTAAAAAAATACCACAAGTATTTAAAATTACCACAAAAATACCACGCATTAAAAAATACCGCAGAATATACCATACGGATTAAAAAATACCACAAAAAATACCACAAGTATTTAAAATGACCACAAAAATACCACGTATTAAAAAATACCACAGAAAATACCATACGAATTAAAAATTCCACAAAATTTATTAAAAATGTAAATATTGCATACTCTGAACAGAACAGAACCGTTATTTCATTCAAAATTGTGCGACTCAAGTAGCATACCTCAATTAACCGTGCTTAGCAGCAAAGATATAAATAAATAATAATAAAATAATACATAAGAAAAAAATGTTCTGCATTCCACTTCCAAGTGGAAGTTAAAATAAATCATAATTGAATTCGATATTTGGTGTTCATAAATAAAGTCCAGTATCATAACATATACATAACTTTTTTGGTTATACAATTGATTATATTAATAAATTAAATAAAATACAAAAAGAAAAAAATTATATGTAGAACACCAAAAATCAAATTCAACTATGATTTACCTTTACTTTCACTCGGAAGTGGAATGCAGAACATGCCTGATAATTGTTTTTGTGTCTGATTTTAATTTTTATGAATTAGTTTAGTGAATATTTTGACTGCAGTTGTATTTACATTTAGCTGTCGATTTCTTAATTTTGTTCATTATGTTTAAAGTCGTACATATTATTTTTAAACAAATTATAATGATTTTTGTTTAATACAACCTTGTTATTTTTTTTTGTTTGTGATAAGCGTTTTGCATGAAGAATAACGGCGAGCAAATCCGTCGAAGCTATGTTTCTAAGTGTAGTTTTATTTAAATTGAATACGTTCAATGTGTTGATGCGTGCGCTTTTTTTAATTCGGATGCGTTTATAACACATTCAATATATAACCAGGTGTGAAAAAGCGTGCGGAGATATTTGTGCAAAAATAACATTTTAAAACTGTAAGGAAACAAAGTTTTGCGCAAATATTGATTAAAAATGCTTAAAACTTAAAAATTCCCCAAAAAGTTCACGTGAATTAAAAAAAAACCATGAGAAATTTAAATTCCCACGGCAATTAAAAATTCCCAAAAAAAATCCCACGTGAATTAAAAAATACCATGCTGAATTAAAAAATACCATCCCAAATATGATATTTTTCTACTAAAGGTGGCAACCGTGACAGGGCGTTGAAGATAGCGTGTTTAAAAAATTGTTCCATTGGCTTCTCGTCTCCAGCATTTACAAAGCGTCTGAAAGTAAAAAATCGAAGTGCATTCTTGAGTTAAGGGTTGTAGTTGAGCACTCAACCTACGCAAATAAAAAAAAAAAATAAAAAATAAAAAAAAAATAAAAAAATGGCATACATTGAAAAAAATGCACAAAAAACCCCCTTTTTTGCCGAAACTTTCAGCCATACAAAAAAATATATAAAAGTTTTTCGCTTTTTATAAGTCAAGTGCTTAACCCTCATCGGTCCCTCGAGAAATACATCTAATCGGTCCCATTGTATGCGCGCGCATACACATATAACTTTAATTGTAAAAAAGCTAAAAAAAATTAACAACCACTTATGTTTTGTGATTTTTTATGTTTATTACATTGTTTACTATCATATTAGTACATTTGAACTTCATAAAGGTAGGTTAGGTTAGGTTAGGTTAGACCGGATGCCTTCGTGAGGCTCACATAGACCAATTCAGGTCCTTAGTGGTACCGGTAGCGAACAAAAGGAACCTTTGTGTTTGTTTTAAAAGTCTTTAAACATTTGCGTTGAGTTCGCAAACCTTAGGAGGGATTCTAGAGACACCCTGGCTACATCTTTAAGTGACGGGAACGTCGATGAGCCTAGGTATTTTAGTCTCGATCTAAGTAGGGCGGGGCATGTGCATAGTAGGTGCTCCAGGGTCTCCACTGTGCCCAGTTCTTTGCACTTCCCGCAGTTGTCATCCGTGGTGATGCCAAGCTTTCTCGCGTGGGCTGCCGTCATGCAGTGACCAGTGAGCATGCCCACTAGTGTCCTGCAATCTTTGCGCGGGCGTGCCAAGATGAACCGAGTTCGTTTTTCGCATTGTGCATTGCACATGATTTTCGAGATTTTGCACGTTGTCGTATCTCTCCATCTACGATTCACTGCTAGTGTGGCTCTTCTTTCGAGGTTCCTGTACAACTCTTGTGGCGGAGTAAGTACATGTTCTGCGAGTTCTGATTCCAGCCCGGCGCCTTCCTTTGCTAAACCGTCTGCCATCTCGTTTCCCTCAATGCCCTGGTGGCTAGGGACCCAGTAGATGCGCACTCTTTTCGAAGCGCATAGTGCATCTAGTGCATCTCTGCCAGCCAAGACACTTTTGGACTTAATGCTAGCGGAGCGCATGGATTTGATCGCCGCTGACTGTCAACGAAAATGTTGATGTTAGATTGTTGTGTGTCCATGCTGAGGGCTATCTCAGCAGCCTTCCTTATGGCAAATATTTCCGCCTGGAAGATACTGCAGTGGTTCGGCAGTTTATATGGCTGCCTTATATTAGGCTCTGCGCAATACACCGCCGCACCTACCCCCGTAGGCATTTTGGAGCCGTCGGTAAATATGTTGACTGCTTGTTCTATACCTTTGCACCAGTCGTTTGGTCCCAAAAGAGTTCGTACTTTGGAATTGACTATCGAGCGAGGTACCATGTAGTCCGTGCTACTAAGTAGATCCTTTCCGATTGTACAATGTCCAAAATTTTGAATGTGCATGTTGCCTGCTGCCGTAAGGCGTTGTGCCGTTTTTCCGGCTATTAGTTTTGCGTGTATGTCCAGGGGGTCCATACTTAGAATCGTTTCAAGCGCTTTAGTTGGAGTTGACTTCAGTGCCCCCGTGATGCATAGCGCTGCCTGCCGCTGAGTTTTCTCCAAGTGCCTGAGGAATGTTGATTTGTTCACAGCCGGCCACCACACAATAATCCCGTAGAGTAGAATAGGACGCACTACCGTTACATAGATCCAGTGCATCAGAAAGGGTGAGAGACCCCAAGTTCTGCCTAGCATAATTTTGGATGTGTATAGTGCAATGGTGGATTTCTTCACCCTTTCTTCCACGTTGGTTTTCCATGACAGCTTGCTGTCCAGGACGACTCCCAGATATTTTGTGTGAGTTTTCGGTATGAGACGTATATCGTTCAATTTCGGTGGTATCCACTGTGGATCTTGTACCTTTTCGTGAACAGAACCAGATCCGTTTTCTCTGCATAAAGGTAGATTTAGAATGAAATTAATTAGAATATTACATATATTAGAAAAAAAATTACATTTTTAACTTTTGTCAATTATTTGCACATTTTTCGCATAAATTGAAATTATGTTCAGCACAAATGAAATTTCTACACTTTTCACAGCGTGTAGCAAATAGATTTTTGTTATTTTGATATGTGCAGTTGTAGCATCGGCCTCGTTTTGATGTACTTGGTAAATGGCGAATCTCCCAAATTCTTTGAATAACACTGGAAGCATCATTACTTTGAGGTTGTTTTTTACGTTTACTGATCTGTTTTATAACGGGATTCAATCCAAGCTCCTCGATAAAAAGGCGACGATGAATATTATGGTTCGTTTTAGAATTTTTCCAATTCGGGAACAATACAATGAACGTCACGAATGCATTCAACGCACTAACATCAAGCATGTTACAAAATACTGCCATTGGCCACTGATTGACTTTTCGTTTGCATGTGTACGTAGCTTAAATAAATTGGCTTTTGACGCATGTCGAGTAGAACTGAAGTCCTATTTTTCCTTATTGTTCCCAAAATAGTCATGCGATTCTTATGTAAATCTTCTGCCAATTCATACGAAGTGAAAAAGTTGTCACACGTTACATTTCTGTCAGAAAGTCCTTCCACCAAATCCAAAACAACACGCCGTCCGAGATTACGTTCAGGAGTGGCATTACGATTCCGACCAACATAAATTTGTGCGTTGTATGCATACCAGCTTTTTGAGTCGCATAGCACCCAAATTTTGATGCCATATTTCGCCGGCTTGGATAGAATATTCTGACGAAATGGACATCGCCCACGATAAGGAACTAACTGTTCATCTTCGGTAATGTTTTTACCTGGTGAGTATACAACTTTCAAATTATGATTCCATTTATCGTATACATTTCGAATCGGTGCCAATTTGTCACGTACAGAAAGAAGTACTTGTAGATGCAGTGTTAGCCATACGTTGTTCGCGGTCATCAAATCGAATGCAACCAGGGATACGCTTGAACATTTTCAAAGACATTGTTGCTCTAAATATTGGCCGACCAGTTTCGTCATTCCACAGCTTAGTGGCACATTCACCGTATGACCGATACACACCAGAAAGCAGCAACAATCCAAAGTATGCGTGCAGAGTGTCCAAATCAATGTTTTTTCCAATCGTCTTTGTACTTTCGCACACCATATAAATTCGTCATGTTCAAAATAATATTCTCAACCGGTTCAAGGAACATGTGAAATACAGACGAACTATCAACTATAGTAGCAGCTGCTAATGCTTTTGGACCTGAATTATAACAAAAATGAAACATTTAATGAACATGAACCCATAACAAAGAGTGTAGGTTTTTACCTGAAGTGACATTTTCTGCACGTCGAAATGAATTTCTTCGATTTATTTCAAATAGTTGCGATAAATTTTCAATTTTCTTATTTTTTAAAAAATATTTATTTTCAGGATTTGCTGCATTTTATTCTGCTAAATTTTGCTCAAGTAGCTCAATGTCGTTTTCATCCGAATGCACGTTAAATTCACTTTCATCATTCTCCTCGTCTGATAATGCAAAATCATCGTCATTATTGCACGGAGATTCGCCCGCTTTGCTTTCCAAATCAAAATCCATTTCTAGTTCATCTCGCTGCCTTCTTTCACGTAAAACTCTATCCATTTTTTATCAAATATTTCGAAACACAACCAAAATTCAAATAAATGTGCAAACAAACTTCACTTGTGTGTTTTTTTGGTTGTTTAGGCAAAATAATTCTACTTTGCAAAATACAAGGTCATTCCGCTGAACCGTTTTTATTTTATTCAAGGTTATAGATCAAAATTGTATGCGTGCGCATACAGTGGACCGATGAGGGTTAACAGAGTCTCTAATGCCGTGGTTATGCTAGCCAAGCATGTTCGGTGTTCATTTTTGTTAATTTGTTCTCTTCGCTGAAATGTTTGTTTGGTGGTTATGCTATGATTGGTGGCACAGTTGCATTATATGTAATAGTATGTCAAAACACAAAAAAGCACAACCCTAATTTTCATTTTTGTACTTAAAATTAACGAATCAAAATACACGAACTGATATTACTTACTTTGAATTTTTATTATAATATCTGAAACAAAATAGTTTGCATATATCTGACATGCTAGCTAGCTGTTTATGTTAAGGGTTCCTTGAAGACACAATCAACTTCACTTTTTAATACTTTTACCTACTTTTTTGATGCTATTATAAAAAATGACTACAGCCAACACTGGAAAGTTCGGCATGTTTGGCGTTTCAATCAGCAATCAAAATGTTCGGTCCGAGAGCGAAAAAATGAATATGAGAAAAAGTTCATTTTTTCATTTTATACGTGTAACAATAACAACAAAAAATGTTCGGCAATCATGTTTGGCTAGCATAACCACGGCATAAGGATCACAATGAATCAAGATTCATCGAATTCGATCAAGTAGAACTCCAGATATCTTAGAAGCTGATTCGAAAAAACTTGCTTCAAAAAAACGCGATTAAAGATTCAAAGGATCTTGAATATCAAGCGACATACGAATATAATATATATGCTTTAAATTTTTTCTATTTGATATTTTTTTCTAAAATTTTGTATACGAATTCTTAAGACCTTACAGAATCATATTCTAACGAAAAGCAAAAATTGATTTTTAATTAATAACACACTGTAATAGTACCTTAAGTTCAAAGTGAATTAGAAAAAAAAACACTTCATTAACCTGTATTTTTTATTAAAAATTATGATTGCATGTAAAATTTTCTTTTCAAAATTATGTTACTTTGACTTTCCTCAAATTTTTCGCTTAAATACAAGCAATTTTAACGTAATTGAATTAATTAATCTTTCATAAAAAGCTTAATTTTTTCTGTTGCAAATAAAAATCCGTTTTCTGATTTTAAATAGGTCTCAATTGACCTAATTTCAAATTAAAAAAATGTTGTAAAACTTAAATAAATAAATTAAAAAAGTGTTGTTTCCCTCTTAAAAAAATGAGCGAGTGTCCTTTGATCAGAAAACTGCCTTTTTTCCTTTTACATGCACAGGCAAATTAACCCTTACAGTAATAAAAAGCTATCATAAGAAAAATATGATTATGTGCTGTGAAATCTGTATAAAGTCCTTTTAGAGGTTTTTGAAAAAACAACGATTATTTAAAAGAAATTATACAACACTAGCAAAAACCCACTGCTTAAAAAATATAAATACCTAAATAAAATATAAAAAATATTAAATACCTTTTAAAAATATTAAAATTAAAATATTTCGTTGACTTCAATTTAAAAAAAATATATATAAATTAAAAAAAGATTAAGCCTTCTTTTAAAAAAAGAAAAGGGTTATTTACCACAGTACAATTTTTTTTTCCATGCAAGTCGGAAATGATATTTTAAAATGAGTTGGTTAGGTAGTGCAGTACCACCCTTGAATCTAAAATAAAAACTGGTAGTTTAAAAATGAAAAGTTGGTAACTCATGTAAAAATTGTGTGTGCATTGCGTTGTTGAAAAATATTCAGTACCAAACTAATCAGCAATAATTGAAATTTCATTATACTTATAAATATTCACGCCAATTTGTGAGAAGTGGCATAAAATAAGCAATAATATAGTATTTGTACTAAAAAATATGACTCTGCATATTTAGTTTTTCAAACTTACGACTTTTTTCTTTAGCTAATTTTTATTCACTTGCGAAGGAACAAACAAGATCACATCATCTAAATAATTAAGTTTTGTTGGTTAATCAAACTAATTATGCCCAGAAGAGTGACTCAGATTGCTGTTGCACGATTCATAGCTGAGTTAAAATTATACTCAGAATCATTTGAGACCAATGCCAAAACGCAGCATAAAGATGATCTACTGTAGAATTGTGTTGAAAACAAACAAAATAAAACAAAACCAGAGCTAAAGTCAATTAAAATCTTTCTGGAGCAAACGCATGAATGAGAGTAATTTTCAAGCAGAAGATAGATGCATTTAAATATAGCTTATGTGTTAGCTGTAAGTTCTTTGGGTTACATGGTAACAATCAATACCGAACTATTGACCGACTTTTTCGGTTTAATTTGAGACTTAAACTGATTTAGTAACTCATCTATCTGTTAACTAACTGTGGTTTGCACGAGTTAACATTAAAATGAAAAAAAATAATTTTAAGCTTATGGGTTGACCTTGAAAAATCGATATTTGTTTTCTTTAAAAATTTTGACTTTCGCCATTTATAGGCGGTAAGTTTAAATGGCTAACGGTTAACGGAAGAGGTGTGCTTCAATGGCGTATATTCATAACCGTTCATGGTGCCAAGCAAGAAATACAAATACAAAAACAAACACAAATACTTATTGTGATTTCTTAAAATCATTCTTAAGAGCTGCGTGTGTTTATTTCCAACTCTTAACTGCAACTTTAAAGTCTCTAAATTGAATTGTGGACAACAAGCTGCTACCTAAGCGATTTGGGCAGGTGGGCGAGCATTTGATATGTGAACAATTGCATTAAAGCCCACTTTAAATTGCATTAAAAGTTCACGAAATTTTTACCATATTTCACATGCGATTGGAACGCGTTTTTTATTGTTACGTATCGAATATTCTGACAATTGATTGTGTAGGTATATATAAAATCTATTATTTTGTAATACCACGCTTATGGGTCACTCGATCGCTGCCTCACTCACTCACTCTCTCACCCATTCATTTGCTGACTGCTGTCACTTGTTTGCCATTCGTTATGCGCCATGACAGTTATTTCTGTTTGCATACCTTTACGGGCAGCGCTGTTTTGCAGCCAAATTTGGCAGCACTGTGCCTTTTCAAAAACTGACAATTGTGTCAATTTCAACTTGGCAACGAACAGTTACTTGGCTCAGTTGTCGTTGTTACTAAACCGTTGTTTAAATACTAAAACCTAACAACAAGTATGCAATAAAAAAGTTTATGACTTCATAAAACCGTAGTACATAATTCGAACCAATTACTTATAACGAAAAAAAAAAACAGGGTGGAAATTATTCAAGCAAACTGTTTTTCGAAACTTGAAGGAAGTGATAAATAAAAAAGAAAAAACTTTTAGAAATTAGAGGCTCAAATAAAATTCTGAAAAAATTATATTATTTTAGAATTATAAAAAAAACAGTTAAGTATATTATTTTCATAATTCTTTTTTGATTTACATAAAGAAAGAACAAATTAAGAGCTATTATTTTGAAATATAGTTTTTATTTGTATTTCTAAATCATTAATTTTCTTATGGTAGTGTCCGATGGTGTCCCTTGCTGCTGCTGAATACCACTTTCTTTTAAAGTCTTGAAGGTCTTTGGCCACTTGTTTGGTTGCCTTAATTTTCCTTTAGTTTAAAGCCCAGTATTTTTCAATGATTTTAAGGCCAATTTTTCAGTGCGAGTTTAAAATTTAGTCAAATTAAACCGAGCTTAACTCGTCAAAAGTGGACTTTTTTAGTCCTCAAATACACTGGCAAGTGCACTGATTCGTGAATACCCCTAGTATTTTATTAATGGATGCCACGCCTGTTTTGTGTATCCCGCCCATTTTTTACATCCTACTTATAAAATATCCTCCTACTCCTATACCAAGTTTGCGGAAATTTGGCCCACTAGTTCTGGAATTATTAATTTTGTCTTACTAGATTCTTGATTTCTGACACTGTGGATCGCCGGAATAAACGAAGGAAGATTTTGAAGATTTTTCTTGAATCGCGCATTCATCGCGCATTCATCGCTTGGGCGATCAAAAAGTGATCCATATTTTAATGATCGCCGGAATGAGGAAAGACAGTTTTGGAAAATTTTTCATTGCTTGGGCGATCTACAAGCGATCCATCTTCCAACGATCGCCGGAATTAACAAAGAAAGGTTTTGAAGACTTTTTTTAATTGCGCGTTCGTCGCTTGGGCTATCGAAAAGCGATCCATCTTTTAGCAATCGGCGAAACAAACGAAGATTTTGAAAAAAATTTTTAATTACGAATTCATCGCTTAATTAACAAATGAAGATTTTGAAGATTCTTTAATCGCGCATTCATCGCTTGGGCGATCGAAAAGCGGTCCATCTTCCAACGATCGCCGGAATTAACAAAGAAAGATTTTGAAGATTTTTTATCGCGCATTCATCGCCTGGGCGACCGAAAAGCGGTCCATCTTTCAACGATTGCCGGAATTAAAAAAGGAAGATTTTGAAGATTTTTAATCGCGCATTCACCGCTTGGGCGATCGAAAAGCGGTCCATCTTCCAACGATCGCCAGAATAAACGAAAGACGATTTTTGAAGATTTTTTTTGCATCGCGCATTCATCGCTTAGGCTATCAAAAAGTGATCCATCTTTTAACGATCGCCGGAATGAGGAAAGGCAGATTTTGAAAATTTTTCTTGAATGGCGCATTCATCGCTTGGGCGATCGACAAGCGATCCATCTTCCGGCAATCGCCAGAATAAACGAAGATTTTGAAAAAAATTTTAATTGCGAATTCATCGCTTAATTAACAAAGAAAGACTTTGAAGATTTTTTTAATCGCGCATGTATCGCTTGGGTGATCAAAAAATGATTCATCTTTTAACGATCGCCGGAATGAGGAAAGGCAGATTTTGAAAATTTTTCTTGAATGACGCATTCATCGCTTGGGCGTTCGACAAGCGATCCATCTTCCAACGATCGCCGGAATTAACAAAGAAAGGTTTTGAAGAGTTTTTTTTTAATCGCGCGTTCAGCGCTTGGGCTATCGAAAAGCGATCCATTTTCCAGCAATCGCCAGAATAAGCGAAGACTTTGAAAAATTTTTTAATTGCAAATTCATCGCTTAACTAACAAAGGAAGATTATGAAATTTTTTAATCACGCATTCATCGCTATGGCGATCAAGAAGCTATCCATCTTCCAACGATCGCCGAAATTAACAAGAGAGATTTGAAGATTTTTTAATCGCGCTTTCATCGCTTGGGCGATCGAGAAGCGGTTCATCTTCCAACGATCGCCGGAATTAACAAAGGAAGATTTTGAAGATTTTTTAATCGCGCATTCATTCGCAAAAGCTATCCATCTTCTTACGATCGCCAGAATAAACGAAGATTTTGGAAATTTTTTAGAAAGCAAATTCATCGCTTGTGTGATCGAAAAGCGATCCATCTTCCAACGATCGCCGGAATCAACGAAGAAAGATTTTGAAAATTTTTCTTGGGACGCGCATTCATAACTTGGGCGATCGGAAAGCGATACATCTTCCAACGATCGCCGGAACGGAGGAAGGAAGATTTTGAAAATTTTTCTTGAAGTCCGCATTCATCGCTTGGGCGATCCATCTTACAAAAAACCCTTGGGCAAATCGCAAGTGCTTCACAAAATTAACTTCTCTTCCAATTTATTTGCTGGGAATAGTCTGTTTTTTTTTGCAGTGTTTATTTAACAATACAAAAACGGAAATAAATTTTTTACTTTAAAAAATGTTGTCAGCTTGTCTGTACGTTTATTTGTTTGGCTAAAATGCGAAAGTTTTTGATACATACATACAGGGTTGGCCAGTAATGATTACTTTCGTGTAATGATTATAAAAAAATTACTGATTACAATTAATTATACATAAATTTATTACTTGATTATTAAAAAGAAATCATTAATAACTTTGAAGTATTCAGTGATTTTTTTGAGAAATCAGTAATCATACAAAAGTAATCAGTGATTCATTTGAGTAATCAATCATTATCCAGTAGTGAATGAATAATTCTGATTAAGAAAATTATCAGTAATTTGGCTTAACCCATCGTTGATTGCAGATTTCTTTAACTAATATATTGTTTTATATCTGTTTTTATACTGTGGTGCAACTGTAAGACTGATAAGTAAAACACAGAAAAGGTTTCTGAGCACTATTGTTTAACTAAGCCAATCTAACAAACATTAACACCACCTCAATAGCTGCTGAAAAAATATTGTATTTATGGTAAATCATTATGGTAAATAGCAATTACTGAAATAATAAAATAACATACAAATTTTTGAATTTTTTTGTCCGACGAAAAGTAATCTTTAATCACTGAAAGTTGGGCCTGATTACTGGTTACTTGACATATTAAAAAATCATGTAATTCCGTGTTACGATTACTTGATTTTTTTTAAAATCAAAAAGTAAAACACATTCGAGATATCAAATCAAAATTGAGTAGAAAATTTTTAGAATTTAGTTGCTCTCAAGATTCTATACCTGACTTTATGCAAAATATTTTAGAAACAACTTAATATCAATTTGATTTTCGTCTCAATACGTTATAAACTTTGGAAATCCGCTAAAGGCCCAGTTATAATAGACGTGACGTAATGTAGTGAAATGTCACTGCAGCAGTGTGTTCTGTCACTTACTGTTTCAATCAATACTTTTCTTATACAAGTGATTATAATAGAAGTAACGTAATGTAACGGGACGTAAAGATCCGTTGGATTTCGATTTTTACGTTACTTTACATTACGTCTGTTCAAAGAACAACTAAACATTGACGTTAGATTCGATTATTGCGCTATTTTATATGGTTGAACTACGCTTTTTGTTGAGTTTTCGTTACTAATGTGATAGTTTTATGTATCTACAGCTATGGATGACGAAGATTTAATTGTATTTGTACAGAAACGTGCAATTATTTACGACAAACAACTGCCTGGCTACTGCCTATTATAATTGCTACAACGTTTTCTTACATTACGTCCCGTCACGATGACAGTTGACAACATTACGTTACTTTACATTACGTCTATTATAACTGGGCCTTAAGAGATACATTAAATATGAAATAAAATGTAATGACACTTATCTTCAAGTTTTTCCTCACTCCCAAGGGGGAGAGGGGCGACCCTCATCCTTGCATTCTTTTACTCGCCTAATCAAGGATAATCACCACTAGAGGGAATTAATGCTATATCTGGGGCACCTTGTAAATAATTCATGCAGCTTTTTATATAAAAATACAGGTGTTCCTATTTCTTTGCACACCACTGTATATCTTTTAAGGAGATTATATATAAAAGATGAAATTGTATGCCCAACAGATGACAAAATAGAATATGTACATCATTTTTGATAAAGAAATGCAACAATTTTGTTGCCTTTTTCTATTAAGCTGTCAACAACTGACTACTGAAAGTTACACAGTGAAAACCAGGCTAAAGACCATTTTAAGACGTGGAGAACAATACTTCTAGCATGCTACAAAACACACGACACCAATGCGAGCATATTATCAAAATTCAAAAAAATTTCAATCATAATTTATAACTCATAACTTTAAAAAGCTATCAATTTTTCTATAATGCGAATTTTTATTTCATTAAAAAATGCATCATACATGACATATATCATTTACTTTTTGGAGATGTAAAAAATTACCTCTATTTCGCTTAACGTATTTGTGTGGGCATTTTTAGAAAAGGACAACCAACTTAAAAGGACA